>VXBW01004351.1:943076-1027320 GCA_013400375.1 Thinocorus orbignyianus
CTGTGCTTTTCCAGTCATATGGGATGCTTTGATATGTTGCAGGACTAAATAAAAGTGGAAAACAAGATTACATTTGACTATATAGTAGTGGTGTAAGGAAACAGAACTGCTTGTTGAGTGGCTTCTTGTTTGTAACCTGCTGGTTAGGTTTCCTGTTGCAGGATCAAGAATTTCTGTAGCTTGCCTGATGGGTCTTTAGTTTCAGTCTCTCTTTTTACTGAATTTTGTTGACAAATTATATTGTTCTTAATATCGAGTTTTCTGTATTTAAATGACTGTGTCATGGGGGAACACAAGAAAACTACTTTGTTCTTGAAACATCTTTTCTGAGAAATTCCGTGGTACGCTCTGCGTTGTCTCTTGCTTGTTACCGTTCTACGCAATCCTTTGTTTCCTGTCTTACACCTCTTTACAGCATCCCAGTTGCAGTGTCACTGCACTGATTGGATTTACAGCTCTTTGTATTGATATGGGCGAATAATAAAGAAACAGAGAAGGCAGTATGTAATTTAAAGGCTCCCTTTGTTTTAACAGATGCACCAAATGCTATATATTTGGCTTAAATAATTTTTTTCTTTGTGCATTCTGTTTATTTTGGTAGTAATAACTGAAATATGTGAATTTTGCCCCAAAAAGGCTGGCAGCTGACTTCTCTGCTGCACTCTAACCCCTTTACTATTACAAAGCCTTGCAGAAATTTCAGGGTAGATAGTGGTCTCTCAGAAATTAATTTAAGAAATGTGGCATCATTTTACATGGGGTTAAGAAACTGATTAACAAAAAGCATGAGAAAGCACGGAATGCTACACTAATCCTGTCATTTCCCTGCTGTAGTTATGTGGAGGATTTGCTGATTTAGTTTGAATTGCTTTTTTTTCTTTTTAATTTGATGTAACTGTTTATTCAATTCAGATGCTAAGGAAGAGTTCAGAACTGGGTTCACTGAGTGGGAGTGTGACTCTTTTGCAGCAAGTTACTCAGTAGAACTAGAAGACATGATTAATTTTGGTTTCATGCTTCTCTGTAGATTCACAGGCTGCTGTATTTTGAGATCAGTAGAGAAAAATGCATACTTGTCATTGCTCAACTCGGCTGTAATGTCACACCACAGATCTCAATCAAATTACACCACATTACTTTTATGTCTGTTTTTAGCTTAGGAGAGTCATGGTGGTTGCTGAGGCTGCTTATGTGGCAACGGTATTGTGTCACATACACTTGACTGCTGTTTTTATGCTGATACAACTGACAAATCAACATGAGTGTGTTAAGTTTAGGACATGATTTTTAGATTCTTACCGAATAGTTAGTTTATATGAAAAAGTTATTTGCAAACTGCAGGAATTTGTGTATAACTTGCTTTTTTGAACATTTTTGACAGTGAAACTTTAGGCTGAGAGGTAGCTGTCTGTATACATCGGGCTCTTCATGTGCCCCATTTGTGAACCTGCAGCTTAACTGAGCTGCTATTAGCTCTTTTGGGATTGGTGTCCAGAGACATCTTTGAAGAGCTGTCAGTTTAGCTGGCAGGTGCTTATGCTGCAGTGGCGTTATCTCTGTGCAGCACTGATCCCTATTTTAAAGTAGCTGTGACAACACTAAGCCCTCAGGCTAAAAATTTTGAGAGTAAATTCAAATAGCTTGATCTTAAAGGCTGCAGTATATCAAGGGAGAACTTGGCTTCTGGAGATCAGCTGTTAGCTTAGAAAGTGGCTAACATGTCCCAGTTTGCCTGCTAGAATTGAGATTCCATCCGTAGTTCAATGGTCCCCTCACACTTATTTGTAAGGCTTCATCCACAGGAATCATGGTGCCCTACTACTTCCATTCACAATTTGGGGTTCTGAGAAATGTAATTTCTCATTTCTGAAAGAAGAGTTTACTCTCTTGCCTTTTAAGCTGAAAGCACTTTTTCTTCCTTACCAACTCTTCTGTCATGGTTGTTTACTATTAATGCATCTCCTTTGTTTTCCTTTTTGGTGTTGGGCTAGTTTGCTACTAAATAGCTGTGTCTTATACCTGGAGTATGTGTGTGTGGCTGAACCGTGGGGTCATACTGTATTTGTGAAAAACAAACAGGCATATTCAAATCAAAAATACAGTCAGAGCTTTGTTCTTCTCGGAAGTTAATTTTACTCATAGTGTTTTGAGCATGTTAGTTTTTCAAGTTGATACTCCCCTTTCCTGTTAGCTTTCAAGGTGGTAAAAATGCTGTAAAATGAAGTAGATGATGTTTATGGCAGTACAGACATGATGTCAAAAAATGGCATTGATTTGAAGATTAAGCAGTTGAACTTCATCCCCCGGTGCGATTTGGTGTGAACAGAAGCCAAGTTTCATGGCTACGTAAATCAGTTAACATAGCATTCCACTACGGTGTCTAGAAACCCTCAGCCTTCTTTCCTTTGAGTTAAATCCAGGCTTTTCTAAAGCTCAAAGTAATCTGTACTTTTTCTTGTGTTGTCTTTGCTCTCGGGATTTGCTAATACTCCCACAGATGCCTTACATGTCATTCTACTTTTCTCAGAGGTATCCAGGCAATCCTGCTTTGTTTGGTTTTTTTTCCTCTTTTCTAGGAAGAATTTCAGTGATCCAAAACCAGAAACCCAAAGGTTGGTTCAAGTGGTGACAGAAAGTCTGTGTTCAGGTTTGCATCAGTTCTCTATGCGGCTGTTGACTTCTATGGTCTTTGATCTCTCTGCCTGAACTTCGCACATGTAAAATTTTTCCTTGTTTTCATGAGAAAATGCTAAATTCTTATGTGATATTCTAATGGGACTCATTGGTGTGCCTTTGCTGTGGCTAGCTGCTAGCTCTCCTTAGTTCTGTGTTTCTACTTTGTCGTTCAGACCCCCTGAGCCTTCTGACTGATCAGAAGCCTATTAAATACGGTTCTGGTTGGAAAAGAATATTAAGGATGTAGGAATGTAATGAATAAACAAGAGATAGATTTTGCTGCATGATATGGGTGAATCTCTTTGTGGCCATCAAGACCACTGTGGTATGACCAATACTGGAGAGCAAGAATGTTAATCAATTTTTATCATTATAAAAGTATTGTATGTGAAAATTGAAAAGTGCCTTTTAGATTCTGAGAAGGAGTACTCAAGAGACCCATCATGAATGTGCTAATGCATTTTGTAAGAGGGAGTGTGTTCCTGTGGCCCATTTTAGATCTCAAATGAGAGGCATGTCAGGCAATTTTGCATGCATGACAATTATTTGAATATAGCAGATGTGAACCTTAAAGGCAAACTGCTGGGAAAAAAATTCTTTGTTCTGAGTAGCTCTCAGTGTTAGTTAATAACATCTGTGTCGTGTGTAGATGTATAAATATGTGTAGGCCATCAGTAGATGGTGCTTTGAACAAGTGAAAGATGGAGAATTTAGGAGACGTTTAGGTTTGGCTTGCAAAGTCCAGTAATGTGCTGAAGCTGAAATCTCTCCTTTTTTCACTCAGTTGTGATCAGACAGGTTTGCTGTAGGACAGTAAGCTGCTTGCAAGTCCTTTGGGACAGTATATATGGGTATGTTGAAGATGGTGTGGTGGCGCACAGACCATATTTTGAAAGAGAGTCCATAGCTTTTTCTTGGATGCCTTTTGCTTAGTTGCACACCTCCTGAGGCATTCAAACTAATGAAGTCTGACAACACTGTAGCTGGTTTGTTGTTGTTTTTTGTGCTTCTTTAATAAATTGGTTAGTTTGCTTAAAATGCTTTTGTGGTTTAAGGTAAATGGACAGTTACTCTAGGCTTTTGTAGCAGATTTAACTAAAAACTTTTCAAAGTTATATTTCATAACCCCTGTATTTCAGTCAATAGAGTAAATAGTATCAGCTCTTTGGGCAAACCATGGTTTTTTTTTTTTCCCTTTCCCTGTTGTAAATTTAGTAGGGTTCACTTCCTCGTTATTTGTGGTGTGTCAGCATGAGCCCAAACTGCTCTGCATCTCTGCATCTTTTCTTGGAAACTTTGCCTACACAGTGGGGATCATTTGTCTCTGTCCTAAATTCCCTTCTGACTCTAAATGCAACAGGAACATTTGCAAAGAATAAATCTTTTCACTGTATTGATAAAGCTTCTTCTGTAATTGTGTTAGCTGAACCAGACAATGAGGCTGAAATCCTTTTTGAATTAGGGTTTATGTAACTCTACCCAATTCCTGGCTGAGCCTCGCGGACTGATCAGAGCAGCGAGCACTGACCGCTTGCGTGTTCCGCTGCAGTCTGGGGCCCAACAGACTTAAGGCTGGGATTGTGCAGTTGGTTTCTACCAGCTTGGTTTTGCCCTGCTGTCCCCCCCAGTCCCCTGCATCTTGAGTTTACTGGATCTCTAGAGTTGCTTTTTGGTTCAACTTTCCTTCTGTTTCCAAAATCCCATTGAAATAGTGTGTTTTCTGGCTACACAGAATTACCCTAAGTCAGTCGTACAGTGAGTGAAATACCTAACGCTGTTTATTAGAAAAGAGGAATCATTTTGGTGATACAGATATCTTGGAGGGAGTAAAAAGCAGTAGCACTTGTTATACAAACAATTCAAGTTTCCTGCTTGGTAAAGATTTGAAAAAAAAAACCCACAGACAAAAACCCAAATAGTTTTGTGATGGAAATCCCAATGGCCTGCATTTTTTTCCATTTTATAGACTTTAGCATGTATAATTTTTTTAAAAAGAAGATATTTTTAAATGGTCAGGCCATTGTTTAGTTTACAACTTTTGCAAGGGAATAGTAGTTAGAATGTTATATTCTTTTGTACTGTATTTATTTGGAAATATTACAAAGTGAAAATTGAAGTTAGAGGAAAAAAAAGAAACTTTATGGATAAAAGGGGATGTTTTCTTGTCAGACTTTACTATGTAACACTTTTTCAGTTGCTGAATGTGAAAATTTCTGTACAAAATAAAAAATGTAATTGACCCATTCAGCCTCTCTAAAAATTTGACTACATATCGATGGGCATTTAGTTTTTGACACAGTTTTGGGTAAACGATTAGTAAGAAGAAGATCAGCCTACTTTTTCACTCATTTGGTAATCGTAAAAGTTTCTGAAAATTGGAGAACTCCCAAACCTTCCATACTTTCTGTCTCTGAGGGCTAGTAATAAACTCCCCATTAATTTATGACTGGTGGTTTTTCAGCTTCTGAGGAAAAGAAGGGTTAATTAGAAATGTCAAGTTGGGTTTGGAGAGGGGATGACAACAGGAGGAGTGGATGGGATTACTTTTCCTTCCACATTTCAGAGATGAGAATCTTTTCAAATGTGATGCTGTAAATTTGTACCTGTGTTAAACCGATCCTTGAGATTTAAATACATAAAAGATTTTCTCAGAAATCCTTAAGTGATCTGTGGAGTTGAATGATATTCTCATGAGAGTTAAACCAGCAGTGCCAGGCAGCACTTAGTGTCAAGATACTGCTCATGAAGAAAATGGATCAGAATACTCCATCTGGTATCTTGAGTAAGTTTAACCTAAGGTAACTGAATCTGTAGTTTGAGAATGATGCTGATGATGGTTTTGTGATCAATACTAGCAAAATATATGGAAATTCATATTCCTGACATAACTGGAGGGATGTGCGATTATTTTTTTAATTATTATTTTACCTGATATTTATTAAATATCCTGATGAATTATTCTGTCATTCTTTTGGCTTGCTGAAAAGCTGACTTTTTCAGATTTTGAGTTACTAAAAGAGGTGCAGTAAGCATATTTCCCAAAGGTTCACAGTGGTGGTAGGTAAAATACAGCCAGCTTTTGACAGAGCTGGAGAAAACAAGTCAATCCTTGTTTTCAGAGTCACTGGACACTGACAGCAGCATGTCTGAATTAATATACAGGGCTGCAGCTGTATTCCATAAGGCTGATAGTTTTTACTTATTGTTTTGACTGAGAGTATTGATTTGCACATTCAACCTTTTTTTCTATTTGCGGTTGTTCATGCTGCTAATCTAATGTGATGGTGTGAAAAAAATGTACTGGAGCTTTTCTTTAAGATTTCTTGGGGCTTAGTGTCTTTTGCCTGCTGGGCTTTTGCCTAGAAAGTGACTGCTTGTTGAACTGCAATTTTGCATCACTTTCCTTTGTTACACACACATTTTACATATATCTCATATATATAATAGAACATGTGTAATGTATATATATAAATATACATATGTATTTGTAATACATCTAGTACATTAAATGCATATTATATGCATATAATATTGATATATTGTAGTATTCATATATACTTGTATTAAGTTTTTCTATATGATGTAAGTTTTTGTCATGTATTTCCTTATATTTCTTCAAATTTATGGATATATATACATAATTTATATCAATAATAACATCTTTTACTGATCTTCACATTTGAGTTGTACTCTCCAGAGTATTCTAGCAAAATTACCCTCCATATGGAGTATTTTCCTATAGCAATTCACTCAGTAGTGTGTAACCTGCTTTGACTTAATTATCATAATGCTAAATTTGCTAGCTCATCCCCGTATTTTTCTGGAATAAAATTTTTTTAATTGCTTTGGAAAAAAGCAAGTTCTGGCAGGGCCAGTATTCACTTCTTTCCTCAATTCCGACCCTTCTCCTTCCATTACAAAACATGAAACAGATTACCTTCCTTTAATTGGATAAATATGGAATAATTACTGCATTGCTTCATCTCAGTAAAGGTACTGAATGCCCACATGCAGATAAAATAAAAAACTTGCTATGGGGATGCAAAAACCCTCAGCCCTGCAGAGGTACCGCTGTGTTTGAAAATATCTGTAGGGTTCTCATTATACGGTCTGATGTTTCATTCCTTAGCAGCAGTCAGCTGGAGTCAGACACATGGGTGGCTGAGAGGGAGTTAGATCCATGTCAAAAGATCTAATAATTTGGCCATATGCATTTTTTGCTTTGGAGAAGTTACAGTAGAAACATCTAGACTGCAGTAGGAGATCTTTATGATGAAATGTGAAGCTGAGGAAAGTTACTGTCTTCTGATATTTTCAGATTACAAAATATGTTGAATATCACTGCTTAAAAATTTACTGTTGGCAATAGACAAGTTTTAAAATGGCCTTATTTTAACATAAAGATTTTCCTTCCTGAGTTTTATAATAATTTCTTATTACTATTTTTAATTTTAAGCTGAGGATCTTGACAGCAGCTGAAAGAAGTAAATGCCATTAGTGCAAAGTTAGAATTTTCTTGTGGCTGTATTATGCTCTGGATTAATTCTTGACTTCTGTGTTGTCGTAAGGAATGTGTAAAATGCACTCTTTTCTCAATGTGTTCACCCATAGGGCAAATGGGTTCTGTTTGTAAGTTTGAAACTCCATAAAATGCGTACAATTCCTGTATATGAAAGTGCTTTGTGTTACTTAAGTGATGTATAAAATGTCAAGAGGTTCTTTTTCATTTCTCTGTGTATGTTTTTGTCAGTAGTATATCTGATCAGATCATTGGATTCTTGTGCCAGACCAGCTGTAACAGTGTTTTACAAGCAGTGCATTATAGTTATTAGACTTTTCATTATATGTCATTAGTGCAAGGCCTACTGCATGGCGTGGGGACAGCAGAAATCACTGGTGTGAAGTAGAAACTCTCAGCTCAGGCCTATAGTAAGTGCCTAAATGAGGTGATCCGTAATATTATGCTAATCAGCATGGATTCAGCTCCCGCTGCAATCGTTTTCTAGTGCTGTGACTGGATCCTTCATCTCAGATGCTTGTGCTTCTGAATGAGAGAGAACAGATGGTGCCTATTGTTCCCACCCCCCTGGCAGACAAGACAATCTGCATTGTCAGCCAAGCTTCCTTAGGTTCCCCAGTGAAAGAGAGGTGCAAATTCCCTGGCTGTTCACCGGTCTGGCAGTCTGTGCTCACTTAGGGCATCCATCCCAAGTTTCTGCCACCATAAGGAAACAAATCCATACAAGTGTTTTGCCTGAGGCTCCAGAAATGAATTTCAGTTACTGCTTTGGCAAGCTTGGGGAGGGAGCGAGAGCTCTGCGTTTGTAAAAAGGGAAGGTGGGAGAGAAAGAATGAAAGCTTAGTGCAGAGTTGGGTTTATTTGTTTACTACTTTTCATCGTGCGTGTCACTAAGTGAGACAATACCTTTTATTTTGGAAATATTGGTAGTGATCAGATTTACAGTATTAATTATAATAATACACTAACTTTTTTTGTTTTTAAATTTTCTTTGCTGTTATTTTCCTTCTGATAGCATGAGAAATTCTACAGCTTTAATAACACTGCATGGAAAACTTTGTGTTTGTCATTCTATTCATCTGGCAACCAAGTCTTCTCATTTTATCAGCTAGTCAGTTGCTTGTAAACTAACGTTTCTTAGTTTGACCATCTGATTGCTTCTTCTTGCTGTCTAATTATTTTCCAAAAGAAAACTGTATCCTCTTTTCTTTTTTTTTTTTTTTTAAATGTGTTTTTTCTTTAGAGTGTTACAAAAAGAGTGTATGGCAGAGGTGAGGACTTGAGATCTGAAGAGGAGGATCAAATTTTTTATTTCTGCAGTTACTTGCACTTCAAAGAGTTGTATGAATGATCTTCAGAATAGAAATAGAGTTAAAAACTGCTAATAACCAACAGTCCATGTAATATTCCCCTTTCTGCTCACTTTGTTAGTTAAAGTATGTTAAAAATGCTGCGTATGACAGAATAAGATATACTAACTTGTATGTCACTGGAGAGAAAAAGCTTTGTATGAAACTAGAGTAGGAGTGAAGGAAAACAATAGCATGTTGTGTTTGGGAAACATATCGGACAAGTTCTATTTAGCCGTGTTATTTTCAGACCTTGTGTGCCAGAGGATTTGAGAATGGTTTTCTGAGGGATCTTCTCTGAAAGGTTACTTGTAGACAAATCTCAGAGTTTAGAAAGGGAGGGGGAAGATTATTTGTTTTTTGTTGAACTGAGATTGAGAGCTTCATTTCCCACTGCTATGCAACTCTAGTTTGATTTTACTTAGAGAATAGGGTCAGTAACATCAATTTCAAGAAGATTTTGTGATTTTACATTAATATAAAGCTGTTGGAATCTATTTCTGTTTGATGATGTGTGATATGGCACAGGTGGGAATTGAAGAATAATAAGGCCCAGAAACTGCATGAAATTTTGAAAATATTTGTATTGTGTAAATGTGAACCTCATAGCCACGTGTTGGAGGTAAAATGCCTTCTGTATAACTAGTCTTTCTGCTTTCACTTTAGGTCTAATGCTGCTTTCAGAGAACTAAGAACACCAACATGCCATTACCCTCAGCTGCTATCCTGTCTTATTTTCTGTCATTCCTGTTTCTGTAGAGGCTAGAGGCTTCCACTGAGTGTCATCTACTGTGCAAAGCCCTCTACAAACGCCAGTGACAGTTCCTGGCCTGAAAAACTTACACTGCAACAAAGAAATCATAGTATGCAAATGAAAAAAATAAGTGGATGCGTGAAAAGACAGAAAAGAATGCAGACAGGATCAGAGGGTACTTTATGATTGACCTTGCTATGTGCACAATTCCTTTCAACAATTGTATTACACCACAGAAGGCCACCTTACCTGTCTCTCCTGAAGGTGACAGGCTGAGGCTAGTTGAGCTTTGTCAGATTGCCACCAACTTTCATTACATTTGAAAGCAATTCTGAATCAAATGTTGTTTGGTAACAGATTCTGGGAAATTTTGGAGACTTCTGTCTGGATTGCATCTTTTGGAGGCAGTGGTATGATGTTCTTTGTACCATTTCTGTCCATTTTTTTCCCTGTCACATCACTTTTTGTTACCTAAGAACGTAAGGCAGGCTGTACTGGATCAAGGAAAAGGTGTCCCATCCTGAAGAGCAGCTCTAAGCAAGGAGAAGGAAACAGCCTGTCTGGTAATGCCTTCCATTTCCTTCTGAGACTTTGGCCATTTTCAGCTCATGGATTTACTGAGATGAGTGTTGTTTCAGTATTTATTAAATAACTGGGTTTTTCATGCCCTGAACTTGTCCAGCTTGCCCTTCAATCTAATATCTCCTTACCAATCACTTCCAAAGCTAAGCTATAGCATAACATTTCTTCTGCCAGGTCTCTCTTTTTTTTTTTTTCTTTCAGAATCAGGGGTATTTTGTACAAATGCACTTCTCTGATATTTTTCATATTAGTTTGTGAAAATATCTAAGGTAGTAATTAATTCTGTTTGGTTTGTTTTGGTCACTGTTCCATCATTGTGTCATGTAAATCTGACCTGTTTCTCAAAGAAACTCTAATTTAAATTAACTTTTTAATATTGCATCTTTGTATAGCTAATTTTAAAATTGACAGCTAAGGATGGCATGCAAAAGAGGGTGACTCGCTCTTCAGTTTGGCTTTCTTGATGGTGCTTTATATTACATAAAAATGATATTACTGTCTCAGTGACTCTTGAATATACATCACTAGGTATTCTGAATTTTTCTCAGAACTGCCTCTCAAATATCTCTAAAGCTTAGGAGTGAAGAGTAAATGAAGTTAAGCTGCTGTCTCTCCTAGATGTTGTTAAGCTTTTATTTCAAGTGGCTTTTTTATGGCTTTGATTTTTCTTATACTTTGTTTCTCAGAATTGCATTTCTTCACATATTCTTTTCATATGGTCTGCTCTCTGCCACAAAGGATGAAAATATATTTGGTAAAAAGAAGATCAGCCAGAAAAATAACAAAACTCTGCTTTTTTTGGTGAGATTTCACTACAGATGAGAAGACAAGTCTGTATACAATTAAAAGATTTCCTATAGAGAAAATGAGTGCTTGCACAGAAACACATCCTGCTTGAGATTTTGCTGTGTAATGCCTTTCTACATATTTTGTGCAAAAGTACATTAAGCTTTACAAAAGTTAGCAAAAAAAAAAAAGCATTAGTAAATAGTAGTGGGATTAAGAAGCCGATGGTGTCTGCAGGAGAATGCTGGTGATGTCATTTCGTTTGCCATAGCCTGTTACTAAGAACGTGCTGCCCTTCATTCCTGGAAGAAATGCAGAAAGCCTCAATGCACTGAGTGTATAATTCTGGGGCTGATAGATTGCAATGCAGGCTTTGCATTCAGAAATAGTGTCTCACTGCTCTTATTGCAGTACCATTTGTCCTCTCATCCTGCATATTGGGGATCCATTTTTATTAAGTATGGGAACCTGTGAAGGAAGACACTGTGCATTTGTGAGCTTAAGGGAAAGGATTCTTTGAAATCCCCACAATTCTTTGAAATAGCAAACATTATTGTGGCACTCTGATGCCTGCCATTTGGTATCCCATATGAGATAAACAAAATGTTGGAAAACATGGAACATTAGAAAACATACAAAACTGTATTTTGAACATGTTCAAACATGCTTCTGAACAAAAACTGCAACCCTTTTTGCAGGATGGTCTTTGTAATCTGTGGTAGGAACACTGCAGAATGTAACTCATTGTAGGTGATTGAAATAAAGGTTTTTGAATAAGTACTTGTTGATTTAGGCCTGCCTTGATCTAGTAAAATATTTAATGATTTCCTTTTTGAGGTAACTCAGTGCTTTTGCTGACTTCAGTTGTATGACTAGCTATGAAGTTAGGCTTCTTTTGAAAGGGTTTTTTGGACTGAGGCCTGGGAGACAATGAACAAATAGCATACGGCTGGGTAACTACTATTCTTTGGTCTGACTGATGTACCTTTATGCAGTTGGCTTCATTTCCCCCCTATTTTAAAAAGGTCTAGCATTATGAACCAATATTCTGAACAATGCTAATTGAATCAGTTTGCACAATAGCATGTGTTACTTTAAGAATATACTTGTTTTAGTAATGCAGAATTATTAGAACAATTATATTTTATTTAAATCTTTCTTGAATCTAAGAAGCCAAGAGAAATAACTTAAGATCTGGTATGATTTTAAGATATGCCTTTCTTCTTTTTTTGTCTGTGTATGTACTTGTCCTTTCCTGTTGTTCCTTGTCAGTGGTTTGGCAGCGGTGTTATAATAGTAAGTGGAAAAATTGGCTAAGAAGAATAATTGTCACAAGCAAAAGCAGTTTGTTACATGAAGTGCCTAGTTAAAATACCCCTTTTATTATTATTTTTTAATAGTCCAAATTTTTGTTACTTTTCTAGTTTAACATATTGCATGAAGTGCAAAGTAAGAACCAGGGTGGTGGACGGATCATTAGCAAGTCACCTGAGGTCTGTGAGGAGGACATACTGTGGAGCATGAGCCCCTGTGACATGCTCAAAAATTGTAGGAGGTGGAGTACTAAAGCGTTGTTATTCACAGAAGGTGATGGACTAGATTGTTTCTGCATCATGCCCATTTTAAGGTCCTAGAAAATGTACTTGCGTGAGGGCCTAAGAGGATCTTCAGGATTTATTTATGAAGCCTTTTATGGTATAGTTTATTTTTAGCTTATGAAAGAGCAGAGTGCATCATTTCCCTGTTAGTGTGAACTGTTTGTATATAGGATCTACAGTAAAATAAGGATTAAACTAACCTCAAGCACCAAGAAAAAATTAGCCGAAGTGTTATGAGGAAGAATGAATTTTTTTATAGATTGTTGAATGTACACTTTTCCTCCTTGTCCTTTTTCTTAAATGTCAAATGTTGAGAATTAACAGAGTACTCTCTCAGATCACAACAGTCTGGTTTTGGGCTTCTGTTCATGTTTTTAGGTGACAAATTGGCTTGTGACCTGGTGATTGCTATTCTCTGGGAGTGCTAGTATATCCTTTCCTGTGCAAGTTTACATGAAAGTTATTGGAAAAAATGGAAAAAGATATATTCGTGTAAAAAGGACCTGAATCCTTACTGAAGTCTCTTAGTGTTGCTCTAAGATATGTTAACAGTAAGTTGGGCAGGCTGAGGCCACACCAGTGCGAGGTGTCAGCGTCCTAAAAAGGATTTATGAAAAAATGGTGCTAGGGAGATACAGGGAAGAAGGGTGATTTCTGGACAAGTGGTATGTACCTACTCAGAGTATAGAGGACATCATGGGAAAAGGCGAAAGAAGAGATTTATAAAAATACTGAGAGAATGGGTATGGAGATGTTCAGCGAGTAAAAGCATCAAAGTTAAAAAGAATCTACAAACTGTATTTTCTACTCACATTGAACATCTCTTTCAAATATAGAAAATTCAGTCATTACCCAGAGTAGCACCTTGGTTACCTCAGGTGACCAGCTACTAATAATTTAAAAGCGTGTGAGTAGATGGCATTTGATTGATAACATTGATTGTAGTCATCTGTATTCTTCTCAGCATCACTGATCACAGTGAGGTGACTCTGATAAATTGAAGAGAATGTGAGCAGTGGAGAATCCATTCTTCAACCCCTAACAGCATCACGGTATGGTCTTAAATGGGAAAAAAAAATAATGGAAATGCCCAGTAACTATACATTTAATTGGTGGGAATTCACTTGCAGTTCCCTAGAAATGTTGCATGTCTGGGAGGTGCACTGCAATGATTGGCAGTTACTGGTGTACCCCCACATGAAGATATCTTTTCTACCAAAATTGGCACGGCCTAAAATGTTGAAATGATATTTCATGGTGGATTGTGGTACAGAGACCAAAGAGAAACGGGAGTTGAAATTGAGTCAAGTGATGATCTAGAGGTAGTATGGCAAGTCAGACTATTAATGCAACTGTACCAATATTGTTGGAATGTTTAAATTACTGTCTTCATGATACAAAAAAAAAAAAAGGCACTTTGGGAGTTCCATGTTGGTTTCCTTTATGTTTTTGTCAGAGAAGCTCTGGTAGGTAGAAAAAATGATCTCATGACTTTAGTCAGGCAACCGTGCCAGTCTTCCTTGGATTGAGACATTTGCAGAGGCAATTAGTGAACCACTTAAGAGTTTTAGGCTAAAATTAATATTATAACCAATTCTCTAGCTGCTTAGGGTTTTTTGCTGCCTATTACTTTTATTCATAAATTGAATAAAGGAAACCTCTATGTGTATAATACTTCAGAATAATTTTTAAACCACAGGTATATCTGGATGCCTTCTGGTAAAGAAGAATGTGTTGCTGGAGCACCAAAGCGCTAGAAATACTGAAAAGCTTACTATGAGGCTATAAATTTACTGAGGTGGTTCCTTAAAGTCCGAGATCTTTGCAGCTGAACGTGTTGCCTGTCTTCAGTTACAGAAACTTGATGTCCTTATGTTTTTAGCATTTGCTTTCATTCATTTTCTCTTTGGAGAAAGCTGATTTATTCTGCATTTCTGACTGCAGATCATCTTTGCGTTAGAGTCTGCTTTCTGTTTGCTTGGCAGAATGTAGTCTGAGGAATGATAAAATATGTGGGCTACATGCTTTCAAGCTGAAAGGCTAAATGTTCAGGAGCGTGCAGTGTTTTTACAGTGTCTGCCATGTTTGCAGTTTACAGTCTTGAGTTTCCAACAGTTGTTTTTGCAATGCTCAGTGCATGTGTTGCCAGTGGTGAGAAGCCTGGAACCGAGAGCCAACAGCACACGGACGGCTTGTTACTTACAACACTTAAGATGTCTGAACATGAATCAGATTTGTCTGCAGAATGGTTTATTATTTTCTGCAAGTTTAACTATAAATAACAAGCTTGTGGGCTGTATTTTTCCCCCCAAGTTTGACTTGTTCTCCTCTTCTTCTCAACACCGTTTTATTGCTTTCTTCACCAGTCCTATACACTAGGGAAATGGCAAATATTACTGGTGTAGCTGGTAGTGGTTATGGGAGAGAAGACTTTAACCTTCAGCTCTTCTTCACTTTTTCAAATTCAGTTACCATTTACATTAAGGTTTACCATTTCAAGAATGTCTGCTTAATATGTAAGTAGATGACAGAGATATATCCCCCTCTTTTATCTGATTTATACTTCAAAGTTTAAGAGGTGCAGACATTCCTAACTCTTTTCATGAAGTCAGTCTGTAAAGATGGTATTGCTGGAATAGCAGAACACATTTTATGATAAGAATGAGTTGGTTTTTTTTAAAACAAAGGTGGAGAGTTTTCTATTTTTCACCATTATGGAAAAGTAGATAAAATGCAGTTTAATATCCTGAAGCGGTGAGTTTGCCTGTGGATATAAGAACATGTGTTCATAAGCAGGAAATTTTGAACCTTGCTGCTTGATTTTGGGATAAACTTTACAAACAGGAGATCTCAAAGGTGCCAAGTTCTTACTGCTTTTTGGAAAACAGTTGGCCATATGTACTGTGGCCTCCCAGTGTTGTGCTTTTGCAGAAACTATTGCAGCGTGAGCTTGCACTGAGGACAAGAGTTTGAACACGTGTACACACTATCAGTGATTTGGCTGACAAGCAGATTTACCTACAGCTTGTATCTTAATAGGGAATTGAAATACCAAACAGAAGGTGTTGGGAAACTAGGTGTCATAGTTTTGGTCATTATGGACCTGCTTATTTATGCTAACTTTTCATCCTTTTTTTTTTGTTTATTTGATTAATCTTTTGAATTGCTGAGACCAAGTTGAATGTCTGTTAAATGTGCCCAATTTTCAGGAGAGTAAAGAGGGAATTAGTACTGCAGATTTGACACATGGATTATGTGTGTTACTTAGTGACTTACATTTATGTTTTATTTTGAGCTTTTAGCATGAAACAAGCAGACCTTTCTGTGAACTGCCCTCCAAAATCATGTCTTCACTAGCAGCACTACAGCAGCCCCGAGAGAGGTTAGATCTCCTGGAGAGTAATATGCACGTAGAAGTTTATAGAGGGTAAAGGACCCGAGATTGTATTACTAAAGATGTTAATAAGCCATTCTTTAGCAAGTCTCCTCACTTTCTTTCATTATTCTTTCAGTTTAGTCTCTTCTCTAATAAATTAAAAACAGTCTTGGATTCAGGTTGTGCTGGGTACACGCAAAAATTACCATTGTACATGCAGGGCTGATGACTTTAACACGCGTAGCTAGGTTTACTCATTTAATATTGAACCCTCAGTTGCCCTTCCATAAATACTTCTAAAAATAGAGTGATCACATCTGGCAGGTCAAAGCGTCCCATCTGCATTCTTTTTTTTCTGGTTTCACACACTCCCTCATACATACACTGTCTTTCACTTTCTATGTGTTACAGAATTAATTCATACAGAGGCTGCAATGTAATCTCTACTGCTCTTGTGCAGACTGCCAACTTTGGATTCAAGGTAGTATCAAACGGCCTTTTTAAAGTCAGTAGAAAGTCCCCTCACTGGTAGGTGTATAACTTCCCCGTTCCCCTGGGTTATTTGTAACTTGTCTTTAACAAATCTATTTGCTTTCTTTTGTACTTTACAGAGGAACAAATTGACTTTCTGATTTTATTACATTGTTTTGTGTTCTCATTAAACTATTGTAAGCTCTGTGGCTGAGATGTTCAGTTTGGTATGTGGGGTTCCAGGTATAGTCTCACCAGTGCTATATGAATGATGAGTCTAACAGAAAATCTACTTTGTTATAAGACAACTAGGTATGCGGAGGGGAAAGTGCGTCATAATCATTATTTCTGTGATATGCAGTCTAACCATAATACTTGTATTTACCCTTAAAGTTACACTCATACTTATTTCCAAACTTACATGGAAATACTGAAGCTTTCCTTTAGCTTATATCCCTCTTCTCATTTTGCTTTCCAAAAGATGTGTTGCTAATGAGCACTCCTTTCAGTGGCTTAGTCGTGTGCTTGTCTTTGAGGTTTCTGATGTCAGTGGGGTTAGTTACATGATGAGTATTATGCACATATTCTCAAGCAGCCTACAGTCTGGAAAAATGTGTGTCAAGGTTGGAATGGGGGGAAAAAAAAAGGTCAAAGATCATAACATTATTCCAATTAAAAGCATGTTATCAAAATTGTTCGTTAATATTAGTTTCCCTTGATGGGTTTTCAAATGAAGAAAAGATTTCTTGAGATTTGAGAGATGTGCACTGAACCAAATTCAAGTGTAATTGCTGCCATGTGGTACCATTGAAAGAAATATGACTGCAAAGATAAAACTTAAAAGCAAAATGTGTCTCCATATTTTTGGTCCAGAACTGAGGAAAGTGAGGGCAATTTAGTTGACGAAAAGAGTTGACCTCTTTATTGAGGTTCCACAAACACTTTCGACAGAAAAAAAATGCTGCAGAAAGGAGTTTCAGGAGGCTCATTAACTTCCAGAACATGGATGAACTTCAGGTAAAATAAACATTTAAAGGGCAGCCTTGCATTTTGAAGGGGCAGGTGGCAAGACTAATTTGTATCTTCAGTTACGTTTATAAACATGGCATTTAGGAAACATGAGAAGCTGTAGAAAAGTTTGTTGTCACATTTTGGTTGGTTGCTAAAATGGAAGACAAATTGCTAGTGAGGGAATAGTGTAGAAATAAGAGATATGCAATGTCAAACCTAAGGAACAGAAACAGATAGTTTGTTTCCAAGGTCACATTGAAAACAACAGTAACAGCAAATCAACATTTGTAGTCTCTTTCCCTTGGTTTTGATTTTAATTATCTCCTATCTATAATGGGAAATGCCTCAAATAAAGTGGAGTACTTGTGAGTTGTTAGGAAGAGATTTTGATGGGTTTCATTGCTAGTGTTAGTGGTGTTTCTTTATTTCTGGATTGGGTCCCCCTTGATGTGAATGCTCAACAATCAAAATCTAGTTAACAGCTTTGTTGAAGAAATATAGGTCAGTAGAGAATTCAGTTTGTTTTTTCTTTCCAGCACTGGCACTGGCTTTGGAATGCTAGCAGGGAAAAGTAAATCAAAGTCAGAATTCCATCAATTCTTGTTTTCTCTTAACATGTGCTGTCAGGGCTGTGGCATAAGAATAGCCTTGTATTTGCTATGCAAGGTATTGCTTATGAAGTTTTTTCTTCAGGGTGAAGCTATGATATCAAGGTTGATTTTTGTCAAATGTTTTTGTTTGCTGTGTTGGTGTCACAGATTACCAGCTGCCTAGACGCCACGACTAGCAACATCTCCTAAAGTTAGGGACATGAAGTTAAGTCTGTTTTTTAATTGAAAAATATGAGTTAAGGATGACCTTTACCAGAGTGTTTAAATGAGTGAAGGGTAATTGTATGTTCATTAGATAAAAACATAACAAGATGCAAAGGCTTGAACTTTAGACTAAGTAAATTCAAATTAGAGACTAATTTTTAACGTTCAAAGTAAATGACAGAAGTATTTTCTAAATTTAACTTTAGTCCTTAGTGCTTTTTGTGTTTCAGTAAAGACTTTCATAGTTGAAAGAGTTTGCAGAACTTACAGGGTAAAACCCAATCTGGATTAAGTTTTGGAAAGACTGTTCAAGGTAAAAGTAACTGCCAGATACTGGGGTCAGCGCAGAGAGCTGCGTTGTGGGTGGGAGAATTTAATGAGCAGTGGCGTTTTGTGGGCTTAGCCTGTAAATCTAAAGAACTCCTATAGAATTCCTTTGTGTATGAAATTGAAATATAATGTTTTGCAGGTACAGGGGTTCTCAGGTCATTTTAAGGACATCAGTTACATTGTTTCAGATGAGTTAAATCTTGAAACAACATCCTAAATTAAAGACACTGCTTTTGTTGTCCTTGCCATGAGGAAGTTGAGTGGGTTGTTACATGTGGTGAATTTAATGTCTACCTAGCCATCAGAACAGCTTTAGTGCTGTCTCTTTTGTAGATCTGAATAGTCTTGAAAAATACGTAGCTTATACAAACAAAAACCTTGAAGGAAATTACAGAAGGCATAATGGCTTTTTGAGATGCATGCCTTATCACCCAGCTGTGCTTATTTTATTTTTTTTAATCCAACAAACTGATCTGTTAGTTATTCCTGCAATATCTGTTTCTTTTCCTTCAGGAATCCATCAAATTGAAAATGGGTTTTCATTGAGTCAGAGCAGCAGCAGCCATTGATAACACATAGAATCATAGAATGGTTAGAGTTGGAAGGGACCTTAAAGATCGAATTCCAACCCCCCTGCCATGGGCACGGACACCTCCCACTAGAGCAGATTACTCAAAGCCCCATCCAGCCTGGCCTTGAACACTTCCAGGGATGGGGCAGCCACAGCTTCTCTGGACAACCTGTTCCAGTGCCTCACCACCCTCACAAGAAAGAATTTCTTCATATTATCTAATCTAAATCTCCCCCCTTCTAATTTAAAACCTTTACCCCTTGTCCTGTCACTACACTTCCTGACAAGAGTCCCTCTCCAGCTCTCCTGTAGGTTTCCTTCAGATACTGGAAGGCTGCTGTAAGGTCTTCTTTTCTCCAGGCTGAACAGCCCCAGCTCCCTCAGCCTGTCTTCGTAGGAGAGGTGCTCCAGCCTTCTAATCAGCTTTGTGGCCCTCCACTAGACCCGTTCCAATGGGTTCATGCCCTCTCTATGTTGAGGACTCCAGAACTGGACACCGTAATCCGGGTGGGGTCTCATGAGCGCAGAGTAAAGTGGGAGAATCACCTCCAGCGACCTTCTGGTCACGCTTCTTTTGATGCAGCCCAGGATGCGGTTGACTTTCTGGGCTGCCAGTGCTTACTGCCAGCTCATGTTGAGCTTCTCATCCACAAAGTACCTCTGAATTACTATTTTCTAGTTCCAGATCGTTTTACCTAAGAACAGATGAGTGAGTCTTTTTAGTGGTGCATATATGAGAGAAAAATTATAAAATATACAAGAAGACTGAAGAAGTAGAGGCAGACTTTTCTGGCTTCTAGAATAGAAAAACGGGAACTAGCTGTGTTTTGTTGTACTGCATGACTATGTACAAGCCACTGCCCATTTCTGTGCCACTGCCTGCCCGAGTTACTCAGTCTGTAAGTGAAGTTAATAATACCTCTTCATTTAAGAAGTGCTGGGAAGCTTGTTATTGTACAGGGGTGATACAGTTTGCATTAACACAAACTTTCTGATGAGGAGACATGCAGAAGCACTAATTGCAAAAAGACCTTTCTTATCACAGACAGTAGAAGTTCAGACTTCTGAACAGGGTGTTCCTTGATGCAAGCTCCATACCCTCATTCCTGGCAGCATTGCTGTAAAGGCAGGGATGGTGGTGTTTGCAGTGTTACTGTTGCCAGAATGTTCCAGTTTGGAGTGTGGTCCCCTCAAGGACGTTCTCTCTTCTCTTATTTTTTAAACTAATAACAATTTTAAAGGAAAGAAAAAACCAACAAAACACAACCAAAACCAAACAACAAACCAAACAGAGGAGGGGTATAAATGGGAGCTCCGTTCTCCACTTGAAATTGCATATGAATTGTAATTAAAATTTAAAATAAAATGGGGAGCTGTGGATAAATGGGAAGACAGTTACCTGCTAAGTTAGCTGAAGGCCCCACTTTTGTTATTCCTGAAGGTCTCCGAAGCATTACTGGCTTCTTCCTGGCTGCAGGTTGTTGACATAGGGTAAAGGTAGCACATACTTTTTTTTTTATAGAATTGTATGCAGTAAGCTATAGTTATAAAAGATGTTTGGCTGGTCAGTGCCTGAAGTCTCCAAATTCTTTTTTTCCTGTGTGCCCTCATTTCTCTGACCACCTTCTATGCCACTTTTCTTCTCCCATGCTTGGAATTCTCTCAGCTTTCTCTTACCCACTGAAACTCTTTTGCTGAAGTACAATAATTTATTTCCTCTCTTTTTGGGAGATTATCCAGACAACTGACGTGGTAAGTGCCTTTGGAAGCTGGGGTGCCTGGAATATTCACCAACTACAGTATTCAAAAGTTATCTTGTCATCTCACCTGACAAAGAAAATCTTGTTTGATCATGGGTCCTGACTTTTCTTGGATGACAGCATAAGTGAGCAGGATCCAGCTGAGTACTGCTTCTGCACCTACCTGTCAATCTTAAACAACTCTGATGAGTTCCAGAGTCACAACTGTCCTTTCACAGACCTACTATATGATTTAAGACGTTGGGTGGGGGGACGGAAGGAAATAAAGAGATTGTGCTTAGCTGTCTCTTAGTTGTGCTTAATTATCTCTAAGCAAACAGACATGTTGCTCTTAGAGGACTTTTAAATACAAGATTTTTGGGATTTGATTGTTCCCTGCTGCAATGTAAGATATTCCAGGGGAATTGGATGCTATGTATAGCAATATATCATACACTGCACCCTCAAAAATAGCTGATTATGGAACATAAGACCAACAAGAGCATGTACATGATGATTTTTTTACAATTCTTGCATTCTCGTGACTGTGCATTATCTTGCTCTGTGTGCTGTTAGCACACTTTGTATTTGCTGCTATAGAGAATACAAAGTTTGCTACAGGGAATCATGGATATTATAATAACAAACAGGAATGGGTAATAAAATGTAGAGGTTAGCGTGGAGAATTTGCCCCACTCAACACACCACCCACCTATTTATGTGTTTACTCCTGTAATATTTATATGAATGTATATGAATATTTATTTGAATATGTATATGCAACTCCCTAATCCATTCATTGGTGTATGTGGGGGAAAAAAGCCTTCAAATTCAGAGGCGATATCCAAAGAAAGAGTTAGTGTATTAATATAGTTTTGTGCACGCCTATCATATAAATTGGTGTGTAAGGATTTTTAACCATGCATCTGATCACTTTAAACTTAATTCTGTTTGAGACATTTCCATTCTCTGTGAAGCTGGAAAATTAAACGGTCTCTCCCTGGATAAAATCTGGGTGCTTAGAGAATTGTCGAAAGATCCGTGCAAATCCATTTTTGAAATAACTTTTACACAGGGCAGCCGTGGGAGTGCCTTATGAGATACCAGCTTCCTGTGAAATGCGCAAGGAGATACAAATGATCCCTAGGCTGCAGTACATCTAGTAAAGCTCTTCAACCATTCTCTATTTCTAGGCCTATTCTGTTTTTCAGGATAGTACCAGACTTTCAGTGGGTTTTCTTGTTCAGGCCACTGGTGTTGGGAAACAAAATTGAGACAATTACCTTTAGCATCTTGATAGAGTTCTTTTGGTTCATTAACATGTTTATTAGAGTATGTCATGATTCCCTTATATATCATGGGCAAACTTAGATTTTGCTCTGCTGACTTTTCTGCAAGTTTGCCCCCAGGTCTTTGTCCTACAGAAAAGTGTGGTGAGTGTTAGAAGCTTCTGTGCCACCTTTCCTCTGACTCTGCAGTTTGTGCCTTCTGAGGAGAGTGCTGTGTCCAGCAGTGCTGGGCTGAGGACATTTGCTGAGTGCAAGACTTTCAAATTACTGCAGCTAATTCTTTGACTTGCTCTCGTTTGAACATAAGTAATTAATGAGTTTAATGTTTTTTGACATGAGGAAGGGGAAAGCCACATAAAAATGTAGTATAAATTAATGGGAAAAAAAAAAAAAGGCTGTAAGATTTCAAGTATATTTGCCAAATGTGTGGCATTTGGCCTTGAGGGATTTACTCTATCTCATCAAGAGACTGTGAAGCATTCTCTTGTATCTGCAAGGAGAGAACCATCCATGTATCAATGTTTGTTGTCTTACAAAAGGTTTGGTAAGGAGCCAGATGCTTTGTATTTTCTGTGTTCTTCAGGGGTGTCCTTGACTTTGCCTGAGAATCTGTTTCTAAACTGTGACTTCCACCAGTCTAGCCTGGTGGATAACCCATGCTGTTTCAGGCAGCTGGGAAGAACAAAGCTGAGAAGCACTTTATCTCCCTTTTTAAGCACTGATAATTGCTGAGCAGTTGCTTACCTTCTTTGTCATTAAGGGGATAGATTCTGATCCCAGCTGCAGTAATAGCAGTTTATATTAACTTGCAACACTGACAAAGTAGCTCTGCATTTATGTTAATTTGTAAAACCATATTATTATAGGGTTTCATATATTTACTGAATCCCACTTCGTTTCTGTGAGATGAGAAGTGAGAGGGAGGAGCTTGAGCAATTCCTGTTCCATTTTTTAAAAGTTTTCTTTCTGTCCCTTTTCTCTGGTAGGAATATTTCTGTGCCTGTTCTGTTGAATTTGGTGGGAAAAATCTCAAGATATAATTCCCTTATAGCACATTCTACAGAATTTATATTTTTGTGTATTTTATAAGCTAGGGGAGGTTAGTTTTTCAGATGTTCTCAATTCAGAGGTGTTCTTGATCATGTTAAGGTTTTTTCATTTATATAAAGACTTTTCGCAATTATGACTGTGGAAATTTACAAACGGAAACCAGGTAATTTCTTGACAAATTTACTTAAAAGTATTTCATATCCTTGAAGGATGCATTACAATTAGTAAGAATATATGCACTATAGTTTAACTTTGGAGAAAGTACATTATTCCCAGAGTTGAAAGGGCAGTTTGTCTTCTTACAAGCCAACATGTCAAGCTTAAATCTTTGTAAACTCATAATGGACATGTTTTAGCATCCAGTATCCTTAAGGTGTGCCAAGAATAGAATGCATTTTCAAGATTCTGTCCAAGTTAGTGTTTGAAAATATTCTGATGGGTGAAATTCTAATCTTAAGAGCAGTGTTAAAATAATCTGAGTATATTCTGAAGTAGCAAAATTAATAGATGTAATTTGCAAATTAAGATTTAGATCAGATACGTTAATGGCAAAACCAAACACCATCATCCCTACAGGTCAAAGAGTTGGAGAAGGAGTTGTTTCCATAGGATAAGATCTCTTTTTAGTAATCTTTTTTTCTTACTCCTGTCATTACAGAGAGATTTTAATATGATAGCATTGAAAAAATGGAACATTGCTGTGTTCTTAGATAAAGTTGTTGAGTTTCTAATGAAGGATATTGCCTCGTTTCTCTTACTGGGCAAACTGACAGTATTTCCTGTAATAACTGTAACATTTCCATGTAATGAGTTAGATGAATGAAAAGATTTTTAAAAAAATCTCTAAGTCAGCAGTCCATTCTGATTAGTTTTGATCTGTAACAATATTATATGCCAAGGTCATTAACTGTCACTGTAACCAGATTTCAGATGGTAGGCAGAGTTGTATATCAATATCATGTTTGAAGAAGTTCTACTTACTCCTGACCAAGGGCAACTTCTATCCTCTTCCGTGCAAAAATAGATTTTTATGTAAACAAAAATAAATCTACAGTCATAAAGCCTGTGAGCCACTTAACACGGTGTTTTCTCTCCAGTCAGCAGTCGTGCTTAAAACCACACTGCTTACAAACTTAGGACAACTTTTTTTCCTGATACAGATGTAAACAACGTAAATCCTTTGCAGATGTTGTAGAGAGGCCATGGGCAAAGAGGAGATGCATTTCTTAAATGATTTAAATTCCATGAATTACTGGAAAATTTCATTTGTGCTGGGAATAAGGAATTCCATATGATCTGTGTGGTTTGTAAATTTGAAACGATTTTGGGACTGAAAGCCCACAATACGACGTTTATAGAAGTGAACAGTGAGACACAGGACTTACCTGTTTGCAATAAGTGGAATCCTTCTATAGCTTTTTTTTTTTTTTCTTCAGTAGAAGGTGCAGTAAACAACCTATGGAAAGCTCTTGCTTTTCTCTGCTGTACTTTGTTGGTCTGAGGAGTTTTTCCTTAATGTAGTGTGCTAAGACACCCAGACATTGGCTGGACTCATCTGATGTATTTGTCTATCTGCCTACCCCAGCCTTTCACACCAACCAGCTTCCTTTGAAAAAGGGTGCACGTCAATGAGTATCCTCTGGTAAAAATTGATAGTTTCACTGTTCATTCCCGCTGCTTTAGTAACTCATTTTTCCCTCCTCCAAACTCTTCTGTGGAGTGACTTCTGCAGCTGTGCAAAAAATATGAGAGTTTAATCGTGTTTATTCCATAGTCCAGCTATCTTCTTGGTGGGCAGAATAAGGAGGAGATTTGTCTACTGGCTCCCTGGCTGATGTTCTGCAACAATAATAATTTTTGCCTCTTTTCATTTGTTTCTTTTTCATTTTGAAATGCTGACATTTGCATAATAGTTTTCCTTTCAGTTTGTTCCAGTTGTTGTCTGTGTCTTTGAAATCATGGCATGACCACAATGAAGCTCATCCTGTTCATGGTCTGTGAAGCACTTAATAAACGGGTGATATTTTGCAATGGTAAATAATACATATTTACCACAAAAAGAGCAGACCTAATAATTTCTGAAAATGTATTGATACAGCTTTGCCTCTCTGATACACTAAAATATATTTTGTGGTGTAAAATAAAAGTTTTCATTTCTTTCTGTTTTACTAGTAGCTTACTTTTAGCTTTTTTATTTGTAAATGTATTGTGGCAGTTTTAACCAGACATAGCTTATATGCCTAATAGCATCATTGCTGTTTTAAAGGCAGAAGTATGCAGAAATTTCCTTATGTGTTTCCATTTGGTCATTGGAATAGATGACTTGGGCGAATCTTCTTCCCTACATCAGATAGGCTGCCTGATTTGGTCCTACAAAATAGTGCGCATGGGTAGTATGGCATTGCTGTTTTATCTTGCAATAAGATAAACCACAATGACTGTGTTGGCTTTGTACCTGTCTTCCATGGAATGCACAAATGAGATTTGGATGCTGGTGTGAGAAAGTTTCTTTGTCATGAATTAGGAACATCAGAGCCTCTTTTGAGCAGTGGTTAGGAAAAATTTTGATAGGTATCGCAGTAATAAAATTGGAGAACAGGGATCCCATTCCATATTACCAGTGACATAGTGTTTTTCTATTGCTAGTTTCATCTCTGCTGCTAGAGAAACATAGCAGCATTGGACTGTATCCCCCCGACTGCTGCCTGGTTGCCTTTCCACTTCCTTTGGATTCTGTTGTTTTCATTTCTGAGACAGAGTGACTCCCATTAGCAGAGGCAGTAATTCATTCAGTGTAGGAGTTAGTTACAGTACAGCTGTGTTGCTTTGATGATGCCATCTGCCATCCATGGGTAAAAGCCAGCTTCCCGCAGCCAGCGTGTTGTGAGAGCAACTTCTCTTAAGACACCCAGACATTGGTGCACAGAGCTCGCACGCCTCATAAAACATAAGAGCAAAGTCAACTGGTGAGCTGTTGGGAATGACTTAGTTGAGATCTGTATCTTCAAACTGTGGTGTTAGGATCTGGAATAATTACGTATAATTGAGGTAGAATCATCTGAAGCAACCCTGCTGGCCAATTTCAATTTCTCCTATTTTAGATTAACTACCTAATTCAGTTTTGTTAAGGTACAGGCAGCCGCATCTGGCTGGGCATAGCTAGAAGAGTGAAATTGTGAATTGCTATCTAAATATATAATCCTCTTAATTGCAACGGGCCTTAATTCATATTTGATGGGTGGGTTTTTTCATTATTGCTTAATCAAAAAGCTACTGGAACGAAGTATTTCTGTGAATATATCTGTGTCCCAGATCTCTCCTGGTGTTTGCTGTATTGCCTGTGTCAAGTAAGGGTTCCCAACACTATTAAGTGGATTCATTGCTGCCAGGGCCCAGTACCTGAGGCAATAGGCTTGTGCAGCACAAACAAAGCTCTGCTTGTTATTTGCCATTTCCTGGGCCGGGTGAAGCTGATGAAGTGAGAGCACCTGCTGGTTAATTCAGCCACTCAGCTTGTTCTGCCCAGTGCACTGGGTGGTGAAATCCTACTAGGACAAAAGGGCAGTGTCAGTCAGAACCAGGCATTACGCTGGTCACAGATTAAAGCTGTTGATTGTTACATGCTTATTTCACGGTAGTATAGAAGATTGTGTTCCAGAGGGTACACCTCAAAGACCTTTGCAAGTTGAGGGAGAAGATTAGACATAAACTAATGTACATAGTATGTCCTTAGAACTTGATTGTCCGATAGATGGGAAAATAAATTTTGCCCAAGTTTGTGTTTCGGAGAAAGCTAGTGAATGCTTTCAATCAAACTGTTTTACAGTCTTGCTTCAATCTATTCCTTATTTAAAAACAGAATAAGTGATTTTTAGAAAGTTGTAACTCCTTTTCCACAGATGGCGAGGGTACTGACACTTTCCCTAATAGTCTGGCTATGCTTACTTAGGGTTTTGTGTCAGCTGGTCCTTGCAGAGCTGAATTGAAATAGATAGAAAAATTTTGTCTGAAAAGAGCACATTGATGAACTTCACTTTAAATTCTGTTTATTTGAATACTCTTTTAGCTTCTTAGCAATAAAATTTGCAATGGCTACTTTCCTGTTATTTTGGATTTAATCTGCCCCATCCACAGTATGCAGAAGAACCAGGGTCCCTGAACTGAAGAAAGACTGTATGTTCCTGCACTGTAGTCCTTTTCCAATATTGCAATTGCAGAGTGAGGATCTGTTTGTGGTCAGCACTGAGTAATGGGTGGCGATTCAACTGGAGCCTGATTTTGGTATTTTGCAGGCAAAAGTTGGATTTCTTCCAAAGCAGAATTTTCTTTGCTGTTGCTGAAGCTGATTGACCAAAAATCTTGTCTAATATGGTAACTCCTTCATGTTTTGGTTATAGTATTGAAAGTCTTGAAACTTGTGTGAGAGCAGTGTCAGTTTACAGTGTTGATTTAAGTCATTAACAAATGACAGCTATTTCCCATCTGCCATTTATATCAGTCCAGAACCCATATGCAACTTAGAGTTTTTTGACTAGAAAAACTTGATTTTAATATTTTTTCAGTAACAAGCAACCGCTTCTTCCATTTCAGCTTCAGTCTTTTTTTCTCCAGATGTGGTTTTGGTTTCTTTTGTTAGAAAAAAAAGAAAAAGAAAAACCACCACAAAAGAGGTAAACACTGAGCTTGTGAGTGGTGTTGATGATTTCTATGGGACTGTTCATCTTCCAAAGCAAATGCCTGTGTTTCTCCAAGTGGGTGAAAAATGGGCCAAATGAGGCTCCTGTTTCCAGCAGCCAGGCAGTTGCAGAGCCTTGCCGTCCTGTTTGCCAGTAAGATTCAAATTCCTGCAAACTTGATGTGGAATGGGGGAATATTGATGTCTCTTGCACCTGAGTGATTCCAGGGTGGAAATTTAGCTGTTACAGAGCAGCTGTTGTGAATCTGAAGGCAGCTTAAAGGTGTCAAAACATTAATTTCCACAGACTGCTTTTGAGTTCCTTAGTTCAGTGAGCTAACTTATACTGAGAGAATGTCTGTTTCTGATGAACTCCGTCTTGGGCATTGCAAGCCAACCTACTCTTCTGGAGTTCTGTACCCTTTCCAGAACTAATTAGGCACTCCATCTCGGTAATGCGATTACAATGGCTCAGGATTAAGGGAAGAAGCCTAGCTGAATCTTTATCAGAAAGTCAGCCATGACACACAACACCCTGGGATGACTGGGAGATGAGCTCAGCTGACTTTGAAGTTGTGGCTCAGATGCCTTACCCCCAGTGATCGTTTCAAAGCAAACTGATCTCTGATGGTTACCCGGTAACAGTCTTCAAATATGAACAGCAGTCCAGTTTGCTCCAAGTGTAGCTTGGTGTCATTGCGGATTCAGCAAGCATAATTGGATGCAAGAAGCACTTTCAGAGATAATTTGGAATTACATTTAACCAGAGTGGGGATAATTAAGGTGGGGCTGTATTTATGCATATAAAGTTGTTAAAAAGCAACATATTATTCAGTCTACACGGCATTTGGTCTGCACTGCTAGTGTTAGGTATTCTTCAGCTGCTTGGAGCCTAGCATTGCTTAGTCTGGTGGTCTCTATTTGAGTAGCGTCAACTATAATAGAACTGCTGTGCTGGCTAACTTCTGTAATAGATTTGTGTGAGAAATAGGAAGGAACAGAAACTCTGCTTAACAAAAACCCATGCTTAATTGCATAAACACAAGAGATAAAGTACTGTTTTTCATGCAAAAATATTGTGGTGTGTCAGCATGTTGGCACTGGTAGTGAATAAGTTATTTAAAATATACATCCCAGAAATAGAAAATAAGTTAAGATATGGTATTTCAGAATAGGAGTCTATCTTAGATGGTTAAAAAAGGGCACAAAATGATACCATGTAGTTAAGAGTTTTGGACTGTAATGAGAAGTGAATAAGAAATGATTGTGGGCTCTTTCTGTAGGCAGCTATTAAGCAAGTGGTTTTTAAACACTTCTGAAAAATTTGAGTAGCAAACCAGCACACTATATTAATAAGACTTGCAATGTCAACCCTGTGCATGAATAAATGAATATATATGCTTTAGTGGTGTTTCTGAGTCTGGTGTTGCACTACTGCCTTCATTAATGGTCTTTCAAAGCTAAGCAAAGGCGTTGTTACAGAGGTTAAATCATTCTCTAAAAATCAAAACGATAAGAAGAAGGATTTTCAGTTTAAGGGGGTTTATACTGGTGGTGGATTTGGAATGCTGCTTTGTAAAGAGAGCACCAAACAGTGGATACGGTTCTGCAATCTCTGTACATTTAAAAGCCCATTTCTGCTGTGTCTGACTGCTTTCCCAGCAAGTGTAAATACCTATTTATAACCAACCTTGCTCTAAGCAGGAGGCTTAGAGTTTCTGGTGGAATTAATTCTGTAATATTTGTATAGTGCATTACTGCTCCTAAGAAAGGAAATAGTAAGTAGAGAAAGCGGCACGAATCTATCTCCTGTGAAAACTTTGTATTTTCCAAAATGAAAGCTATAAGTAGCTTTTGATTGTTTGGGGGTTTTATTCTTCTTTGCTTGGTTTTGATTTTTTCAAAAGCCTTTATGTAAAGTAAGAGAGCTCACTGTCTTTGGCTGAAGTACAGCACCAGCAACGTATGTGTCTGGTTTTTGGCCTCTCCTTAGTCTGCTGAGACATGAAGTAGGAGTGACTAATGATGTGCCCACTAACAAACTAGTGGAGGAAATGTGACCCACTCACCTTGCAAAGCAACTGCAGCTTTTACCACACACCTCCCCCCAGCTGTGTATCTCCTGACAGCATCTCCCTCGCTCTTGCACTAAATGTACAGAGATTCTGGTACGTGAAACGTGCTGCTACTGGTTCTGTAACAGCTGCAGTGCTGCTAATAGCATCAGAGAATGTTTTTTTCCTTGGATCTTAGTTACTGTATCTAGTTCTGATGTAGGGAGTAGATCAGGATGGTGTCTGACATCCCATAAATGCACGTGAATTTAGTCGGGGAACATGCTTCTTGGGAAATCAAATTAATTGTCCTATAGATAACAGCATCTCAGATTTTGCAAAGTAATTTAGCACTTTTTTAAAATGTGATTTATCAATAGGATTTAACCCTCAAGTTTAACAAGCATACTCGTCAGGCTGTGTTTGAAAAATGATGAGAAAAAAATGAATTCGAAAGTATGGTAATGTAGGTCACTATTTAATTAAACTATTTTAAGGTTTATATTAAAATGAATAAAAGCAAAATCATCACTTTTAAGAACATCCTCCATTCTGTTATTCTCGTTGTGGATGATATAGCAATATATTGCTATTTAATAGGAAATGCAAAACTGTTGGAATATTTATGCTGTGACTCAAATCCCTGATGTTTTCAGTGAATGGAACCTGGGAAAATATCCTGAACAACTTCAAGAGGGACACTAAGCCTTGCTGAAAGAAATGATGTTTGTAAATGTTGAAATAGTGAAATTCTAGGAGTAGATGTCAGCAATTTGTTGTTTTCTTTCAAGTCAAAAAATTGCCATTGAAATACAATAATTGCACATTTTTAATTGTAGGGTTAGTGTTTTAGCTAATACTGCAAATACGTTCTAATAGGCTCAGTGTATATAGAATCATAGAATCATGGAATGGTTAAGAGTTGGAAGGGACCTTAAAGATCATCAAGTTCTAACCCCCCTGCCATGGGCAGGGACACCTCCCACTAGAGCAGGTTGCTCAAAGCCCCATCCAACCTGGCCTTGAACACTTCCAGGGATGGGGCATCAACAACTTCCCTGGGCAATAATTCAATGTAATTTTTTCTCCTTGGGCAGAATTAAATGATAACACATGATGCTAAGGACTTACATCAAGGTGTGAACATCTCTGATGAGGCTTTGGTGTTTGAACATCCAGGGCACTTAAAGCTGACCCTGAGAGTTACTCATGTGACACTGTATCTAGATATCATTAATGTCATTGTAAGATTGAGGTCTTAGTCTTCCAGTGTAGTGACTTTTATGCCACAAGAGCTTTATCTTGATGTGAGTTTTCAGAACATATTAATTAATTTGAGCCTTGTAACTCTATTAATTTTGAGTCTTTAAACTGAGGTCTGGGAAAAGTTCAAAGGGATTATATACTACTGGAGGGGGAGTGGCTTTTCAGTGTCACACAGTATCTCACTGTGGTACCTCCTGTTCTGCCAGCATAAGGCTAGCGCCTTCAGCATTTCAGAGAGGTTTAGTTATCAGGTGTGTGCATCTTCAGGAGATCATAAACTACTACTGTAATAAGAAAGTATGTGGTTTTATACGCATTTTATACTCTGTTGTCAGAGTAGTCATAGTTTTAATATGGTCCGTGAAGCGTGGATTCGTTTTGGTTCAGCTGTGTTGGTTCCAGAACAAGGAAATGCAGTGTGGGATGCTGCAGGATGAATTGAATTGTCAAGCCTGCTGTTTGTTTGTGGAGTTTTCTTGGCTTGTCTTATTTTCCTTCTCTGAAACAGAATTATCTCAAGCCGTGTGTTTTGTGCTGATTCTCATTCTTGGCGGATCTCATTAACAGCTTTCAAACCAGCCTGTGACTGGGAAAGCATTCTACATGTTTGATGCATCCGAGAATAAATAAAAAATAAAATTGCTTTTTGCCTCTCCACTACGTCCTGCCAACAGGTGGCTTTTCATTCTGAAGGTAATTGATCAATTCAAGAGCGGCTGGAATGAAAATTATTTTGGAAGGAAAGACAGAAGTTTTCAAAATAGTGCATTCAGAGATAGAGTGTTTTTACAAGTACTACTGTACAATGAGTTTAGCAAACACCATGAAGATTTTTCCTACATTATAGTGGTACTCATTCTCAGTAAATACCAGGAAGGTATTATCAGAGGAAATTATTATTCTGAAGTTCACTGTAGGCATTAACTTAGGTTCTGCTTTAATTATGGAGAGACTTTCAGTTGTACTGCTTTTCAGTTCTTACTAGATGTATTTATGTATATGGAATAATCCTGTCGTCTTGAAGCAGAATTTTAAAAAAACACTGTGTTAATAATGCAAATTCATCATGGTTTTTAATTTAAGAATCTTGAAGTGCAAATGTCTTTAATTAAAAGAAGAGCAAACTCTATGTAGAGCACTTAGTTTGGAAAGAATTAGGTATCAGAATTTAGTATTGCACTTGAGTGCAGTTATCTGGGAGTGAAATGTTTGAAAACAATAAAAAAACCTATATAACACATTTCTATGGAGAAGTCAGACAATTTAAGAAAACCGGAAATATTTTAATTATTTTTTTGGAAAGCCATTCATTAAAATTTGTAAGTGCTTAACTAAACAAAGCCTTAATTGAAAGTGTCAGAAGTGATCCATGGCTGCATTACAATTTTCTTGTTTGTTCATCATTTCTTTTACCATTTAGTCGAATAAAAACCACTATTTATCTGACCTACTTGGTTTGGACAAAAGATGTTCACCCTGGTTTCTTTGTGTTCTTTAAGGAGAAGAATTAGTACAGGCTTGGAATGAAAAAAATGGGAGTTTATTGGCTACTTTTTATCTGAACCAAAATCAGTGTTCTGAGCATGTGGCCACAGAACGGTTTCATGAATGCAAAAGGCTTTATTCCATATGTACTCTTTTTGTGCATTAATCTGATTTATTAGTAAAAACTCTGCAAAAGAGGAGAGAGAGATGTTTAACTCTAACAATGGCTTTGTTAAATCCAGATGACTGTGGTAAAGTGGATGGTATAAAAACCCTTATCAACCAATATTGATTCTAATTAATTTTATTCAGTATATTTTGCTAGTCTCACATAATTTTTTTTGTACAGCATCAACATTTCTCAAGAAAAATATTAATTTATACATATTTTGATGAGTATGCTACTCACTTTGTGAATTTATGAAGTCAGCTATAAAACTTACTTTGAATAAACAAGTATAACGTCTTTATACTGCACTACACCATAAGGTGTTTAATACTTATTTATACAGAGTAGATTCTCTTCAGGCTCCTTGTGTAGTTTTACAGAATCAGGTGGGATAGTTCTGCTTTATGCCAGCTGAGAATCTGGACACAGTAGTGTAGCAGTGGCACGCTTCAAAGAGATGGTTTTTTTTCCCTGAGGAATCCCAGCCCCTGAGAGCAGTGACCAAAACTTACCGACTCCCACTGTCCTTGTGGAGAAATGGTACATTGAAATATAAGAAGCTCTTAAATAATCCAGTTTATTGAATGAATTGTTGGGACTTTCCAGACCTTGATGCCTTCCTCTGAATTATGGATATAAAAAATGTCTCACAGCCTGTGCAGCAACACCTGGGCAAACTTGTTTTAGCAATTTCTAATGGAGTTTGCCTGTGCTCACCTGAGCTACTTTGCTCTATAATGCTTAAACTTAGGGCTGGGAAGTTCTTTCTTCCAAGTGTTAGCAGGCAAGACAACCTCTTGTAACCCAGGAGAGGAAATTTATCAGTTGTATCCTCACATTGCTCTCCTTATCAAAATGTTTTCAAAGACTCATTCAGACATAAGGATACTTGAAAGGGAAATCACGTGAGTCTTGGCTCCAAATAGTCTTCCTCGGGGCACTATAGGATGCATCTGTCTTTTGAAGTTGACAGTTCTATCAATTTATGTCTTTTATTTTGCATTTGCTTTAAATTTTGAAGAAAATTCATGATTGTTTTTTACCAAAAGAAAAATTCTGGTTGTCTGTGCAGTGAGAGAGAAAGAATGAGTTCTGAAAATTATAATAGTGGGAACTTAGGCTAGCACAGTTCCCACTGTGCTATTTTGCTGGAAAGTGTAGAATTGAAGGTTTGAACCTGAATGGAATAGACAACCCTTTTAATGCTAGTGGTTCATCAGATATCTGTTCTGACAAATTAATGTAATTATAGTATTGTCAGTATGTAGTTACATGAAAATAATTCTAAGGCTTAATACAGGGAAAAAATCCAGTTTTTGTTGATGGCTAATAAATGCCATACTTTTATTTTTGAAGCAATCCTACATTGTCCACACAAGTGGTCCCGTACCAGGTGTATTCCTTAACTGTAAGCTTTACTGAGAAATGAATGCTAACTATAGTAAACACTAGATCCAGGTCTCTTTGCCTATTGTGACTCTTAGAACAAATGTTATCTGGTCTAAAAATAGATCTTATCTGGGACATGGGATTCAAGGAACTTGGATCCTAGAAAAAACTGAATATGGAAAAGTGTTGTATATTTGGATGTGTTTCAGATGGAGACTGGCAAATACAGGAAAAACAAAAGCTCGAATCAGTAACTTCACATTCTGGCACGAAGATATATGTAATGAAGTCCCTGGATTATAAATAGTCTGGCATGTGGAGTTCTGTGAAGAAACTGATAGTTATCTCTCTGGTTGCCTAAGAGCAAAATACCTTTTATGTATAAACCGAACTTAAACTGGGAGTCGAAGCACATTGTGGGAATATAAACTGGTTTTTATTACTATTTTTAATGGCACTTAATGGAAAGCTATTTATACAAATCAAATAGCCCGCTTGTGTGTGTGACTGCCCCCCTTGCAGCTTTTTGGCTGTGTGTACATCTTTGTGGAGACAAGGAAAGGTTTACTGACATACCACTGCTGAAAGGTGCTTACTGTTTATTCAGCAGTGGTCATGGGATTTCCACAACCAAATTTATTCATTAAAATCTTCAGTGGGCCTCTAATCAAGAAGGAGATGAGAGTTCCTTTTGAAAACAAGAGGTGTTTTACGTTTGCATCTTTTAGAGGTTGTTGCTAAAATTTATTTAGACCTATGGAATGTCCTACGCAGAAAGGCACATAAGCAACTTGCTGTTGGCTTGCGTTTGAATGCAAGCATACCCAAGTGACATATAAATTCAGTAAGATGTACTTTGCTTGGAAATCTATCTTATTTATGCTGTCAGCTCCACTTCTTAGGAGGTGATGAGTTGTGGTGAGTGCTTCTCCCGCCTCCTGTGAAAGCATTAATCTGCAGGAACTTGATGATGTCTTCTTGCGACTCCCAGTGCTGACTGTTTTCTGTCACGTGGTAGGAGTCACTGCAGGCAGGTCACACAGATTAATGTAATCTGTGTTGATCTGAAACACCACATCACATACTGAAGATTAGTTCTTCACTCGCTGATTACAGCTGACCTCTTTTTCTGACATGCCCTTACGTTTTACCTTATAAAGAATGTAAGGCACAACCAAGCGTTGTATTAATTACCCTGTTTAATACCTGTCACACTTTGACCTTTTGGCACAGCCTCACCGAGGAAGTACAGTACAGAGATTCAAAAGAACGACTTGTGCAAAGCTGGAAAGAGATCATGTGATACTCTTCTTATTTTGTTTTGTTACTGAGGCTCTCATCAATAGTTAATACCTTCCCTCTCACTAAAGTGCAGAGTAACAGAAATACAATTAAATTATAACTCAATACCGTAGCAAAACACACTAATATCTCTTCCATTTAAGATAAAGTGAAAGCATATCCTTTTTTATTTACCCTCTTTCAGGCCAGTACAAAAGACTAGAATGTTATTTTTCTGAACAAAGTTTCGGTAAATACATAGAACTGTTGTGTTATATGCATTTAGTTTGTGCATGACCAACGTTGCATGAGAAACAAAGGGGCTCACATTTCTCTGGCCAAATCTTCTCCTGATGAAATATTGTTTTGGGACTTCAGCTACAGCTTTTGCATATCTGATTCTTGGTGTCAAAAAAGGGCTCACGCCTATTAATTTCTTCAAAATTACAGAGAAGAAAGGAATGAAGGTTTAGAAGATTTCTCATCCTTGCCAAATTTTGAGTTTGAATTTTGAATTACGAATAAGTGAGCTTTACTGTAGACTGACTGTCACACTGCACCAGGTACTAATAAGCGTATTTGCATATGCCATGCACGCTAGCCATTACATACCTTATGATCTTTCTCAAATTGAGTTAGATGGTGGGCAGAAAGATAGTTATGTAAAAAAGAATCAGTGTATCACCTAGATGAGAAAAAAAATATGGATTTTACCAGTAAGTTTGATGGAGAGATATGTTTTTGTTCTATTTATAAGAATCTTAGAATCACAGAATAACTCAAGTTGGAAGAGACCCATATGGATCATCAAGTCCAACTCTCTGCTCCTCCCAAGACTACCTAAAACTGAATCACATGACTAAGGGTGTTGTCCAGATGGTCCATGGACTCTGGCAGGCTTGATGCTGTGACCGCTTCCCTGGGGAACCTCTTCCAACCGTTTTAGTGAAGAACCTCTTCCTAACGTCCAAGCTGAATTTCTCCTGATGCAGCTTCATTCCATTTTCTTGTGTCCTGTCGCTGGTCACCAGAGGTCATCAGCACCTCCACCTCCACTGCCCCCTTTCAGGAAGTTATAGACTGCTATGAGGTCAGCCCTCAGCATTCTCTTCCCCAAACTGAACAAACCAGGTGATCTTAGCTGCTCCTTGTAAGTCTTGCTCCCGAGACTTTTCACCTTCTTGTTTGCCTCCTCTGGACACACTCTAATAGTTTGATGTCCATATATTGAGGCATCCGAGACTGTACCACTGCAATGTAGGATGGGACAATCACCTCCTTCAGCTGGCTAGCTATGCTGTGCTTGGTGCACCCCAGAACATGGTTGGCCCTTTTGGCTGCCAGGGCACACTGCTGACTCATATTGCACTTGCCATAAATGCAGCCCCCCAGATCTCTTTCTGCAGGGCTGTTCTCCAGCCTCTTTTCCCCTAATTTGTAGGTATAACCAGGATTGCCCTGCCCCAGGTGGAGAATCCTGCACATGCTTTTGTTAAATTTTATCCAGTTGGTGGTTGCCCAGCTTTCTAGTTTATCCAGACCTCCAAGTAAGGCCTCTCTACCCTTAACGAAGTCCACAGCTCCTCCTGGTTTAGTGTCATCAGCAAACTTAGGTAATGTACATTTGATTCCTGCATTCAGATAATTTATAAAACTTTAAAGAGCAATGGCCCTAAAATTGACCCTTAAATCCCATAATTTCTATTGTCTTGACTAGTTACTCATGAAATTAAATAGCTGTTTCTGATCTGTAATATGTTCTACTGATGTCTCACTCCTCCGCCATTCCAAGTGAATGGACAGAGTCACAAAAAGAGGGCTTTACAGAGATCTCAGGCTACTTAAATAGATATTTCCAATTCCTTGAATAAAATGGAGACAAGAAGAAACTTCATACATGTTGTTTAGAATTAGGCAGACTTGTTCCGTTGGATTACTGCAGCAATAAACAAAGGAAAACATACAATTTTAAGCTTTTCTACCGGTAATATCAATTATGCTATCCTTCTGTTTCAGCTCATAGATACTTTCTCTTGCTTTTTTAACCTTGCATACAGAAAGTTGTCTAAAAGTTTAATATACGTTGTTAGGCTGGTGTTCAAACATTGTCTTTTTTTCAAATGTGAGAGAATGCTTTCCCTTTTTGATCTGAAAGTTCTGGCCTAGACGTTTTGGGAGGAGGAGAAGAGAGAAAAAAAGATGCAATATGGAAAAGAAAAAGCACTAATGAAAGAAGTGTTTGGTTTTGCAGAGAAACAAAAGCTATAGAAAAGAAAATAACTTATGAAAACAGCTATATCTTCAGAAATAGCCACCTTATTACAGAAGTGGGGTTTTGAAAATCTCTTCCCCTTTTCTTGTTCTATCGATACTTTCAGCTTAATCCATATGGGTATACTGTAGTGTTCACACTGACTGGGAGAAAATTAGATTATTTGTTGTTGTTGTTAGATTTTAAGACTACTTTCTATTCTGATTTTCTGAGGTTACAAATCTCTTTCAAGCAAAAAGGGGATATATCAGAAGAACTGAGTGCAGGCATTTGATTCACTTGGATATTCGCTGCAAGTTTTTTCATTTGCTCCCATCCTGGTAGCTAGGATTTAAGGTCCACCTAGTTCCTGTGATACAGCACTGTCTATAGAAGTTTCTGCAATGAGAGGGAAATTCCATTAGCAATTTGCCAGCTGCTGTTCTCACAAAGATTAATTTTAGTTCTGTCTGAAGACATTCCATCAGACAGCAGACTGTGGGTTTGGTATATCACCCTGTGCGATTGAATTTTGCTTTGGTAAAGCAGCGTATCAGGTGAGAGAGACTCTCTTGTGATCATGGTTATGGCTGCAAGATTGAAATACTGCCCTACCATTAAGAAGACTGTACTCACTGGGGCTCTGAATAATGGCAACATGGACTAGATTAATTTCTTTGATCATACAGCTGTGAGGTTGCTGGGAGAAAAAGAGTATGTACATTCATAAACTGGAAGAAGAGCCGTTGTATTAAGCCAGTCAATAAAGGAAGCAACGGAGCTGCCTGAATTGTGATGCATTTCTCAAGACTGAAATAAAGCCACCATTGAATGGAGCTTTTTATTTCAGGGTGCTGGTTCTCAGCTGGCCTGCAAGCTGCAGCTCAAAATTTGCCTGAGGAGCCTAGCTTTGTAGGGTGTGACTGTGATAATAAGTTCCATTCATTCTGTCTTGAAGTGTCAGCAAGATGTTAGCTGGTAATTCAGAGCGTCCAAAGATGCTACGTAAAGATGCTGTGGTTGCCCCACCTGGTGAGATTTGATTTTCAGAGAGCTTAAGCATTCACATCTTGCATTGCAGTCAGTACACCACATCTGCTAAGACCTTTTCTGTTACTGGCAGTGGGATTTGCATCTAGTTATTCTTTTTGATTCAGTGCAGTGATGTTCAGGTCAGGGACTGAATAAGCCTGTAGAAGTATGCCTAGATGAATGTCTACCTTTGAAGCAAGAGTATGTATTTCAAATTATATAATTAATACATTCTGTGTTGCATATGCCGAGTCTGATGCTAACACCAGTTGGCAGGTGCTAGTCTACCACCCCGTAATATGCTGGAAATTCACAAATTGCTTTTCCAATACTTCTGTTATGTGTTAGAGGCTATGATTTCATTTGAGCCAGAGGATGCGGCATTCGTGTAACTGGGAAATATATGACATCCAAGTCTCAAGAATCATAGCCATTTTGCATATCTTGTTCTATTTATTTCTTTAGCAGTTTGTTCCATTTATGAAAAGCAGACGTTTGGTTAATAAAAAGGATAATTTTCTTTAAGCTTTATTTCCTTGAAAAATCTGTGAAATAGGTAAGTTGGATCTTTAAAATAACATACGTAAAGGTACAGAGCATTGCTGCTTCTCCTGGGAAGATGCTGCTATTTAACAGACTTCTTAAGTTAATTTACGTTATTTATGCATACCCTGTAGCAGTGTTTTCAATGCTTTGGAAAGTACATAATCATTTCAAAATTAAGACACTCTGTTAAATCTGATATAGTGGGATCAGATTTTTTGTGCTGTGCTGAAATTTACCCAAATTCTGCTTTGGATCCTTGGAAATGTTAAGATTAGAAGAAAAGCAGGCTCTGAACAGGAATGTTGTGAACCTATTGCAATTTACCTTTTGTAACTGTCTCATAAAGTTAGATAGTTCCCTCTCCTCAAGCAGTTAGAACTTAATTTCTTCATATTAATTTTGATTCTTATTTGGAGTTTTATCTCTTCATTACAAACTCTAGCTGTAATTTAGCTTTTTAAAGGATTGCTGATTAAGAAGAGATTTATTTCACTGAGTTCAGCATTATTTTAAAATGGATATAGAGGCATCTGCTAGCACACCTCACTCTTAACATTTTTCACTGTATGGGTAGAGCTATGGAGAAGTTAATTTTCTCATTACTAGAAGCTTTCAGGGGTTGCAGAAATTTTCATTTAATGACTTTCAAGAATTTTTGCCATTTATCATTGAAAAGGAGCTTGAAAAAGGTTGATTCTTTAGGTAGTAACCAATCAGTAGTCATGGTGGTCATGTGGGATGCAATTTTGAATCTCTGGTATTTCTTTTATTTCAGTTTAGGCTTTAAACATCTTTTGGGGATTGATGAAAATTTAGCTTCTAGAGCTCAGAAGTAATTCTTGATGGAGTATCATGACTGAATATATTTCAGTAAAGGTTTTAGTTCTTTCTGGTGACTCATTATTGTCTTACAAATATATTTTTTATAATCTTCTCATAGGCTATACTCACTGGTAAAATAGCTGCTTACGTATTTGTCAGACTGCTTCAAATGTTTCTTGAAAAAAGGAAACTCCATAGATGTGGCTGTCGCCTTTACTTTAGGAATATTAATGGTGTACTTTGTGTGTGTGTGTGTGTATGTGTGGTGACTGAAACAGTCTTTGTGTTTCATGCTCATATTTTGGATGAGCTCCAGTTTGTGTGTGATAATTAGAATCAAATTCATCAAAGATTTGGCATTTAGAAAAGGAGAACACTAGGAACTAGCCTGAAGGTTTGTTTCATTTATGTAATCCCTGGGGAAGAGAGTCAAATCAGAAAAATCAATCCAAACTGTATAGTCTGTAACAGTTTATAAAATAAATATAAATTAAAAAAAAAAAAAAGACAAATTCTGTATTCCCATATGAAGTCTCCATTGGAAAATGGTTTATCAATATGAAATTCAGCACTATGATCTTGTAGAGTTGAAATGAAATCTGAAACACCTATACATGTAGCTGAAATTCCAGTGCTAGACATTTTTATAAAATGTCAGATTTTAGCATTAAGAAATCTACTTGAATGATACTGGGATGAATCAGTAAAATAACTGGTGTTACTATCCATGTGGAGCGTCAACAAGCATCCATTTGTATGTTTTTGCTCAATTATTAGCATGCTTCAAAGTAAAAATCTAGCACAATGCCTTTGTTATGTGTACTGAAAAAAACTGAATCAGTGTAAGGTCTTTTTAATGAAAAAATATTTTGTCTTGCTCAAAGATGTATCTATAGCTTATTTCTTTTATAAGGTGAAATGAAAGGTAATTCAAATTATTACTTCACTTTATTAATAGTGTACTATCATATGAGTTTAGTATCTTCTCTTGTGTTTTAGGGCCAGTTCTGTCTTTGTAAATGAACAAAGTATTGACGTTTTATTGTGTCTTGTGCTACACGTTTGAACTTGTGTAATGGTAGATGATTCTGAATGAATCATGCAATGCAATGACCACTTTGTTTGTCCAGTTTATCTATTGCAGAATAAAAGCGTATTGTGTAGAAACCTAGAGAAAAATCTTAAGGCATTGAGTATGCATATGCCTATGAAGAACAAAAAGTGCAAGGTAAAATGTTATATTGCCTTCAGACTTGGTGTCCCTGGTGGAAGACTTTTAGTACTGCTATTGAAAACACATTATTAAAGGCTTCGGCAGCCTTTAATGTTGCACTTTACATCTTGGTCCTGGTGCTCGCTTGCTGACATTATTTAGATTGTAATACTGTGAAACGACCTGCTGTTTTGTTGCTTTATATCCAAAGCAGCCATTTGAATTGGTGAGGTGGGTATAAAAGGCCAGCAGGCTCGTGTTCTTCAGTCATGCCCACTAGTGACAGCGTATCACATCACATTACAAAAGTGCAAATAACTGCTTAAACCAGAAAGCTGTGGAGAAATCAGATGCAAAGCTAAAATCAGGTATGGTATCTTTGGTTTACTTGCCAAGATTATAGAATCATAGAATGGTTAGAGTTCGAAGGGACCTTAAAGATCATCAGGTTCCAACCCCCCTGCCATGGGCAGGGACACCTCTCACTAGATAATGTATGAGCCACTAACATGATGTGTTCTCTCCATAGAGACAGTTTATCCTTCTGTTTTAAACAAGAACAGTTATGTTAATTGTAAAATGTTTACTGGCACTGGTATTTTGTGGACCAATAATTTTGCTATCTCTGCCTCTGGAAAGGGAGGGGTACAGAGCTAGGCAGATACCTGTTTTATACTGCGTTGCATGATGCAGATGATTTTTACAAATAGTGCAGGACAATGTAGTTATTATTACAGAACAGAATTACTACAAATAGAGCAGGCCCCAGAAGTTTCAGATAATTTTTGTTGTAAAGTGCTTTTTCTGACAGAAAATTTGAGAAGGGTTGATTTAATGAATTTACTGGTGATTGTGGCATGACATATTTATACATTTTTTCTAAATGTCAGGTTTGTTTAAAGTACTGTCATCTGCAGTTTGCAGAAGATCAAATAGAATAACAAAAAAACTCAAGAAAGATTATCATCAGCCCAGAGAGTTTACAAAACGGAAAGCAAGTTGAGGGTAGAGGAGGTCTACTCACAACTTGCTCACGGTAGCATTTTCTTCTTTTACACTGTTGTATTAATCATATCACAATCATATTCCTTATATATTAGACAGATGATCTTTATAATTTGTTGCTAAATACAGTGATAATGCAATTGTGTTTGTGAGGAGGTTATGAAGTTGGATAGAATGAACTGAAAGAACAGATTTGAAGCAGCAACACAAAGATGGTGAAGCAGCCAGTGAATCTGCCTCTGGGCCTGTTGGGGCAAACATCATTTGAAATGTAAACAGCACTGAGTGCTTGTTGTGGAAGAGGGTGAACTGAGACAGTAGAAAGCTTGTCATACGAGCAGGTAATCAGGTCTCTTGAAAAGCCTTCCCAATGATTGCTCTGCAGGCTGGGGTTAGGTTATGAGCCCTCTCTGGAGGAGCACTTTGAAATGGCTTTAGCTGTCTATTCAGAACTGCTTGTTCTATTGCACCATAAATACCAAAGACCCAGGTAGAAAAATCAGTGTGTTCTTGCCAAATGTTTTGTGAACTGCACAGATAGGTATTGACAAAAATGAGATGGAACCTGGCAGAGAGAACAAAAAGGCTGCAATATTCTTGGATCCTGTGGCACAGGGTGCCCTCAGTGTCAGCCTGAGGTAAGAGGTATGACTGAAGAGAGACTGGGTGAGAGCAGATAAAACAGGCTGCGGCAGTGGGAGCAGGGAAGAATGATAGACTTACAGAGATGTACTAAATTTGGGAACCTTTTTATGAAGGGGATCTGGCACAGGCAAATTAATAAATACTCAAGACGACAATGAATTATGGAGTCTGTCTGAGGAAGAAAGTGGCTGCTTCACATCTCAGTAATGGCGTATGAATGGTGTGTGCTCTACTAAAAGTTAGAAATAGCTTCTGGAGGGAGTATGGTTAAATTTCATTTCTTTATGACCTAGAGTCAAACTTGGTGTTACAGTGTGTGCTGTATGCCACAATGAAATATTATGATTAATAAGTATAGCATTATCAAATCTAAGCATTCTGAAGTCAAATAATTGAATTACAAAACTGACTGAAAAAGGTGTGATTTAAAGATACTGAGTTTCCATGATGTGTTGTATTTTGTGAGCTCTCTCTGTTACACAATTTAGGACTTGCGGATATACTCTGCAGTCAGAATGCTAGAAATTTTCTCTTCTTAAGGAAAGCTGCAGTTGTCATGAATTTAAGTATTCATGGCTAAAAGAAACATTACTAAGGAACAGAAACTCAAAATGAAAACAAGAATTGGTTTTCCTACCTGTCATACATTGCATGCATATGAAGTGCTACATATGTTGCGTTTCTGACTTGGAATGGAAACTAACCCCAAGGAATTCATCAGCTGTCACATTTCACTCTTCATTCACTGTCATTCTCTATGCAAAGGGGTCACGTCATCTGTCGTCTTAGTGGGAATTAGGCTGTTTCTGGTGCTGAATGGTGCCAGTTTCCAGTATCCGAGAATTTAGAAGTGAAGTTTTCCAGTTCATAACTGGCAGAGAAGATGAAAGGTTGAAGCTTCTGTAAAACAACCTATTGGTTCAGAATTATCAGCAGAACATCTACTAAAGTCTTTATTAAAAAGAATTCTCCATTTTGCTTAAACAAAGTAATTGAAGAGTTAGGAACCCTTCTCCTGTACCATCCAGTGATGACTGGGTACTATAATATGGTATCCAGCCCATTTGACTCTGTAGGAAATGAAAACACTGCTGTTATTCCTAATCGTGCACCATCACACACATCTTTGAGGAACCCGATTCCTTGTCCTCTTATTACTCACTTGGCCTTTTTTTTTTTTTTTTTTTTTGTAATATATAATTACAGTTCTCTTTTTCATTGGAGATCTCTTTTGGTCATTGTTCTAGACCTGGAGATGCCAAGCTTGATGCTGTTGACTCTGCTCACTGGATTACCACCTCTGTTCCAAATCCTAAATCTGTGTAGGAAGTAGTTCCTGAGCTGTTCCTCTTGCTTGGCTTCCAGTGGGCTTGTGTTCTGTTTCATGGTGGTTCTCTGTGGACCGGTGAGAACTCTCTTGCTTTGCGCTCAATAAGGTACAGCAGGTAGTTTCCACCACCACTGTGTCTGCTGAGCTTTTGTATACCTGTCTTAACAAAGGATATCTGTTGAAGTAGGACAGTTTGACAGCCACCTTAAAAGGACAGATCCTGTGTTTCAGGCACTTCAGGATTCTCTGAAAATCCACTGTAGATCAAATTAACTGGATGTAACTAATTTTTGACATCTAGAAGAAAATGAAAAAAACTTTGAAGAGGATTGCCTCTGTGGCTTAATTCTGTCAACAGCTATCAGTAACTTAATTGGGTGTTGTATAAAAAGTCTTCTGGAATCATTTGTGTGCTCACAGTTTAAATGAGTCAACTAAATTCTTTTTTTGTCAAATCTCAGTGAATTCAAAGTGCTTAGCACTGAATCCTGCTACAAGCCCCAGTGTAGCGCTCTGCTTGAGGGAATTCTGCTGCCAGTTGAAATTCATCTGAACATTTCCCCTGGGGTAAACAGATTCTAAGTTGGAGTGTAAAAGACCCCTCTCTCTCACAGAACACTCCTAGCCATTATGAGTTGGTGCACTGCCTTCCCTGCCTCACAGGGTTGTTTCTGTGCAAAAATTCTTACCTGGGATGTTATTACATCACCCCATTTTGAGAGACACAGCCATCCATCAGCAGCGTCCCCGACACTTCCCCGGGGTCACCAGAACTTGCACCAGATCTAGCTGGGAGAGCTGTTAGTCTTCTTCACTTGGTTCTCAGTGACTGTTGCTGGGGAAGTTACAAATGGTAACTGAATGGAATGGCATGCAACTTGATTTTGTGTGGTGGGAGAAAAACAACTGTGAAGTTTTGTGAAAGATACTTAGGACAATTTTGGTTTTTTGTCCCTTTCTTCTTGATACATCTGGCAATGTGAGGAAGGGAAGGAGTCTATGCAAGTGACTTGCATTATAATTAAGTGTCAGATATGGCACTGATATGGCAACCTGATCTCTTTCTATAACCTGCCTTCTGGATGGGGAGAAGGCTATGGTTGTTGTCTATCTGGACTTTGGCAAGGCCTTTGACACCATCTCCCACAGCATTTTCCTGGAGAAGCTAGTGAATCATGGTATAGACAAGTGTACTCTCCACTTGGTAAAAACTGGTTGGCTGGCTGTGCCCAGAGATTGGGGTGAAATCTTATTGGTGGCCAGTCACCAGTGGTGTCCCTCAGGGCTCAGTTTTGGGGCCAGTTTTGTTTCATATCTTTATCGATGATCTGGATGAGGGGATTGAGTGCACCCTCAGTAAGTTCACAGATGACACCAAACTAGGTGGGAGTGTTGATCTGCTTAAGGGTAGGAAGGCAGTAGAGAGGGATCNGGCCTAGAGAAAAGAAGACTGAGGGGAGACCTTATTGCTCTCTACAACTCCCTGAAAGGAGGTTGTAGACAGGCGGGGGTTGGTCTCTTCTCCCAAGTCCCAGGCAATAGGACAAGAGGAAATGGCCTCAAGTTGTGTCAGGGGAGGTTCATATTGGATATCAGGAAAACTTTTTACACTGAAATGTTTATCAAGCATTGGAATGGGCTATCCAGGGAGATGATTGAGGCACCATCCCTGGAGATATTCAGAAGACAGGATGACATAGTTCTTAGTGACATGGTTTAGTGATGAGTTGCTGCTTTATATCAGTTAGGTTAATGGTTGGACTAGATGATCTTAAAGGTCCCTTCCAACCTAGACAATTCTGTGATTCTGTAGGACCAGTCCTAGTCCCTGGAAAACCTCAGCAAGTATCAAAAGAAAAGGAGAAGTCGGAGTTTAACTGTAAGGCAGATTTATTGCATGTCAAATGTCAGTATCAATGTAATAAAGATGGTACCCAGTAAGTGATGAATACTTTTCTGAAGAAACATTTTCAGTAAATTGTCAGCCTGTTTGGAGTAGTAAATTGTTACCAAAAACAAACCAGCCCTTCACCCCAAAAAACAAAAGACAGGTAGGGGGCTGAGCTGCTCAGCTTTCAGAGACATTTCAGCAAGCTTAGTCCTCTGTCCGTTACTACGGAGTGGTGATCTGGTTTGATGATCTACTGGTTTGGGAAGGGGTGTATCTGTTGTGTTTCTCTGGTGCTTTGTTTCTTGTCAGAAGAGGCATAGATAAAGCACAGCTGGAGTATAATGCAATGCTTTCTATATTCTGTAGTCTCTATTAAGCAAAACTGCCTTGTTTGAAGTGTGCTCAAAGCACAACTGCCATGATACAGTGTAAAAAGACCACAGCAGAAAATTCTGTGTGTACTCCTGGGGCTGGGAGTTACTTTCTTCTCAGGGGTTATACTTTAGATACCAAGATCTTTTAAAAAAATGTTTCTATAATAACTAGGAAGGTATTTTAAAAAGTGAGGATGGAGAGTGCAGAGTTGTGCTGTGTGAGTAGGACTGGAATCTGACTTCATTCTGTCGAACACCACTCTCCATGAGGGGAACCTTATATAGATTTTCAGCGGCCTAGGACCTGGCTCAGCATTTGCTGGTTGAGGTAGGGGAATGTGGGATAGGATGGAGCTGGCAGATGCTAAGGCTGGGTGATGGTCAATATTAGAGGAATGCATTTGGAAAAAGGCTTGCTGAGATGAGGCTGTCTGTTACCATCTGTGGCTGTCAAGAAGCAGAGCCAGAGTTTCTGTTCCTGGCAGGCAAGGAATCAGATTAAGGTTATTCTTTGGGGTGTGAAATCAAAAAAACACTGTATAATTTATAACCTTCTCTACTCACAACTTGCTTTCCGTTTTGTAAACTCTCTGGGCTGATGGTAATCTTTCTTGAGTTTTTTGTTATTCCATTTGATCTTCTGCAAACTGCAGATGACAATACTTTAAACAAACCTGACATTTAGAAAAAACTATAAATATGCATATTGGCTCAGCTAAAAATTTGATTTCCAAATATGAAGGGAGCTATCTCTTGTATTTTTCTTAGAAGATGCTAAATTTTGATGTGACGGCCCTGTGGAGTCCAACAGATTGAGAAGAGAGCTGTTAGGTAGGTACAGCTGCATTATGCTCGAGGCTCTTTCATTTTGGTTCTGTATCTCATTTTCTCTTTCAGTGTTTCTTCTTTATTTCTGGTCCCAGGTTAGTTTTTCAGTGTATATATAAGGAGCAAGAAAAGCTAGGTTAGAAAAATCCCTCTTCTAGTCTATATTAAAGACATTGTTTATTTAAAAGGTTTAAATTTACTGCTTTATCAATGCCAATACCACGTGCTAATTATTAGTCAGTTCAGCAGCAATGCAGGCTTCATTTTTTGGAAGGCTTTGTCTACTGCTTGAGGCTGAAGACTCATTTCTGTGTTTTGATCACTTACAATATGTGAATCACATGCCAAACAGATCTGTAGTTTTAGAAGGTAGATCTTGAACAGAAAAGCTTTTCCCTTTACCTGACCACCCGATAGATATTTTACTGCTGAAGAACAGCAAGCTAAGTGTTAAAGAAATACAGAGCTTTTTATTAAAAAGGAAAAATAAAGCAATATTTAATGTTATGGAGTGATGAGGTTAATAGCTGTAAAGATGCAAACATTTTGCTGAAGGTGAAGCTGGGCAGGAAACTGAGGCAACCTGCTGCTATTGCTTGAACTGGAAAATCAATGTTTTTGTCTGTTTTGCTGTAGGGAATACTGGATGAGGCTGTGTGTTTCCAGCTCCCAGTGGGTGTCATTAGGAGCACAAGTACGTGTAGGAGCACAAGCTGTGTAGAGGTAGCTAGCATGTATGTTTGATGAAGAGAAACTAGGAATTTCTGTCCTGATGCTTGAGATTACGAGAGAGCATTGGAATGTATTATTCCTGAGAGCACTTGCCAAAATGCTTTCCTAATCAAGTCAGTGAATGATGAGGATTTAAAAACGCAACAGTTAATGAGTGAATTCAGCTTTTTGTGTCGGAGTGGAAATGTTTTGGTATAGCACTAAACTTGTATTTATCATTAATGATGAGTTGTGAGTTGAAAGGATCAAAACTAAAACCAACCCAGCAAATATGACTTACCCAAATTGTACTCATGTCAGTTAGTGTTCTCCTCTGAAAACCGGGTTGCTTGTTAAATTGTTATGTCAAGACCTGGTGCTGCTGTGGTCACTGCTGTTGCTCCCTGCAGGAGGGTTACCTACCTATCAAAACATCTCAAAATCACCATGGCATTTGGTTGACCTTCAGGATGATTTGGAATGGTTAATGGATTATCTGTCTGTATCAGCTGCTGCTTCTAACCCTCCTGCCAAATTGATGTGTATTTATGACACAGCTTCACAACCTGGATATATCTTGTGGAAGGCAACTTCATTCTGCCCTCACTTCTTCTTAGGTTGTCAGTCTTTCAGTTGACCAGTGTCTTCTTGAAAGCTATTTTTAACAGGCTTTGTTTGCTAGCAAGAGTGATGGCTCTGCAAAAATTTAAGCAGATAATAACATGTGAATAATTTCTCATCTTCTTAATCAGTTGAAGTAAGAAATTAAAAAGACTTCTTGCAAGTAAAGACAATCGATAACTGGTCATATAAAAGCTGGTCTGAATGCTTTTAACATTATATATTCAGTACTGGGTCTTGTTCAGCATCTCCTGTGGCATTCAGCAGAGTATTTTAACAAGTTGCTCTGAATTTGCACAATAATGCTGTGAAAGTTCTGTCCATGCATGAAGGCAAGATGTTCTAGGAAGTTGGACAGAACTAGTATCCTGGTATCACATTCCACCTGTCCTTGTCTGCATGGTACAATCGATATCAAGGCACTTTTGTTCATGGAAGAAGGAACTGCAGATGGCAGGAACCTGCACAAGAGCTGAAAAAAAACCACTCCAGAGATGTTCCTTTAGGGGATACAGTAGTTCCAGAAGAGAGAGCCTGAAGGAAAAGAGAAGTCAATATGTCTCTCTCCTTTAATTTACACATTGAATCTGGGCTTCTATCTGCTCTAAAACTATTTCTTTAGGCTGGAGTAATCTGAGGGTCCCTTTGTGCTGGAGTCAGAGGATTTATCATCTTCTTGTGTTGTTTTTGTGCCACTGGAAATCTCCTCTGGCCCTTTCCAGATATAATATAGCCACTATGTTTTTGGATGGTGTACAGAGCAAGTACAGGTACCAAAATAAGGTCCTGATCCCTTGAAGGGAGAACAGGCATCATTCCAAAGAAAGTGGGAGACCTGAAAAGAAGGTCAAAGAAAAGAACCATGAGATAGCCTGCCTGACTGGTGGTATGTGCAATAGAGGAGACTGTTGCAGAGACCAATATTTGTGAAGAGGTAAGCTTCAGGCGGAGGAAAGAAGTTCAGGTGAGAGGATAAGGAAGTTTATAAACAAATATCGTGACTGTGAAATACATCTGCAAACTGTAGAGCAAGTGGGAGAACAGTGGGATGATGGTTCCGTAGTGCATGTGGAAGAGTAGGCGTCCTGCTAATGTATTCAGAGCTAGAGAGAAAAAGGGAAAACTTTTCACTGAAATGTCGGAAGCACAATAAAAGCAGCTTTCCTGTTTTGGGGAGGAAAAAATTCTTTGTTTTAAATTCTACAGGAAAATACTAACATAACTTGTTATTTAAAGGAGCTTTGCTTTCTTATTACCATGTCAAAACTTTAAAATAATATGAAACTTTTCCCCAATAGGTATCAACTTTCCAGATGTAATGTCTATCAAGTAAAATTTTCAAGGCAGAGTTGGGTTTGAGTAATATAAATTAACAGGAATAGTCTTTGGAAAGGTTATTGTGGCAGATTATCTGTGGGATAGCTAATAGATCTGATAAAGTTTTTAACTGTGTATCAAGAACATCACAGAGCTTTAGAGATATTTTCATTGTACAAAGACATTTAAAAAGGAGCAATGTTTAATGGCAATTGCAGAGTATGTGCTAATTAGTAAACTGATGCGTCAGCATCATCACCAAGTTGCTCAGTATGGGAGACTATTTTCACAAGTTGCTTTATGGAGTCTTAAAAAGAGACATAAATAGCATCATCAAACCCATGGAAAATGCTTTTAATATTTTTTTTTTATAGATCACTTTAAATTTTGCAACATACAGAGTAGATACTTGCTCTCAAAAACTACTAAAATGAAGTAATCTTTTCCTTTGTGTTCTGGGGAGTGCTCACTACATCTGATAGTCTGACCTTGTAGATAAAATTTCTGGCTTTTGCATTTTTGTGTCTCTTGTAGCCATTGACATAAAATTATCATCAGTAGTGTGTCACCAGAGAGCATTCTAGACTTAAAAGCTGTTTCTTCTGAGTTACCAGTTAGTTTTACTGGCTAGATTGCCCTCATTAAGTAATGAGCTTGATAGTGCTAGTGGCTGTTAGGAATGCAAATGACTTTCTTAACTTGAAGACAAAACTCTCAAGCCTAATCTAAATTCTTATTCAATAGTTTCTCGTTGGCATTTCATGAAGGCTTCCATTTATTATGAGAAAATCTGATATTTAATTTCACAAAAAGGGTAATGAACTTTCTAGAAGTTTTTGAATTTTTATCCAAATAATCCCATCTATGCATAAACTAAACACTTGTGTCAGTGAATATTCACTTATCGAAAAATGTTTTCATTGTAGACCTTGTAAGAACATTTTAGTTATACCTACCCCTTAATATTCCAGATCACGTTTTTAAAATGTAGGTAATGAAACTTTCTTAAATACTAGAATATAGTAATGGATTATGATATACTTAATAATTGAAACATAAATTATTATGTATTTTAGTTGGTATGTAATAGACCTGCAATAGCTTTAAAAAAGGCAAATTTTTTTTTCAGTAATGAAAACAAATATTTTCTTGTGGCTCTCATCTGAGGTTTTTTTTCCCAATGTTTTTGATTACAGTAGTTTGTTTAGAACAGGCTCTCTGATGCCTTTCTGCTGGATGTCCACTTTTTTTCGCACATCTATAAGTAGCTGCATTTCAGTGTTGAAACACACATCACCAAAAGCTAACATTCAGCAAGATTGTAGGTCATGGTAGTCTGTAAGATATAGTGAAGACAACCTCATAGTCACGTTTTTCTACATGTTGCAGATTCAGATATGTGTAGAATTACAAATTGCATTTTTGCAAAGTTGCTTTCTGTAAGGTAAACATTAAGTATTCTCAGTCACTGGAGCAGGCTCCCTGGGAAAGTGGTCACAGCAACAACCCTGCTCAAGGAGCATCTGCATGATGTCCTTAGCCTAATGTTTTAGTTTTAGGTAGACCTGCAAGGGGAGCAGGGAGTTGGACTTGATGATCCTTACAGATCCCTTTCAGCTCAAGATATTTTATGATTCTATGAAATAGAATTTAACAAAAAAAATTTTTTTCTAGGATGGCAATAGGAAAACATATCCAAGTCAATATTGCAATAAATACTGAGTATAAAATAAGCCATGAAAAGGGTAAGTTAGGGTATCAAAGAATATTTGTTTGAATGGAAACTGGGGATCCATCAGGTCCTGACACACAATTTTGGTTTTTGCTGTTAATATGAAGACTGGGAGTCAGGTCAGCCTTTGTGATAGCAGAGGAATTGTGGGCAGTTGTGGGTTTTTTTATCAACTAAAGTCACTAGCTTTCTTGATCTAAAGGAAAAAATTCATAGATATTACTTTGTGTAAATATGCATTAATCTTTAATAATAATGCAGACTGGCCTCCCTGACCTTGGAAGGAATCCTCAGTTTGCTTGGATTTAGTATGAAGAATCAGCAGCCATTACAATGAAATTGCAAATGTCCTTGTGGAGCCTTCAGTCCTCTGGAGCTAGTTTTCCATAAAGTAGCATAGGAGAGATAGTTTAGCTTGTTATAGTGACTTGTATGGAAGCTGCTCTGAAAAGGAAGAGGCAAAAAACATGAGATGGGGCAGAAAATCCAGCTTGGCTGCCTGGCTGAGGAATCCATGTGTCTTTCCGTACTTGATTAACTGTGCTTATACACTTGAATTTGGCTAGAGACTGCTTTTATTTAATAAACGGAGTATGATTTGGGCAGCATCTGAGATAAAAGAAATACTAATGATTTTAGATCCAGATATAGAGCTAATTCTCATACAGGGAAAGGCATTCTTTTAAATATTTGAACAGATGAAAAGAAAAAAGCCCCAACAACTTAACCTATATGATTGTTTTTAAATAATGCACATGGAGTCTAATGTAAAGTATTGCTAACAGCTGCACAGACACCCATTTAGGAGGGTTGGAAACATCCACCTGAATGTTTGGGATGGTGCATGATATGATGCAAGTTTTCTTCCCTGTTGTAATACTATTAATACTCCCCCACCCCACCCCTCCCCGATGAGCTGGAAGTGGCTCAGATGGAAGGTTGGAAGAATGGGACTGTAGCAGGTGGATGCAAACAGGTTCTGAAGTATGATAGTTATCAGCTATTTGAGATTCAGTGGCTGTAATATGATAATGAACTATTAAATTATGCAGATAGGAATCACTGAAAGAGGAGTGACATCAAATAGAATTATATGACAAATACAACAAAATCTCATTTCCAATTCTCCTGTTCTTTTCTAATGGGAAATATTAAATAATGTGAATTCTGTGTTTATAAATGGAAATTCTGTGAAGAAGCATTAATCCAAATGACTTAATTTTATTTGTCAAGTAAGACTAGAAGATAAGCAGCTGATCATGTTAAAAGGTAGACCTTGGAAATCCACTTAAGCATTGGGAAGACATGATCATCCATCAGTCAGTTTTGGATTATAACATAATTTCCAGCACTATTTTCTTCTGACAATATGTCTTATTACCAATTGGGACGATATTCTGTATCTTCTTTTTAGCTTTGTACTCTGAATATAGTATCTGTAAAGCTATCTATTTAGCCGATATTCATGGAAGAATTTTTCCTTAAATGGTAAAGTAATGTAGGAATTCCTGTTCCAATATCCCTTTATGTTTTATATTCTCCACTAAGGACTCTTTCCCTAAAAGGTGTGGTTTGGAAATTAGTACTTATCTAAATTAAAAATTAGCAAGGGCTGAGTTGGTCCCCAGTAGGAAGATCTGAGTAATCATTGCTGAAAACTTGAGAAGGAAAAGCACTGTGGCATGTAGAGTGTATTTTTACTCCAAGAGAAAACAGATTTATATTTACTTTTTTCCCCTACATATTTTACTACTTTCCATGCAGAAGCTCTGCTTTGCTGGTTGGGAGGGAGGGAATGTAATGAAAGTGCTCTCTCTTTTTGTTCTTACCTGTTCTCTGCTTCTACCATTGACTACACGGGTAGCAATATGTTGCAAGAGATGTATTAAGAGATATCCAAGTACTTGAGATTAATTTTATTAATAGGAAATGCAAGTTCAAAAGAAGTTACCATCATGTTTTATAGAACGTGGCGTTTCTTAAGGGTTAGAAGCTGTGAGCATTAGTGTGTGAGTGTTACCAGAAGAAAAGACTGTTAATAAGAAGCTCCTTGGTGTCTGTTGAGTGTATTTAAATTAGATTATTCCTCCCCCCACTGAAGACATGGCAAATAGGGCTCTTTCTATGAGACAGGTTTTAGCTTTGGTCAAAACCACATCTTTGCTTCAGTTGCAATGCTTGTACTTTGTTGTAAAGCTGCAGGTCTTCTTTACACAAGTAGCGTTCAAAGTAAGATTATGTCAGTGTTTCTCTTGTAGTAAACGTAGTCTTGTTTAATAAAGAAGTGTTCTGGCTGGTGGCATAATGGTAAAAGTAATGTGTCACTTTAGGGATATCCTTTCTACATTTGCTAATTTAATTTGAGAAGTAACATGAACATGTTACTTGTACATGTACATGTACTTGTTCATGTACATCTCTAAACTAGATTCCCAGAATATAAAAGAAAACAGTGTAAAAATGTAAAGGAAGACAGTGGCTATGTAAACATGCTTTGGAGTTTTTTTGTGGGTGAACGTTGTATTGTTTTGACCCTGGAGTCTTCCTCTTCAGAGATGGAGAATATAAATCCCCCAGGTCTTTTTTAATTATGCGGATCACTTAAATCTCTCAAAAAACCCAGTAAGCATGTGTTTCTATATCATACAGGTGTCAAGAGAATAAAATTTAAGTATCTTTTCAGTAAAAGTTCAGGAAAGTTTTTAATGGTCTCACATTATAAGAACAAGTCATAACACTTTTATTAGCCTTTTCCATGTGAAGATATTTCCCTTTGTCAATAAAGAAAAATAGTTTTTTAAAAAATCAGATATTAGCAAATCACAGCATTTGGGAAAATATACATACTGGGCAGTATGTTGAGAATAAGTGTCAATACTTTGATTTCAAATAGGTTTTATTAAAATCAGTGGAAGAAACTGTTCTTCAGAAGTTCTCAGTATGGGTCTGATGCCTACTGGACAATGTCTCTCAAAGAAATGAGAGATGTGAAACAGCTAACTATTTGAAATACTGGTGTGTAAACTCAAGTGCTATACTCTGTTGTTATAAATATGAAAAAAACTGTGGGCTTATTTGACCCAAGCAGAAGTGTGGAATCCTTGGAGTCTTAAGATATTTTCATGTGTTGCCTATGTAGAAGGTCAGGGAGGGAGCAAATGGAAGAGACCTTGGGATGTGGGAAGCTGCGCTCCTGTGAGCAGCTGGTACTGTTTGGCCTTCCAGCTTCAGTAATGTCACTTTCAGGGAAACAGATTTGCAAGCAGTTATTAGACCATGTTAGCTGCACAGATGGTTTGCATACCTCTGAGCAAGAAAAAACAAAAAGGGGGAGTGAAAAAAGAGAGGACTAAAGCAGACTGTATAATTAAGCAAAGAAGAGCACTTTTTGCTAGGACTAAAAGGTGTAGTTTACAGAGAGGATTTTACCTGAACAAAATTGTTTGAGTGCCATGTAGTCTAACTTGAAAATGCTTCTGAAGAAGCATTTTAGCTTCTTTACGGACTGAATGATTAGGTCAGGTGGGAATGGACACCCCCTTGGTAACAATTTAACATTTGTTGTTCATAGAACCAAATATTTATCAGGCTGTAAGACAACCAATATCTGAGTCCACGTGACTCCTTGTGGGGAAGATAGTTCTGCTGAAATATTAAATATTCCTTACAATCCGGAGTCCAAAGGGGTTTGAAAATCTAGTTAATCCCCTTACGCACAAAGCAAATCCGCTGTTACTAGTTAAGGAAATGGAGCCCTAGTAAACATCTGCTCCGTGTAATACAGCGAGTGTTAGAGGCAGGTGGCTTGGAAACAGCAAAAGTGACATCTTCGGTATTAACTTCTTGTGGGACAAGGAGAGTGAGTAATTGCAGAATGTTGGTGATGCAAACTATCTGCTGATGCAGAAGAGTTTGTGAAAAATGGCTGTTCTTAACTTCTTTGCTAATGAGAGGAAAGAGGATTTTTATTGTTTTTATAGGCATTGCAGTTATGGCTGGTACAGAGGAGCTCAGAGGTGTAGCTTTATTTTAATACTCCTGCAAGGCAGGGGAAGCAGTGCTGTCCCTGTTTTACAATGGGAAAATGAGATCCATAGGGAGAATGTTCCGGCTTTCCTGCAAGTGCTTAGTTGTACAAAGACGATTAAGGAATTATTTTAAATAGAAAGTGAAATCCCCTTCTTCCTTTACCACTGTTGATGGATACTTTGAACAGCAACAGGAGAAAATTACCCTTAGTTTAAGTTTCCAGTGCAACTATCATCCTCCACATGAGGCCAAAGGATGTGCTTGCAGCTGTGGACAGTTTGGCCCTTAAGTTTCAGCATTTTCTTCTTTTTCTTCTGGTCTGAGGTGACAGCATATTTTGGGAATAGCTCTTTGCATTGAAGGCTAGGCATTTTTTTAAGGTGGGTATGTAATGGGTAATTGGAAATAATTTGCATGTCAAACAGACCATGAAGAGGTGAGAAGTGAGCCTGCTGTACTGGCTCTCAGTGTATCTTGTTTAGATAAAGAATGTTAAACCACAGTGTTGTGTAAGAATCTGAGTTTTTAGTTAAACTATAGAATTTCTGTCGCAAACCCCCCGTCAGCCATATCAGTATAGATTATGTAAGCTGATCTTGCAAGGCCTGGCTTGTATCAAAACCACCTCGGAAAGTCCTGGAGAGTCCTGGAAAGTTCCAGAAGCGTCTCGAAGCCACCTTGGAAAGCCCCAGAGGCGCGTCCCTCAGTGAAGATAAAAGGAGGGGAACCGAGCGCGTGTCAGCGCGAGCCTTGGGTGGGGGTGCGTCTTCTCGGCCGCCCAGCGCTGCTTTTGCTTTCCTACCTTAAACAGAAGGTTAATTGATTTAATTCGGACCTCGGGTGTTTTGATTCACTTATAACAGATATGTTTTGGTGTCTTAGTAGCTTACCCAGCATTAGTCACCTTTGTGCACTTGGTTGTTACTCTTTGCAGCGACAGGTTGTTACTGAAAAGCAGGCCAAAGTCAGGAAGTAGAGAAATCAGGAGGAGCAGACAAAAAAGTACTGAGAATGCATCATCAACACGAACAGGAAGCTCTGTTTATGAAAACCATGTAAAATTAGACTGGAGAATATATGGGAAAATAACAGTGCAGAGCTTCCGCTGACTGTAGGTGGAGCTGACAAGTGAAACAAGCAGAAATCTGGTGTCTGTGATTCCCTTTCTGAGAGCACTGGGGAACTGTAGAATCTGATGGTAAATGAAGCCAAAGAAGTGGCAATAGAAAAGCAGACATCTGTTCCTCCACGACTTCTAGGTCTTTGGCAGAAAAGTACTTAAGAAAGCATTATCAGAGCAAGTGAATGTCAGGGAGGGACAGAACCTCCTATGGCAACATTCACTGGAGAAGAAACCACATGAATTTGTGCCTGGTTTTCTGATTTTGATTAACCTACTCTCATGTAAATTATATGAGGTGAAAAAGATTTTGCCAGTATTTCCTTGCTTGAATTTTTAAACTCCTGCATTAGCATTGGTACAGCTGCAGAGACACCAGTAACAGTCAGCAGCACTTATTCCCTGAGCCTTTTAGCGGGCCACTATTCTGAAACTAGTATGGGTTATAGTGTAGGGGTTTTCTCTTTTCTCTTTTCAACAGTGTTAGGGTAGGTATTGGCAAACTTACTGGCACTGGGTAATATAACAAAAACTTGCTGTCTTGGAGCACTAAGTCCTGAAAAGGAGACTTTTTTATTTTTTTTTTTTTCCTGCTAAGTTGTCTTAAAACTCAAAAGTGAACCTGTAGTTAAATCTCCAACTTCCTTGTACACCTGCTGACCTCTTTCAGATGATGACTGTCGACTAAACATCAGTATGGAGCAGAAAAGCAACCTTGACATAACTTCTGATCTCGAGATCACACTGAGAAAGTCTGAGTCAACAGTATGGAGAGGTGGATTCCACGTGTGCTTTTTGAAGTCAGATGGAAAGAGGAGATTCATTACAGTGTTCTCACCCAAATTGGAGTTCTGCTGGTGGAGAAAGCCATGCCTCCCCAGCAGGATTCCTGAATCACTCTTCCACAGTGACACAAAGAAACACTATGTGGGACTTCTTTAGGAAACTTCTCTGGCTAGGTTTTGGAGATGATGATTAGGACTAACAATGAGGTTTAGTTCTTCTGCTGGGGAAATTACCTCCCCTTTTCTAATTGGCTTCAATTTCACTCATAATTATTAGTTTTTCAGAGATTGCACTTAGAAAACAACTCAAGTAAAACAAAACATTGGATTAAAATATCCTGGATTCCATTTTCCAGGTAAAACACTTAATTCTCTGGTATTGTCATGAGCTAGGATTTGTTTATAGAATTCCTGGAGGCTTTACTGATTTTTGTCAGTGCCAACCGTGTTTAAGCATCAAAGTATTAAAAGGCAACTTTTCTCTAGGAGTGAAGATTAATTGGAAACAAACTATGAAGAATCTTCATCTGCTATTACAGAAAATTACTTCTACTGTGGATGTGGAAAATCTTCAGTTTCATTGAAAAACAGCTATTCCTGAGTAACATCAGCTCTTCTCAAGTCTTCTCTTCAGAGCTGGCTGCTTCTAGAATTTCTTCCCTCACTGCTACTCTGCAGCTAATATTCAAACTCTTTTTATAAAATGACTTGTCCATTCTTTTCTTTTTCAAATAGAGTTTAATTAGACCATCCCACCCTAGTGACTCATCAGTAATTAACTTGAAAGCCCTGCAAATTTCAAACACCTGCTGAGCAGGTGGAGCAGATGAAAAAACCCACTGTGTTTCATTTTGGACGTAACCTTAGGATTAATGAAACCTCTTTATCGTGCATAACAATTCCTAAAAGCAAAATGTAAATTTAAATTTGAGTGTGTCACAATTCTCTAGTGTTTTATCAGAGGATATTCTCCTGCTGTCTAACCTAATAGTCTCTGCTAGAAGTAATGGTAATAAACTTTATAATAAAATCTTTGGTCCTCCATTGTTAAAGATATTCCACAGATTTGGTGAAAGTTGGTTTTCATTACCCAATTTTTTTAGGCATTTTGCTAATACTGCTGGATGATTCTGTTTCTGTTTAGAACAGCTAGGATTAGTAACCACCTGTCTGGGATTATATGTGTATGAGATACCTGCTAAATGCAGTCCTTTAATGCACAGACAGTAGGATCCAGATCCAATTCTGCTCTCTTTTGCAGTGGAACAGAAGAACTGGTAGAAAATACTTCTGTACAGTTACATGAAATGTACGTGAAATGTAACTGTGGCATCCTTTGGTAGCTTTTTTAATTTAGGAAAATACTACTCCCATCCATTTTAATATATCTGATATAAGAATTTATCCTATAATAGACTATTTAAAATGTTATGCTAGATCTTTATCTGGTACAAATCAGTAGCAGAACTCATGCTTTCATTCATTTAAGAAGCTTTGCCACGGGTCCCAGTGGAGTCTTGATGTACATTCGTATCACTTTACACAGGGAAGAGTACTGAAGGGTATGAGTGTGGTAAGATCACGAAGTGCCTAGTAGTTAAGTAACACCTTTCCAGGCTGTTTTCTGTCGTATGGTTTTGGTTGTTTTTTTCCTCTGGAAAAGACAAAAGAATATGAAATGTAATGATGTTTATCGAAGCACTTGAAAGAATTTCTAGAGAAGCAACATGAGAGTAAAAATGCATTTGCTGCTGCGTGCACTCTTATCCTCTCTAAAGCAAACTGTAAACATGATTAAGTTACACTAATTATTAAAAAGCTGCATTTTTTCCAACAGCATATCCATCTGTTATTTTTCTCAGTGTTTCTACAGTAATTAGTAGATTTAGGCCATACTGATGGTAGGCATAACTTGAAGAACGCGTTTTCTGCAGAAGTGTTGTGCCTAACTCAGTAAGTGATGGTATTTCTCAGTAACTCAGTAAGATACTGATATTTTTGGAGGTGCTGTGTAGTGTGCACAGTACTCCTTTGCCCTGCTTAAATTGAGCTGCAGTACTGGTGAGCACCATTAAAAGAATTGGAACAATTCCTTTCAAAGAGTCTTGATTTTAATCTTAGACAAAATCTTAATTTATCTCGATTAACAATTGTATTTCCCTTCAGGATATATGATACACAGGTTTATTAGAAGGAAATAGAAAAATATAAAACTAGAAAACTCTTGTATGCCCACTAAGAGGTTTTTTTTCCCTTGTCCTTACTGCTTTGTGAGATTACCAGAAACTAATCTACAGTTGTGGAATGAGGACAGAAAGAAAACAGACATGGCTGAATTTTGGTGAATTATAACTTTATTTTACATTGCAAGAAAAGTGATAAATTAAAATTTCCAGGAGATGATTCTACTTCTGTTCTTCTTTGTTGATTTAGCACATTTAAAAGAGATTGATTTGTGCTTTTTTCAGTAATGCTTCTCACACTATAGTTCTAGTAGATCTACAGGAAAATCTGTAGTTGTAAGGTGAAAAACTACGAATTGAAGTGCCTGTTGTGTCTTGTATAATAAATTGAATTTTCCTTGATTTTTGTTTAGTTTCCTTTTTCTTTTTTTTGAGCAATATCAACTTTTCTTCGCTTCCTCATCCTTTTCTCTTGCTTTTTATTTTAATTTAAAACAATTTCTCTTTTCAACAGAAGTTTGATTCACTCTCTAATCTAGATGTAACTTTTTTTTTGTCGTTGTTAAAATTCTGCCAGGACTGTGATGGCTTTGAAAAAAAAAAAAGCCCAAACCAGAAATAACCAACCACCTCTGTATGTGCCGCCTCTGTATGTCTTTAATTTCTAGCATAAATGATAGTGGAATTTGTCTGTCATTTTGTAGCAATCGGTACCTGGTTAAGAACCTCTTCCTTCTACCCAAGCTTTCAGATCTCTTTCAACAATAATGATCATGTCACTGCTTTACCCCCCCCCTCCCCCATCCCCCATTATAATTAATGGTTTTGTAACACCTTGACCGTTAAACTGCACAGTATTTCCTCTGAGGAATCAGCCTTGTATGTTTGTTAAGAGCAGTATAAAACAGATACAATTTCACCTCTTCAAAATGCTTAACGAATGTTAAGTCTTTGCGCCTTTCTGTTCTGATGTTTTTATTAACTTTATTGCTGTATTTTCTGAAGAGAAACCTCATTGTGGACGCAAAGATAGGCCTATTAAAAACTTTGCCTGTTTTTGTTTCATCTGAGGATCACACACTTTAATGTGGAATGACACTCAGTGTCCAGTTCTTGCGTTGTGGAATGGTCATCACAGTCTCTGGGCAGTCATATGATATGGTGAGAACTGAGTGCATCTTGTTCCTCCGGACATGAGGAATAGTAGTGCCTATGGAGTTTTCCACTATCATTCTTTCTTCATTTACAGCCCAATCTTTAGAGGAGTCTCGTGGCCTTGACAGCAGATAACATTGCAGAGATACTCGCTCCCTTCTTTTAATGTATTTATCAAATTTTGGAAATAGTTGTGTAAACTCAGCAAAATTTACAGCCTTGCTAATGGAGCGGAACCCTGCAGAGTTGACATTGTTCAGATGCTTCAATTCTTCACACAGCTGAAGCAGAGGAAGAGTAGAATTAATGCAGCTTCAAATAAAAAAAAATGTTTATAAAAGTTACTCTGGATTTTAAAGTTGCAAAGAAAATGCAGAATGTTTCAAGTATTAAAGCCATTTTATCTGCAGTTCTTAAAATAACACAGAAGAAGTAGGCATTGCTCACAGTGCCACGTTGCAGGATAGACAGTGCATAGAGAGAACAGTAAACAAACCAAAGTATTTGCTGGATATAATCTAGAAAATCCTCTTTGCCTTCTGTTTACATAGGCTGCTGGTTGTCTACATGACTTACTGTCTTCTTTTAGCTTATTTTTGACTTACTAAAATTTTTCCAAAACTAACTTAAAGATAAGTGTAGTCTTACAGCATTTACTAAATACCTATTAAACCTGAGGACTTTGATTGCATTTTCTTTACTTTTTCTTACTATTTCAAGGAGAATTCCTGACATCTTGACAATCCCTATTTATTATGGCTATTAACATTAGCACAAATCTATTTGTTATCAAAGATGGAGGAGTGCTTTTAATTTGTAATTCATGTTTTGCTTCAGAGAGAAGCTGTATTATGCTTAGTTTCCATTTTCTCTTGCAGTGTAGTTTGTAAATCTCTGTGCTGCTGCATTTGTGTATGTCTTGTGCTTTAAGCATGAAAAGACCAGTGGCAAATGGGGATGGAAGATGCTTCTACAAGAGTGTGCATGGGCTCTTCTTCAAAACTGCCCTGTTATCCTTTGTGTTTCTTCAGGTTTCATTTAAATGTGAAGCTCATCTCTGACTTTTGGGGTAGCCTAGGAAAAATCTCGAAAGTTTGAACTATCTCCAAGCATATGCAATGGTATCTGTGAGTGTTTGCTTTTGAAATAGGAGCCTTGTCAAGCGCAGGCCCGCGTATCAAAATGGCTGCTTACTGAGGTGCCAGTGATAGACCCTGGTGGAAGTGGTGGAACAGCTTACAGTGTTTATTGTAATGTTGAAAGCATTTATGAAAAGTGAAAAGACTGTCTTGAGTCAGGGAGCTGATGCTCTCTAAAATTTTTGTGTTGGTGAAGAAGGTGCCAAAACAAAATTCCTCTGAGGACTGAGTGGAAATTGGTAAGGAGAACTGATCTGAGGAAGCTCAGTACAGCCCAGTAAGCAGAGAAAATCTCATTTTATGTGATTACTGACAGAGGAAGCCTATTTCTGGTGCCTCAAGTTGAGTGAGTGTGGATGAGAGCTAGTTTCTGTTTCCTCGTGTGACTTTACTTTTGACGTGACTACTCAGTTCTGTGTAAAAGTAAAAGCTGTACATGAGGCTCCAGTTAATGTCACAGCCTGACAGCTCTTGGCAAAATAAAGTTTTCAAAATAGTTAAGTGCTTTTGTGTTTACTGCAGGTGACATAGATTTGAGTTTATGATATAAAACACTCTGAGCTTTTAAACCTCTCAGCTGCATAGATGCAAACTGGTAATCCCAAGGAAAAATGTCATCTGCTATTCATTAAATGCAGATGAGATTCCTTTTTTAGTAAGCACATAAGCAGATGCCTAAATTTAGGAGCATGTGCAGTTACAATCACTGGAATATTATGAATCTTTTTATCTCCTTTCCTTCACTGGAATTCACTGTGCTGTGTCTTTGAGAGTTCTCCGTGTGTCTCTGTGCCTAAGCCTTACTGTGGAACCCAGTTTATTCTGTTGCCTTTGCAGAATGCTCTTTATATATAGATTTTATTGACTGTACATCTGTACCCTTCAAGCTTGCTTTGCAAACCTTTCCATACTTGCTGAGGAGCTTAATATATTCAACTATTCACTCAACTGTGATGAAAGGAGGATGTAATGAACAAGTATTGTCATTATTGCTTTGGAAAATTTTAAAAATGTGTTTTAGAAAGTCTGAAGATCTGGAACCTGGTACTCCTTAATCTTCGATATCCTTATGGTGTATTTTTTGAAAATCCACCTTTTACCCATTTGAGAAGACAAAATTGGTCTCTGTCAAAATATTGGTGTCCAAGGATACAGAAAGCCTTCAAAGTGCAGTATTGATATCTGTCAGAGAGCTCTATGTCTTCATCTGGTAAATATTATCAGAGGAAATTGATTGTACTTGGAAATACGTATTTCCTTTGATAATTTCTTTCCAATAAGAAATTACCGTAGTCTCAGGTTGTCCAGGATTATAGTAACTTAATATAACATATTAACTTTGCCAGAATGATGCAGAGACATATATATCCTGATTTATATCCATGGTACAGTTTTGGCTAGGAGGGAATTTAATGGGCTGGTAGTGAGAAGATATCTGGTAGAAACAACAATGACCAGGATTTATAGCATATTCAGATCGGGATGGGCTAGTTCTAGTATATACAGGAGAAGTATAGAGCCCTTACCAAGACCTTGTTCCTTTAAAGTGTTTATAGTTTAGCATTTGCTCAATGACATAATTTTATTTTTCTCCTATGTTTTCTTACCCTTAGGAAATAACTTCAATAGAATTTGATGGTTAATTAGCAGTTTCTAAGTTTGCTACTGGTAGTTCTGAGAGCTCTTTAACAAGTGCTTAAGAAGTCCTAAAAACTTCAGATTTCTCTTAGAAGACAATTTTTTTCTGTTTCTTATACTGCCCTCTAGCGCTGAGCACATTTTGAGAATAATCTTCAAACATCTTTGTTCATTATAAAGTAACTTCTGCAGTGACTTTTTAGGAACTGTTAGGGTATCAAAGTCTGCCAGGGAAGGAAATGTCCAACTTCTCTACATGAATATCTGTCCTTTTGTGGATTAGCATACTCACATATGTATTATGTAGGACAGGCAGAGTTTTGTACAAATGGGATAAGCATCCATTTGCTCATACCCAAAAGCTGCCTATCTTTGCAGGCTGAGATCTCCACCAATCAACAGTCAACTAAAAAAAAGTTTGAGACACATAGCCCAGATATGTGGACTTGAACTATTTCTTTCCTGTGAGGGTGGTGAGACACTGGAACAGGTTGCCCAGAGAAGTTGTGGCTGCCCCATCCCTGGAAGTGTTGAAGGCCAGGCTGGATGGGGCTTTGAGCAACCTGCTCTGGTGGGAGGTGTCCCTGCCCATGGCAGGGGAGTTGGAACTCGATGATCTTTAAGGTCCCTTCCAACTCTAACCATTTTATGACTCTATGAATGTGTGGCACAATTAACAATCCTTTTATGAGCACGTATTTGATAAATAGCTCCCCACAGTCTTGTCTAGTGAACAGTTAATGGGAAAAATCTAGGTAACATGGATACAGGGGAGAACGCTTGTCTGTATTTAATCAAGCTGTACAAACAGGAGGTAATGTTTTCATTTCAGAGGTTTATTCATCTGGTAGAGGATTTATAGCAGGGTCCTGCATGGGATCAGCCTTCCAAGACAGGAATTGTTAGACTGTAATTATTAAGGATGCTAGTAACTTGCTTGCATTATTTATAATGGACTTTGAAAGCAGGATCTTCCTCTACGTATCTTCCCATGTGACAGAATTCAGGTAGGGTTCTCACATTTCTAAAAACTGTATCAAGGCTCTATGACCCAATGCAAGTCTGGTATTTTTGCCTGTTGCATAGAATAGCCTCTGGCAAGAGGGTATAGATAGGCTAACAGATGAAGGGTACATGTAGAGGGAAAGGATGAAAGCATCCTTTCTTCTACAGAAAGTTGAAATGCTACTACCTGCAAGAAGTCAAATATAGGTTTTCTAGTGCTGGGAGTCAGAGTCTAAGATTTTTAGACCTATGGAAAAGTTGGTACTTAAAATTCTGAAACAATTTCCAAAGTACCAGCAGAGACAATCTAACACAAAATTGCTTTGAGCTTCTTCACGATTGTTTCAAGAATCTGAAAGCTACTCAAGTAAAAGTCAGTTCCTTCTGTTTCTTCAAACTATGGTACTCTTTCATAAAAGCATTTAATAGAATCATAGAATTTTATTAGTTTATCCTGAATTCCCCAAAATCTGGCTGCTGAACATCAAAGAAAGCTGAGGTTTATTTTGTCTTTAATGATAGTCTACTTAGATTTGCATCATGAGTCCACCTTGTAAGATAAGGCACAGTTACTGCATTACCTCTTCATTGCGTGTTCCTTCCTTTTCAGGCTGATAAATTCAGGTGTCAAGCACTGGAAAGCTCAGAAGAGCACATGATCAAATCCTTTCTGCCTGTATCCTGGCATTGTTTCTAACTCATTTTTCTTTCATGAGTGACCTGTTACACCTGAGCGTGTGTAGTTTTGCTCAATTATTGATGCCTCCTGCATATCTAGCTGACCTAGAAATATTTTTGTAGATAGGATATTTTTGCTGACTTCTTCTCTATCCCTTCTTGCTACTGGCACTTAGTGAAATCAGCATGTAAGTTTACACTGCAGATTTTATGAAGCGCTTCTGATACCATGGAAGGCATTTTCACATTGATAAAGCTTTGATGTGAACACTGCTGACATTGTGAGCAGGCCTGCAGTCAAATGAAGGGTAGGACCAAAAAAAAAAGTTAAGAACTGGTAACGACCAACATGTCTGAATCTGTCCCTGCCATTGTTTTTGCAAACCTTTTCTGGTTTGATCCTTTCTCTTAATTGTAAACCTGTTCACAGTAACCTTTCTTTGGAAGAAAAGTTGAAATCTGAATGAAGCTGAAAACAAGGATTATTTCCTAATGATTGTGCAAGGTTTTTATGGAGACAGAGCTAATGATGTCAGCGTGCTTGTCTGTTGAAGTGGGCTATTTTGTGAGTCCTGTCATTCTCAGTAGTGTTCTTTTTTGAAGTATGCAATATGCATATAAGTGAAGGGTTTTTATTAAACTTACTGGAGCATTATGCAGAGCCATATTCGTTTAGTTACCATAGTGTGACTATGTTACCAGAATTTCCCAGTTGCCATTAGGGGTGGGCCTTTCTGCTGTGGTTTTCTGTTGCAGATTTTGATCCAGGTTCTTTACATCAAGGCCTTGTGGTGCTGTTGGTAGAAATGGTTCTTGTATGATGAAACTCCAAAGAGAGAAAAACATTATGACAGAGTCAATTTAGCTTCAGTCATAAACTGGAGAAAAGTTGTGTAATGTGCAGCTTAGGTAAATAAATAAGAGAAAAAATAAAAGAGATTTAAAAGTATATTACTGGCAGCAGTCGATGGTCCAAATTAAGCAACACGGAGGAGGATAAAGCACGTGCAGCCTACTAACTTGTGAAGTACTGAACTCTTGTTTTTCAAGGCTGTCTTTCTGACTTCTGCAAACCAAGTAGTTATTAACTGCCTGTATAGGAAGAGAAGACAACTGATATATTTTAAAGTTTAAAGGCTTCTATAGATGGATCATGATACAGTACAGCCAGGGAGCCAATTATAGATTTAGATGCTAAATTGCTGTTAAATTTTTCCTTATAGATGCTTTAGTGTCATTGTGCCTTGTGTGCACTGACATTAGATCAAATACAGCAATATTCCTTACCTATTTAATCCTCTAAATGCCAGCTGTTAATGTTATTACATGAGTTCACCAACTTATTTAAGTTCACTGGAAACTTGATGCAGTCACTGATATTTTGTGTTCTCATGCACTTTCTTAAATCTTGATAAGGAAGTATGAATGGGTAGGATCAGCACTTGCATGGCAGATATGCAGGAAATGGGTTGATGCAACATAAAATTATACCGGTGACAAAACTGAAGAAATGTCACTGCTAAACCTTTGCGTAGCCAGTGCATCAGTACTGCTAGAGGTGCAGTACTTGGCTCTGAAAGTGAGAGATGCATTTGTTGGGTAGAAAATGTCCCCATGTAATTAAATAATTACATTATGCAAATGGTAATTTAGTAATTATTTTTTGCCAGGGTGCTTGAAGACTACTACAATTACAGTTGGATACAATAGTCTTCATTTCCTTCCTTTCGCAATTTAAGAATGCTGATGTAAATTAAGTGGTTGTCCTGAACTACCATGGAAATAATTGTCTTTTCATGGTGAGCAGAACAATTTCTGTGCCATTATTAGCTGTTATCAAGTCACGCTGTAAATATACTTGGTAGTAATCAAGAAAATCCTTTCCTAAATTCTGTACTGTCTGGTCATGTTTTTTCATATTGTTCTTTGATTACCATTTGTATGAATTCCCTTATGAAAACTGGCAGAGACAAATGCGTATTGAAAAAAACTAACAAAGTAAGCACAGGTTATAAGTAGATAAGAAATGAAGGAGGGGAGAGGAAGGAAAGGGAACCACTGGTGCGCTACAGCAGTGCACACAGATCGGTAAAAGGAAATGTGTAACTTCTAATGGCACAGGGTCTGTCTTTTCTTGCTACTTCTAAGACATTGCTTGTCTAATAATTAGACTAATAAGGAATAGATGTATTGTTGTCTGTTTGCTGCTTTGTTGTAGACACTGCAGAAAGCAGGTATTTAATTTATTACCAATTAACACAAACGTTTCATTACTAACTTGGGTATTAGGAAACAGAGACAATATGGGGCACCTCCTGCTCTCCTGAGCTTGGTTTTCTCTCATTTTTTTGTTTCCTCTGTTGTTCTCTTGAACCCCTGTTCCCTTGTCCTTGTTGTTTTTTGGCCTTTGTTAAATATTTCTTTGCTGAAGTGGCCAGCAGTGAGTCTTTTGGGGAAGTGGCTATATCTGACACCAGGCAGCACCTGACCTCCTCCCACAGAAGCCACTCCTGCAGTCCATCTGCAACCCAAACCTTGCCATTTGTTCCCAATACACTAGAAAAGGCTATTGAAACCAGCATGTGTGTGTTTCATTAAAAGGACATTGTTAATCCAAGTTAATTCATGCTTCAGTTACTAATAAAAGATACTTTTATTACTAGGAGAAAATTGGTTTCATGTCATGTTACAATCTGGATTTCAGCAGCATCTTCAGATTTGGCAGATCTCTGATGTATTCTGTATAATGAACAATAGAAACAGAAGAGTGGATTGCTGGCTTGGAGGTGGCAATGAAATCAGAGGAAGCAATAGATATTAATATTGATTTCATAACCAGTAAACATGATCCAGAAGGCATGAGTTAAAGACACTCAGATGCTTATGGAAAACAAGCTGTGAGGTTTTCTTACTGAGGTAAGCAGTGTGTGACCAACCCCGTGCTGATGCTATGACCAGCCAGGCTTCTGGAAGGAGACTTCCTCAGCCAAGTTGTCCAGCCAGCTGACTTCTGTGTGATTTAACTCTGGTACTAATTGATTTAATGGCAAAGTGTCAGTTAATACCAGTCTCCTCTGCCTGCAGTGCTCTTTGGATGATGTGAAATGTTCATGTAGAGAAGACCCCGTGTTAGCATTTGCAGCAATGTGCTGTGGGTCGTAAGCGTTCTTCCCACAGGAAAAATGGAACTGATCTTTCCTTTTAAGTGATAACTGAGCAGATAAATGTGCCTACCTTAGTATTGCTTCAGGCAGTATTAGTTACTGAATCACCTTTGAGCCTTAGCCTCCCATGATCATTCTGCAGTTGTAGAAGCAAGTGGTAAGAAGAACTGACTGTGAGACTTCAGGCTGAGATCTGTTTTCAGAGACTAAGACATCAAATGCAGTTTTTGACTAGTTGAAAGGCAGCTGATGGCCTTAAAACAGTTGTTTATACTTCTTGTGAGAGACTGCCTGAGTAAAGTCACTTCCCCCAGGAGCTTTCAGCCAAATAAAGGCAAGAAAGACTGTCATCAGAGATGTGTGCTTAATGCCATTGATTGGAATTTTAATTGAAAATTATTGCTAATGCTTTTTTTCATGTAGAACAGCATATTGAAATAACAAGTTTACTTAGTATATAAAAAATGACTGCATTTGACAAGTGTTTTATTAAAACTTGTAAACTAAATTCACGGATATCCATTGCTGGAAAAGCTTAGGCCAGTAACCTGGATTACTGAGTGTTTTTTCAATCAGAAAAGAGAAAAAGATTCATAGATCACTAGGAAATACTCTAGCCCACAAAATCATTAGATAAAATTCAATAGACGCCTGCGTGAGTGTGATTTTCTGTATATTGTTTCTGGGATGGCTCTTCATCCATGGGAAATTATCTTTGGAACTGCCCATAGTTACAAATACATATACATGTGCTATTCTCACTGTTAGTCTTATTTTTATTCAGATCTCTTCATCCATTGATGTGTTGTTTGCATATGGGTGGATCCTTAAGTCTTCTGCCATAAGTGTAATAATAAAAGTTAAAACCTTCAAGGAAAATATGCTTCATTTGCAGAAATCCAGGTTAATGTAATATACAACAGATTGGACAAATATTTACATGATTTCCTTGATTAGCATGAATGTTGCATGTTCTTGAAGAGTGCTGAGCAACATTTATTTGTACTGGCCAGGATCAGGAAAGTACCTGATCTAAATATCTCATGAAATCATGATCTCTTATGATGCGAAGACAGTTTGTGAGATTCTTTGTGTAAATTGATGTTGTTTTTGTGGAGTTCACATAGTTGTCAAACAGCAGACAGAGGTACTTGTTACTTTCCCCATTGCTGTGATTTTTGGACCGGTATTTAAAAACTATTCTGCCTTTCTCAAGTTAGGACCTTCTAAAATGATCTGAATTTATCAAGCTTTGTTAATTTCCATTGCAGAGTTGTATGTAAACTCCTGTGCTCCACTCTATAACACTTGTCTGTGTGATAGCAGAGTTTAGCATGCCTTTCATCTTGGAAGAACTGGAGCCAGTTTCAGGACTCAGGCTGGGAAGCAGTACTTTGACAAGTAAAGAAACATTATGTATTTACAGAGGTTGGAATGTAATGCAGGGTAGCAAGTGTCATTAGTTTCCTGTCAGCATCATCAGGGGAAAAGGAAAACATCTCAGAGATCAAACAATCTTCTCAATTTATGTTTTTGCACTTTGGGTTCTTTTTAGTAAGAGATAAAAGAATGTCCTTTGGGGAATTCTTTGGGCATCACAATTCTAGTGGTATAGGCTAGTAGTACATAAAATGTTCTATTTAAGTGTTTCCATGCAGCTAGCTTACACCAGTGGTGCAGGTCTGTAGATGACTGTGTGGGTACTGAGGAGGACTTTGGACACAGTTGAAGTTTCTGCTTGTTAGACCCATTTGAAGATTTTCCAGATAATCGCTTTTATCTACCTAAGACTCTGTGCATCCAAACCAGTTCTGATTTGTGAGTATAGCTAGCTCTTCAGAAATTAGAGTTTTTATTCACTTTTCTAATTCTTAATGACTATGGAGATTGTTAGGAATTCCAGAAAATGAAGACTTTTTTTTCTTCATAAGTCACTAGTTTATGATGACAAATTGGGGTCAAGTCAGTCGTTTGTTCTTTCTTAGTGTACTGTATACCTTAAAGTGTCTACAGAGAGAGGGGGTTCTCTGGGTTGGATTGTGTGGTCACCTGAGCCTGAAGGGCTTGTTGGAGGGGTGACATAGTGCTGTTGGAGAAACCCTTATAAGTCACCTTGAACAGACTTCTTCAACAACTAAATATTGAGAATGAATGCTCTGATTTCATTGTACTGGAACACTTCTTAAAATAAATTCTAGGTATATAATTTCCCGTCTTCTCTATTTGTTATAGCAGCCAGAGATGTGGCCTCATGAAACAAAAGCATTTTATAATGACACAAACACTACAGAGTTACAATCACAGTAGCATTATTGCACACACCTAAATATGGACTGCAAATTCAAATAGACTGGATTGGTAAACTGGACCATAAAATTATTATGCGACTGAAGCTGATTTGCTATTTAGCATGGGTACCAAGCTACGAATCTTTTCTCTCTGTTGAATCTGTAGTTTCAAAGAACTTATTTTACACACAGACTTCAGCAGCCATTTTGTGCATTCTGTACAGATTCTCTCTTCCTTTGTCTTTAGTTTTCCCCTTCAAAACTTTAATCTTTTTCTGGCAAGATAATTCATCTTTGTATATAAAACCGAAATAACATTCTTGTTGTCTGATAAGAATCCTTTTGAAGTTTAATTCATTTAGATTTATCAGTCCTGGCCTTTAGTGTAACTGCGATGAAAGATAATTGTTTTTAAACTGTATTTTGAATATTAAATTTTGAGCCTTAGGTGCTAATAGCTACACTGTCACAAGAGGTGAAGGACATATTATGTGCAGACTGCTGTGAGGCAGCAGCACGTGCTGGTCTGTGCGGCGTTCTCCCCTAAAGCTATGCTTTTTAAAGTAATGTACACTAGGACCTGTTGGAATGAAAGTCTAAAAATAATTTCTTTTTGTCTTTGTCTTTTGTAGAAGCTCCACCAAAACTGGAAGAAAATCCTGCAGAAGCGTTCACTGACTCGTCTCTCTTTGCTCACTGGGGCCAGGAGCTCAGTCCTGAAAACAGACGCATCGCCCTGAAGCAGTTCCAGTATTACGGCTACAACGCCTACCTGAGCGACCGCTTGCCCCTGGACAGGCCCCTGCCTGACCTCAGGCCGAACGGGTGAGTGCTCTCCCTCAACACCTTTTTGTGGGTTCTGAGCTGTTAGCTCTTCTTCACGGGGAGGTCTGATTGTATAATCACATAGAATGTAGTTTACATACAATGTCCAGAATGAGCCATTTCTATCAAATATATGATGGTTGCAAGTTTCAAATGTTTCCTGAAACACTGGAGTACCCAAATTAAGCCCTATTAAAATCCCAATAAGTGTCCATTTAAAAAGTTCCCTGAGATCCTTTGGAACCTTAATCTCACAATTTACATGAGATAGAAAATGTTTTAGTGCTAAAAGAACGTTTTTATGTTACATTTTGATTTTATCAGAAGATCTGTCTAAAATAGAAAAAAATATATAAACTGCTCATTTTTGAAAGCCCACAGCTGTCTGATAAAGATCAGGAAGCAGGTGAATCTGTTGAGCTCCAGTGGTGAAATGCACAATTTAATTAAGCAGTGTGAACCGGCTGAAAGCCCATGGTGCCTCCTTTACTGGGCTGTTCTCTGCTGGGAATCACGCATGTCAGGCAGGGTAAATACATCCACTGTTCCAGAGTGGCTTGGTGAGATGGATGGTAGCAAGGGAGTGAACAACCTGCCTTTTAGTGTGTTGGAAGGCTGTTCTGGTAGGACCATTTAGGGAGACAGTTAATGCTCAACTGTTTTTCAGCCTTGGTGATAGTTTGAAATAACAGCAGCTCTGGGGATGGGTAAATGAGTGGAGGGGAAACTACCTTTTTTCTTTTTTTGCAGCTTACTAAAAAAAAATAAATCTTTAAAATAAACATCATAGTTACTGAATTGAACCAGTAACCAAGATCTGAAAGGCTTCTTTAGTTCCTTGCCAATTCCAAAAGCAAACCAGATGTGATCTGATACACTTACTTTAACCAAAAACTTTAATAGCTAAAGCAGTAAGCAGTTCATTTTAGCCTGTATTAAGTTGTTTGATATTAAAGAAAAGATATGAACAGCATTCCAGATGGCAGTATAGCAATTTTTAATGTATTTAGGCTACATACTATTATATAACACCATTTAGAAATATTTATGTTGTGGATTTGCCGAAATAATGATTTTATGGAAATTAAGATCCATGTGATTACATCTTTATTTTAGTTAAATCAATTTAGCATTGTCTAATGTCACAATTTTGTTTTTTCCAATTGTCTAATGTCACAATTTTTTTTAAGTGTAAACTAATTCAGAGGAAAAATGAATCTTCTATAACTAAAAAGGCATCGATGACAGAAACATGTCTGTTCTTATATCTCTTTTGAAATGACTCTCCTGACTGATTTTAATCTAAATTTTTTATAGCTATGGATTTTAAAAATTAAAAAGACAGAGAAAATTAATGTTACTGTAGCTGAAAGAAATAAATTAGCCTTGGGATTTTAAAGGAAACTCCAGTTTGAAATGAATCATGATCCTAATTTTTGTGAAATTTTTGATCCTTAGTTGACTATCTGCCAGAAACATGTTAGATATTACAATATGTTTATGGATAACATGCATGCAAAATAACTGCTAAGTAATGGTAGCTCAGGAAGACTGCCCCCCTGCTTTTATCATGGTTCAGGAGCAAGTAGGTGGTCTGACACTAAAATGTAGTAAATTCTGATACTGAGGGAAATAAAGAGTGTTGTCAGGTAGGATCTACACTGTTTGCTGTATGTATGGCAGCCTGAGGAGTGCAGAGCTGCAGAATATTCTCCAAATCATGTTGCTGAAAAAAGAATTCCCACCCCTGATATGCAAATACTCATTTGTGTGAGAGCACAGACATGACTATTGTGGGAAAAAACCCTACCCCGCAAGGCTATGTTTTCCACTATAATAATAAATTTTCAGGATTTATGGCACCTATTTTTAAAGCCAATTTCATTAGTCACTTCTAGAGTCTCTACAGATATATTTAAATTATCCATGGACAGGTACTAGGCTCAAGCAGCCTAGCTTGAAAGCAAAGGACAGCTTGGTTTGAAGAGAGCACGTCGTAAGGGGAGTGGAGACCAAGTTAATCAACTTTGCTGGACCTTGGTTAGTTGTGGTGTTCCTCTTCTGACTATAAATGCATGAGACCACAGATATGGCGTAGCTCTGGATGGACTCAGCCTAGGTCTAACCATGCTCATTGGCCTGCATTCAGCAGTAGTTCTGCAAGAGTCAGCATGACATTGGGATCCCAGCAAAGACTTGGGGACAGGCAGCTGAAGGAAAAGAGTTCATATTATGTCTGGACTCAGTTGCAGTCTATGATCTGTATTCATGACCAATCATATGAAGTATAGTAAGTTGGAAAGACAGCAGAAATATACGTATAACTGAAGTCTAATGTAATTCAGATATGGTTTACCTTAGTTGCGACTGGGAGAACTAAGTGATCTGCCAGGAATGTGTGGTGTTAATAGCCCCTTTTATATCATACTGGTGTGACTCAGTCTTAACTTTCTTTCTGGCTGCAGTGCTCTGTGAATTCACATCAAAATAACTTGGCAGAGGTGCTCAGCATTTCTTTGCAAAGTTCTGCAGTGAGAAACACTGCTCCACATATGTAATAACCCCATATTATAGCAGAGGATTTTCTAGGGCTGATATTGTCAATGTTTAATGCCATGAGAATGAGAAAACCAAAAACACCAGATGACAGTGATCTGGGAGAAAACCAGAGGACAATTAGAGATTGCTGAACCATGATCTGTGGAGGAGAGGGCAAGTATTTGGCTTTGCCCAGTCCTCCAACGTGGGTGGCCTGCAGAGATGATGGCCTTATTTAGTACCCCATTTTAGAGACCACAACTCCTTGAACTCCGACTTCTCTTGAAAAAAATGACCAGGTGGAAATGTCCAACAGATTGCAGTTGAGTCAGGCTATGGCAATTGTCACACCTTGCAATGGACCCTTCTCATGTTTTAGGTACTGCGGAGTGGTTTTGTAACCCTCTTTGCAGTCATGAGTCTCATGTCCTGTGATAAATTGTCCAGCATTTGATTACTTTTCACTGTGAATATTTGTACTAGCACAGTGGAGGGCTCAGCATAGGCCAAAATAATCTGTTATAATACAGATTATAATAAATAAATCCTCTGGATATGCCAGCATCCTGAAGTAATTGTCACATCCTGAAGTAGGCTCTGTTTTGGCAGTACTTAGTAGGTAGTACAGGCAGTCTTGTGCAGTATTGCTTATGCTGTCTCTCCCGTGGCCTCTATTTATTTTTTGCTGCTGAAATTGGGTGCTCTGCTGTTTATCACCCTTATGTGCATCTGTTAGCCTGTTACATATCTACATCGCAGACTAACAAATAACTGCTGGCTGTAATGAGCTTGGAAGCATGGAGGAAGGCAATGTTGCCCTTACTGTGTGCAGGAGCAGGATAACACTTGTTAGTTATAATTCTGTCGTGCTCATTACTTTAAGTAGGGCAGACAGTACCCACAAAGCTTGTCACGAGTGAGATGTTGAACAAGCTCACACAAAAAGACGTTATTAAAACTTAGGTTGTTTAGGGATCCCAAAGCTGTGTAGCAAATTTCCTTTTGAGTGGATGCACTTAGGATTCTACTTTGTTGGCTTGTACATATTTTGTGCCTCATCCAGTGTGCCAAATCACACGTGGAAAACAGAGATGACATTCTTCTTTGCTTATGTGAGGAGAGAGTGAGGGGTAGTGGAAATAGAGGTGTGCAGCAGGATCCCAGCAGAATTCTGCAGAATTTTTGCTCTGCATGGCCTGTGTGGTATGAAGGACCTGATCAGTAGGCATAAAGCCACTTTTTCAGTCAGTGTAACTGCGGTCAGCAAAACTTCTTTTGCATTGGTAAAAACTGTACTTGCATGAAGAAGCAAAGGGCAGAGCAGGAGAAGCAGGATTTGCAGCTCAAATATCTTTTTTTTCTTTGGAGATTGCTAAATATTATGGTACAACATTTGTCTGTTTGGCATCTAGACAAGTACAGAGGACATGTCCTGTCACCTGTGCAGAAAAAGACTTTGACCATTTTATAAATGCTTCTTGTTTCAAACAGTTCACCAGTCCCAAATTGTATTGCTTTGAGGCTCAATTCGGCTATGGACTGTGGTAGAAGTCTTGAAGAGCAGCAGAATTAGGTCTGTGATAAAGTGGGTGCAAACAGCAGGCAGGATATCCACTGAATGCGAATATATAACTATAAGAGATTAAATCTAAGCATTCACTGTTTGAGGAGGGTGATACATTTTAGGACAAAAACTGCTTACGTGCGTACATCTGTCCAAAATGACCATCAGTGTTATGGTGGCCCTGGATGTAGTGTGTAATGCCTCAGACTTACATAAATCTGTAGCTTTTCCTTTAGTAAAACTGATGTAAGAAAGACAAGTGATCTAAAATTGTGAGGTTCAGGCTGGGCAGTTGCATGTTAGCTCTGCTTCTCCCCAAAAACCAGCTCCTACAAAATTGTGTTTGCTTCCATATGTGTCAGTGGAACAGTTCTTTTCTTTTCTGCTGGGCTTATGTTAGTTACGGATATGGCTCCATGTTAATTTCTGAGTGAGTTCTTCTGTTTCTGTTCATGAAAGATAGCATAAATATTGCATGTTGTATCTGATGTTTCAGAGGAATCCTTTAAAAGGAGCACAAAAGCCTGATAATTTACCTATTGTATTGTTTTTGGACAAAAATCCTAAAATTACCGAATTATTCAGCTATTGTGTTAAATATCTAATGTTTAATTCTGTCATATTTCCTGCTCTCTTTTACTCATTTCTCTACCTTTGATTCTTCCTTTTCTTATCTCACTTTTACCTGCCATCAAACAGACTCGTAGCAGTGGTGTGTGCTGCCGGAGTGGCCACCCTCTGTGATTCTGATCTGTGCTTCAGTTTGCCCTGTCTGAATGTATCTCCTCAAATGGCTACTCTGGAAATATTTAATACCACTGGCCGTGTTATCAAATCAGCTACAGTCTCCAAGCTGCTATAATAACCGCAGTTAATAATGATGTACGCTTGTTGGTTTTGATCTTCCCTATTGTCTCCTTTAACTGGAAGATGATGCGATGCAGTAATCTGTACTTGTACTCTCTATCCCTCTTTCTCTCTCTCCCTTCCTCTCTTTCTCTCTCATTTTCACTCTCTCAGTCTCTTATTAATGTGTCATAACATGTGGATGTTCTGTCGCTTGGCATTTTTACACTAAAAACACACTCATAATAGTCCATGGCATAATACCATGAGAGGCTAACAATTTTTGGCCAAATAACTATAAAGAGTTCATATCATGTTCATCCAAAGATGAGTTTTATTGAGATCATCAGCTCCAGATTACTGTTCTTAGTGCTTTATCTAGAGAAACACTTGAGTTTAGATACCAAGAAAGAAATGGACCTAAAATAGCTTTTATTAAAAAGAGTGGGGAATCAATCTGTTGCAGTTAAATCTATGCCATCAGGTGCTTAGGAGACCAAGAACTAATCGCTCCTTTGTTACAATCTTGGAATTTATCTGCATATTTATCAAGTTCCCTGCCTGTTATCTAATAATTCCTTATTACAATTTTTTTGTTTGTTTTTAGGTGTTGGTGCCAGCAGAAAAAAAATGTTAACTGTGTTTGCTTATAATTATATGGTAACTCTGTATTCAAATTCCTCACACAATTGTATGCCTGCCTTTGTTCCCTTGTAAAAGATGATGACCAAAACCAAAGATTTCTAGATTTGCAGCAGAAGTAGTTTTACTTGCTGCTAATTGATTGTAATCCTCAGACATCAAGAAAAAAAGTCCTTTTGATATGTTGTTCAATGCCAGCCTTGTTAGCATGATTAGGTTAACACTTAAAATGCTGATAATAGCGAAAGGAAGAATGAAGAATGATCGTTAAGTGATATTATAAACATAAATAGTTGAGGTGGAATTCTTACAAGACTCAGTCTTTTTCAAGAGTTTTAGTGCTGTTTATTTAATTTGTGCCAGAACGGAATATTTTTATCTCCCACACATATTGAATTTCCATTTGCCATTTTGACTGATGACAAAACGTTGCCAGATCTTGAAGAAAGTACAATCCTATTTCTGCTTGTGCTCCTGAGAAATTCTTGTTCTGTTGGAACTAAAGCTTCTTCCCACATATGTTCTTAAAACAATATTTTATCCCCACATGTAATGTGCTTTATTGCATCCTGGTTTTTTATAAAAATGTGAAATAGGTGACGTAATTTAGAGATTAAAACAAAAAACATGTTCTGTTGCCATTGTTGGCTGCTTGGTGAAAGGTTCTCAAAAACTGCAGAAAATAATCTTTTTCATATTTTATATATATATATTTGTAGAAGGTCTCAGAGACAAGTTATTAATACAGGAAATCATCATTGCTCTGTAGTGCTTACTGCATAGTTATGCTAAACTAATTTTAATGTGACTGGCTAAATTTTCTTATCACAATGCTTGAATTCTAAAGGAATGTAATTTTCTTGTGGACAAATATTTGAAAGAAGATTCATAATGTATGCTCTCCTCCATTTACCAGAGTTGTGCTTGAAATAGAACACCAGGAATTTCTCTAAATTTCTGGTAACCATGACAACCGTTACTTTAGCGTTATTAGCCCAATGTAATTTAGTGGAGTAGGTTGCTAGAGGTAATTTTTTAGCTACATTGGGATGATACTCGTCATTGTAATTCTAAGTAATATTTAGAATTTATATTTGCAGATCACTTAGTCATAATACTGAAATATGCTCTGTACTTTGTGGATTTGTTTCTCCAGCAAGAGCCTCACTTTGTGGAGGGGCAGGTTAAGGGTCTTGTCCAAGGCCCCCAGATGAGTCTGAAGCAGAGCTGTCATTGAAACTTGTGCAGTGCTGGTTGCCACGCAACCGTTCGATTCTTAGGGCTTAATGGAGCTAAGATTTTGATCCATACAATTTCCTCCCTTTTCCCCCCTTCAGCTATGTTTTATATACATACACGTGCATTCTTTCTCTGTAGCTATTTCTTGTTCCTTCCTAGAATTATGGAATTTTATTACAACACTTGGTATAAAGTGGAGGACAGACATACTTGTGATACTGCAAAAGTGCTTTTCATCCTGTGCATGATCTGAAGTGTGTGGGTTTAATTCTGGTTTGTTTAAATAAAAAAAAAAAGTAACTAACTTTTTACTGTCATCATCTGATATGAAAAACAATGTAGGCAGTAAAATCCATGTTTTGAAAGCTCTATGCGCATTAAAAAATAAGTGCATTCAAGCTGGAAGTGAAGATGATAAATGGGTTTGAATGGAAAACAGAAAATATTAACTCAATTTTGGAATGTACCCCTGATGAAAAGAATCCATTTGAAAAGGCTAAAATTAGACACAATGGGAGCCTAATTCTATTCTCTTGTATCGTATGTAGTTATCTTTTAATGCATGGTTGTTGCAGATGGAGTGGTGCACTTCATTTGTAGAGAGAAGCAGCAATACTTTTATTGATGTAAACCAGGGATTTAGCAAAGTTCGATAGTAAATGTGACTGGTATAACAAGATTTGATGGCAAGACACACCACTGCATAGAGGAAAGAGTCAGACAGAACTATGAGGAAGACCTTCTTGTTGGGTCATGAGGTTCAGAAAGGACCCCTTGATTTTTAAACTTCTCAGAGGGGAGTCTAGGTGCAGCTGGATCTAGTCCTAGTCCCAGACCAGACTTGGTCAACAGTTTATGCCTAAAGGATTATATATGTGCAATGAATCCTTTGTATCACTTAGCTAAGATTTCAGTTTAGCATGTTTTGTTCGGATGTTTCAGTGTATGCATGAATTGATGGTAGGGCATCAGCATTTTGGGGGCTGGTTTTGTCATCAAAGTTTTGGCATATTGTTCGTCACTGATTTCTTGCAAAAGTATATTTTATATATATCTCAACCTTAACTTAAGTGACAGAGGAGAAAACCCCTAGTTTTTAAGGACGCAATTTTGAATGATTTCCAAATACTTTCCAAAATCACTGTGTTGTTTTTTATTTGATAGATGACATATCTTACAATTTTTCCTAGAGTTTCATTTTTTTCTTCTTTGTACATTGGTATAGCTGAGGATAACAAATACTACTATGCCTAAGCTAGATAGCTAAAAGCTAGATGGGCTGTAACTTGGTTTGCTGGATCATTTTATGTCCCTATGCATTTTGGCCACTTGCGAATTACTAAGGTAACAGGCTTTGTATGTCTTTGCAGGCTAATACTGAAAATTATTTCAGTATATTTAAGCCTGTTAACTAATTTGTAGCCTGTTGGAAGCCTGATTTTCAAAACTTGAGTGAAATTTCATTTACTACGTCAAACAAAAAAGTAATAGCTTTATAAAGGTGTATAGGAGACTAGAATTTTGTTATCAATTTCTCATTTTGCCCAAGCAAATTTGTACATCTAACCTGCATAGATGACATCCACAAAGTAATAGTCTCCAGATTGTATATGGAATTCTTTATGTCACTGCAGAATGGCATGCACATGCACACACGCTGTGTGCCATGGATTGGGTCTGTTCTTCAAGGAGCTGGTCTTAGCATCTTTTGGAAAGCTGTGAGGGCTAGTACTTAAAAATTGTGATATGATCATAAGCACAGGGGCCTCCTAGACACTTTGAGCCTGAAATATACACCTTGAAAACCCTGTTTTTCAATGCCACTTAACCCTTGTGGCACATAAACTTCGTATTTGCCAAAGATTTGCCTCAGCTTTGACAGCGCTGAACCCAAGTCAGTTTGTGCCTGCTTCAAAATCTCAGTCATTTACGCAGTGTTTTTAAGCAGTGCTTTCAGAAATTGTTCACCACGTAAAATTACCTTTCTTTAATCAATGATTTCAGACGTTAAAATAGTCACTCCAGGGTATCGGAGGCAGGTGTAGAGAACTATAATTTCTCCGTAGGAATATTTGAAACCTTATGTGTGTAGACAGAATTGGGATTGTTTAGCCTAGAGAAGAGGAAGCTCTTTTCATCAATGTATATAAATATGTGAAGAGGCTCTGCAAAGAGGATGGAACCAGGCTCTTTTCATTGGTGCCTGGCCACAGGACCAGAAGCAATGGGCACAAACTGATAAACTTTGTTTCTGTGCTGTGCTGACCACTGGCACAGATTGCCCATAAAGGTTCTAGTGTCTCTGTCCTTGGAGATACCCAAAAGCTGTCTGGATAAGGTCCTGGACAGCCAGATCTAGGTGACCCTGCTTGAGGAGACGATTGGACTGCATGACCTCCAGATGTCCATTCTAACTTCAGCCATTCTGTGCTTCTGTATTGCTTCCTAATAAAGTGCCTTGATGCTTGATTTGTGAGCTCTGTGAAGGTGACTTTATTCCTTCAGCCAAAGCAGCACTTCTTAAATGAAAACAATAAATATTAGCTTGCAAAAGAAAGAAAAAGTGATTGCAGGAATTACTGTGGCATTATAATCTGGAAGGCTGAACATAGCCATAAAGAGTGAAGTCCAGGGTTTAAAATGCGTGAACATCCATTGCGATGAATGGGTACTGCAATACAGGTCCTTCCTCTAAGGAGTTTGCCCTGGGCGCGAAACTAGAGACACTTGGTATCACTCCAACATAGTGCACATTTAATTGTTCCACAGAAAGTAGAATGCCTCTGAAAAGGGGAACTGAAAATAATCACACCAAACTGGTAAGTAGTTAGCTCTCTGGGAAGATGAGAGAAGATTCAAGTCATACTCTTTCTGTCATGGTTGAAGGTTTTAACTCCTGAGCTACAGGCTAAAAGAGCAAAACAGCACTGTCTTGCACCAGTTGTCTTCTGGAAGAAAAGACAGCTCCCTCTGCCTCTCGTTATAGTGTTTTATTTTGAATAAAAAGCACTCAGGTTCCTACCTGTAGGAATCTACCTACGGCTCCGATTAATTTCAAGGGTCCACAGTGCTTCATAAAGAAAGCTTCTTCTTTCCTGTCTTGTATGTCTGCTTCTGAGCAGCTGTGTACTTTACAGGTTACATATCACTCTGCTGAAAGATGCAATAATTAATGTGTAGCTTTATTTAAAAAAGCGAACATTTTGCTGACAGTTTGAAAGCTAGAAATTGGTAAACAGACTTTCTATTCTTCATAAAATTACAAATTCTGAATCATTTTTTAAATGGAGAAGGAAAAAAAAATGATAAAACATTAGGGAACTTCAGAGTTGTGGGCAGTACTTCCATACTGCTGTTTGAATAAGTAAATTACAATGTGGCTAAAATATATATTAAAAAAAAAAAAAAAGCACAGGAAAATCCATCAGGTTCTAAGAGTATTCCTCATTCTGATTAAACCTCATGACTGAGCTTACAGATAAGTTTTCCATCCTTTTTCTTGTTTTTCTGGCTACGCTCTCTGTCTTAGCTTTTGTAGCAGGGTGTTCTTTGGAGCTGGATCTTTTACTGTGTTATTACTAAGCTGAGAAAGAAGGCTCTGATTTTTGACTGAGACAGGTGGTAGATTCTGTAGCAAAACTAATTAATGTGGTTATTAGGAAGATGCTTTTTAAAGTAAGGGACTAACTGTTTATTCCTGTCACCACTGTCCAGAAAGACATGGTGAACAATTGCTGTTGGAAGCTGCATTTAAGCAAGAGATTACATTTGGTTTGCAAACTAATTTTCAGTGTTTGAGACTTTGGATGGAAAAGTAAGCTCACTCAGGGCTTTGGTTGCACAGGCACATTCAGGATATTGTTTTCAGGGATTCCTTTTCTAGATGGTAATTCAACTGGTTCTTGCCTGTATGTGCTCTGAACAGGTATGGGGCCCTTCTGATCCACGCCCATAAAACCTCTCTTATGATTCCTGTGACTGGGAACAGATTTCTCTGAAACAGTTTGTGTGACTTCCAGCAGTTTTACATCTTTCTTTTTTTTTTAACCTTTTTCTTCAGGTGCAGAAACCTTACATTTCCTGACAGGCTTCCTGAGGTCAGCATTGTATTCATATTTGTTAATGAAGCTCTCTCGGTGATTCTGCGCTCCATTCATTCAGCCATTGACCGGACTCCTGCTCACCTGCTCAAAGAGATTATTTTAGTTGATGATAACAGTAATAATGGTAAGAGGATTTTGTTCTTTTCTTTTCTTTTCTTTTTTTTTTTTTTTTAAATCCTTGAGGTTGGATCATACATAAGAATCCTCCAATGCTGACTACTGCTCATCCCAGTGACATTTCAGATGTTCTCAGTGTTACTCTCTCTGTTCTTCATCCCACAGTCTTGCTGGCATGTCTTCAAATACACACAAATGGGGCATGTTGAAAAGAGTATGTACAAAGATAGGATGCTGTTTCTATGTGTTTAAAGTGTCTGGAAAGCAGAATTTTGAGGGTAACAGTACATTAGAGACCTAAGATGTTTTACTTTGGTACTTCAGAGTGCTTTCAAGATTATGTACTTTTTGTACTCTTCCTGTTTCAGTTCTGTGGTTGCATGTGTGTGCTCACTTTCTCTTTCACATGAAAACATCTTTCTGTGATTCTTAGATATCTCCTTTAGATTTCCAGTTCTTCCCTTCCTTCCCCTTCCCTCCCATCCCCTCTCACTGTTGGCAGCGCTTACTTTGCTGCTTTTCTAGTGTATGTACTCAGATTTTGCTCTCCATGATCTGAAGGACTGGACTTGATGTGCGTGTTTGTCACTGAAGCCGTGCTGGGCATTATTTACAAGTTTTATTTTCTGACAACTTTAGTGATGAAATTTTAATAAGCACAGGATGCTGAACTGGAAGAAAAACCTTGCTCTGCTGGTGGTTTAATTCTGAACTCTTAAAATACAGGGTAAATCTGAATTTATCCTGTTGAAGGAAAGAAAACAGTGAACGAAGGGCTTCTCTTATCCTTGCCATCATTACAGCTGTTACGTGATCCCTGTAGCTAGATCTTGTGACTCACTTCTGCTCATAAATGTATCTCAGATTTGTACAGAAAAGAAACTTCTTGGTAAACGAGTAGATAAGTTCCCCACCCCAGAGTATACACTTCATCATCTTGTCTTCTGCTGACTATCAATGCAGGAAAAAGTAAAATCCTAACTCTTTAAAGTACACATAAACCCCAAGAACTTGATGTAGGCTATGTTAAATCTAATCGCAGTCCCAGATGTTTGGAGTTACCTCGGGTTGACCAGGCTTTTCTTGAAACACCTACTCATGGAACAGGGCGGGTAGATTGGTATGCAGGATTTGTGAGTTGATAGTTTATGGCACAATTTATGATGTAGCAGTAAGATGAAATAAATCAGAAATCACACGAAACAGTAAACTATTAGCAAATTAAAAAAAAAAAACAAACAACCAAGCAAACAAACATAAACCAAAACAAAATAACCAAACCAAAACCAAGGTGTGTGCATACACAGAGATATACATGTGATTCAGAAGCATCTTGTAAACTGATGTAGACTTGATTTGCTTCAGCATGTAGTTAAGTCATTTGACATGGTTTTACTGTTACACTCTTGCTGGCTTTAATTTTTGCCTTCTCCCTCATTCAGTACATGGCAGTTTGATAGGGAGAAAAAAAAAAAAAAAAGAAATACAGCTTTGATTGGTGTACTTGGACTCTGAAATATGTTTGTAGAAATTCAATCCTGGATCTTTCAGACAGGTATGGTTAATGTGATGCCCGGAGCTCGATGAATCTGAATGTCTGGAAGTTTGTATTTGTACTCCAGACCCCAACTGG
>VXBW01004351.1:1027341-1063305 GCA_013400375.1 Thinocorus orbignyianus
GATGATCTTTAAGGTCCCTTCCAACTCTGACCATTCTATGATTCTATGATTCTATGATTCTATGACTGTTGGTGCTGTAGAGCCTGAGGCCTCAGGACATGGAGGAACTGGCCACGGGGCAGCCATAGAAGAAGAAAAATAAGCTAGCTGAAAAAAGAGGTTTCTAGAGTTTGAGTTTGATTCTCTGTAATTCACTGGCAGTTATTCTGGTGGGCACATTGCAGAGCAATGTCAGAAACAGTGTTTCTGAGAGCCTGTCATCACTGTGACGAGCTCACTAACAAATACACTGTGCTCTCTGGGCTTGTCAAGATTATTTTGTATCATTATTTCTTACCTGAAATAGATAAGAAATCACAAGAACCGCATAATCTTTCAGGAAGACATGTTCAGCCACATCTGGTGTTAGTGTCAGTGTTGGTACTGTACGGTATCATATTTTTATAGTTGGCTGTGCCTTTTATTCAGGCGTGCCTTTCTTACCTTCCAGTGCATTAAATCCTTAGGAGCCTGGCCCCAAACAGGAAGACAGGAATTGAGAGGAAGGTGACCTTTGGTTTGATTGTCCTTGCTTGGTGTTTCACATCATTCTACACAAAATCACTCTATGCAGAGTGATACTTAGTCTCCTAGAAAAATCCGAGTCTTCCCAGGATTTTCTGCTACTTCTCTAACCCTTTATCTGGCATCCCTTCCCTGCAGTAGTAAATTAGATTCCTACAGTCCTCTTTATCCCGTAATGTATGCTGAAGACCTGGTAGTAGGCATCCATTTGGAGAGAATGGATGTTTGGTAGGAAAGGCAGCGATCGTAAAGATGATTTATGGGCTTTGCTATTATTAGTTTAAATCCTGAAATATTTATTTTACAATTTACTTTTGCTTTTACAATATTCTATATTCAATTTTTTTCTCCCTTCTAGCGTTGCTGAAACTAATCCTTTATGTTTAGTGTCATTCTGTGTTTTTGTTAGTAGCTCTTTAGCTTGCAAGCGTTGCTGCTTGTAAGATAAGTGGGTTACTCTGGGTTTCCCTGTAATGTTACCTGAGGGGGCAAAAGCTTGCTCTGAGCTTGCATCTGGCTCCAGACTCTGCTTCTCACAGGGACCTGTCAGAATCCTAATTATAAGTGGTGTGTTCACTCGCGGGCTTTTGCCGGGGATAGGAACTTTTATAACTTGAGTAAGTTTTGGTTTTTTTCTATGATGCTACAGCTGTGAATTTCACAGGCAAGAAACATCACACTATGGGAAGTGACTAGAAAGAAAAAGTGAGAACAGAGATCAGACTGAGTGCAAATTAAAGTGTTTTTTTGAGTTTCGTGTGCTATTTGATTGGATTCCCGTAACATAGTGGTTTAAAATAAAAGCAGATGTAATGATTGGCACTACAGGAAGGCACCAAAATTTCCTACTTTTGAGGGGAAGGAATATAGTGGTAAACCAGTATAAATTCTTGCTGTGTGCCAAATTCCAAATCTAGTAATGAAAACCTGAATTCATGCCTAATTTCAGTAGATCTCTGTTTCAGAAAAGAGCAGTGGAAGAGCTAGTTGCTTTTTAAAATTCCAGAAGGCTGATTTTAGAAACCATACATTGAAGTGTATGGCTACAGCATTTTATTTCATATACTTCGAAGTGTGACAAGCAAATTATTTATGACTGTCTGTAAACCTTAGTGCAGTTTTTCAAGTTCCTGGTTATGTTTCAGGAGAATCCAGTTAATCTCTTTGTAAAGTTTCCCTTTTAAAAATAAATATTTCAAGTTAGGAAACAGTGAAAATGCCAATGTGTGCCATTTAAAAGCAGAAAATAAATTTTGATCCTTTATTTTAATAAACCTGTTTGCATAGCTTGATGTGTGTATTTCACCATACTGTCTTTTCTAGTGGAATTCTGCTAAGCGTAACACTGAAATGCCTCATATGCTGTTAGGTACCTTAGTATTAAATTTTAATTTAATTGAAGGTTAAATAAAAGTGCATTTCAGTGACTGCCTGTGTGTTGTATGAGAATAAAATATTTTTTGAAAAGCCAACCCAAATATCAGCGTTGTTCAGTAGGACTTTGGTTCTTGGTGACATTGATGTGAAACAGAGCAACTGCACTGATTTTTGCTGTTTTAAGGTAATTTTCAGTGCTGTCTGTCAGATCAAAATCTTTCCCATTCTCCTCAGGAACACAGTTTGCACTCCAAAGATAATATAATTATGAGTTTATAACTTGGCCATAAAATAATTTATTCCTTTTTGCCTTCAGAAGTAGCAGAGTTTACCAGCTGAGTCAGTGCAAGTGAGGAGAGAGATTTGCAGAGAAGAGGCTTTAGAAAACTTTAAGTGGCCATGCCCACATCTGCTGATAGTTAATTAGACCTCAGAAATGTCACCTGAGCTGGAGACTACTGGGATAGTGTTTCATTCAGGCTCTGGCTTGTTGTGTTCTACCCTCTGGGGACAGGGTGGTGACCTTCTGTGCCACTGAAATTCTGTCTTGGCTTCTTTCTGCTGGCATTGGGCCCCACTGCATTATGAAGCACCTCTTCAAGATATTTTAAGATTTGAAATACCTTTAAAAACCTCATTGTGCGTTTTTTTTAAAGTTGAACATGAAGTGTTAAACTTAATGGGGAGACAGTATGTGTTAATGTGTCCAGAGTATGCACTATAATTTTATATTAATATTTTATTAAAATTTATATTGTATTATGATCCTCTATGGTATTTTTTCATATTAAAGTTAATAATAAATGTTGCCAAAAAGGCTCAAATTTCATGGGGTTTCTTCCTTTTTATTTGAGTCATTACCTATGAATAAAGAGTCTGACATGTTCAGTTTAACTATTTTCATTTTGTCCTGAGTTTTCCGTGAATATAGCCACTGAATTGCAGTAACAATGCTGGATATTGCAGGATGCTAATTTTATGACTTGCAGTGTGGAAGAGAATTAGCACAGAGTGGTAGAAAGTGGGTCAGATGCAACTGTATCACCTTTGAGAGATTTGCAACACTGTCCTCAAAACACTGAATAGAAAGGAGCTTGTCAAAAAGCATCCAGACCCTGTCACTAGAAAGGTGTATTTCTTCTTTGGTTATTTTTAAGAGAAAAGAAGACTGTCTCACTATTTTTTTTTTCTTTAGAAAAGCAGTGATGAATAAACGTCAAAGTTACTGTCCAACTGCATGCTAGATTTCATATTACAGCATAATTTGAAGATGACTGACTTGTAGACCTGACAATTATGAATGTTGATTTTAAAAATCTATTAGTAACAATCTCCAAGGAAAACCAGGTCTTGCTGTCCTGCTGTTTGGGTTCTTGTTCTTCTCTTACCTCAATGCCAGCAAAATTAAAATGCAAATAGAACTATTTAAAAACAAGGAAAAGGGCAAACTAGATTCAAAACTGCATTTACTTTTGGACCACAGTTTAGGCATTGTGAAGGCTTTACTTTATCTGCCTACATTCATTCCCCCCATTAGTTAAAGGTCTTGATGCTGAAATCCGTATTATTGCGGTCTTTACAGAAGCAAACTTTAATTAGTGTTGGCAGGGATTTACATGAAAGAGGACTGTGTAATGCTACCTAGGAATCAGATGCTAAAAAGCATATATTTTATGTATAGACCATGAGGTCTGTCTGTGTTGTAGATCTGAGAATGTCAGCTTTTGTTACAAACTACGCATTTTACTTCCATAGTAACATTTAGCACTGAAACTTGAATAAATGAAGACATCTCTTTGAGCATACGTTTACTGCTACGTGTTCTGTGCTGATGCTAGGATGCAATGAGATGTGTCTTGGCTTGTGTGCCAGCTACTGTGGATGCACCTGAAAATACATAAGAAGAAAATAACCAGAAGCAAAACAGTTCTCTGGCCATCTGTTCCAGCAGTCAGCAGAAGTTAGCAGAATGAGGAACGCTGTTCTTGCTCTGAGGTGTAAGAGAGTGGAGTATATGGAGACTTTGCTTCATGTCCAATTGATGAATGACCATGCAACAATTAAGAACCGCTAATGTAAGTGGACTGTGAGAATTTTATAAGGACAGTAGGTCCTAAAGATGATGTCCTAGAATGGCCACAGACTGTTTTGTCCTCATATTCCTCAGTCCTTGTGTCACTGTATTTGGTTTGTGCTTTAAAGAGAAGAAGTTGTAGAGCTGGGTATCAAAAGAAAGTGAGCAATGGAGCAGAAAGGAGGGACGTTGCTGGTGAAGAAGGCTGCCTGTCCCAACTATTCTTGCCCCACTTTTGCTTTGACATATCACTCTTTGCACCTTTTTGATCTCCGCACTCCTTGATTTTTCCCATCTCATCATTCATCTCCCCCTTGCCTTTAGCAACATTAATTAAACTTCTACCTGACCCATCCCTCCCTCCTTTCTTACCTCCCTACCACCCTCTTCTTCCCCCAGTATATCTGCTTCTTCCTTTGTGGCACATTTTTATCGTTCTTCCATTTTTCTCCTTTTTCTCTCTGACACCTGCTTTTTGGACACGTTTTTCCATTTTCTTTTGCTTTCATTTAAAAACAATTATCTTACATTCTTTTAGACCAGTGTTTCTAACTCTCTCATTTCTGAACTCCATACTGTGTCAGACTCAAAATGTTGATGTGAGTTCAGTCAGAGATAGTTCAGTCAGGGCAGGGATAGCATCCCTTGCTGGAGGCAAGACTGATTTTTGTAGCATTGTAATTATAGTTGTATGAAAGCTGATAACCAGCATGCAGTTTGCTTTGTTTTATGATGGGAAGTTTCACGTTCTCCATTCTTTAGAAATGATTTGGAAGGTCCTTAGCATTCATTTTCTGGAAGGTTAGGAAGCTCCAGCACTGTGAGAGTGAGGTGGGGCTGCAGGACCGCTGCACTTAAGTGTGGCTCTTCTGGTGCATCCCAGAGAACTCCCACATCTGTTAGACCATTATCCTCTGTGGAAGTGTGTGCTTAGGAGGCATTTGCAGTGACAAAGTGGCCTTTCAAAAGAATGGTTATTTTAATAATTTGCAACATAGCATAGTTCAGTCTGTTTGTGTTGCTGGAAAAGCAAAATTTCAGCGTCTGTGCAAACTGATAGCGTAATCTCTGTCCGCATCAGGGGTCATCAGTGGGCAGCAGAGCTTTTATTGCAGTCTCCTGATATCAGAATTTTTTATTCAAATGTTCATGTAATACTATGAAGAGAATCTTCCCTAGCCAGCAGTTGTTGAAAGTTAATATGTGGCCATCTTATCTTTTGTTCCATCTGCAAGGTGATTTAGCTCATTCAGTCCTAATACACTTGCAGTGCTGCAGTCCAACTCCAGTGTAGCAAGTCCAACAGCACAGAAAAAACAGCCTTTTCCATACTGGCAGTTTAATGTAGGCAGAAGAATAGAGGAAAAGTTACTTTGTGCAATTCTGAACCTCATCACCAGATAATGTCTTTTTAAAATTTTTTCTAATAAGACAAACCTATTGCCGTTAAACTAAGCTTTAAGATTTGAATAACAATGTATCTGATTTCAGCGTGGGAGCAACTAATTTAAGTGTCATCCCAGTGGTATCTACGTGCCATATTTAATCCTAATGGGAGGTAGTAAAGTGGAGTATCTGAACTACAATATAGGAAATGCTGGAAAACTGGAAGTAGGAGACAAAATCTAGGGATGATGTAATTTACAGTTTTATAGTTTTCTTATATCCTCTTTTTTTTTTTTCATATAGCAAATGAAACCCAATGCTATATTGGCAGTGTTTCATTGTGGTTTTGTTTTAGCTTGAATCTCGGTCTACCAATTTATGTATTCAATTCACATATGCTGTGTGCCCTATATATGTCAAATAGTGCAGTGCAAAGTGAGCATTTTCCTTTCCTTCATCCCCACATCTATCTGACCATGCCCTAATGATGTAATCCTTAGTTTAAGCCCAGTCAAATGTGCTCTCAGATTCCTGACTGTATCAAAGCACAATGCAGACAGTACAGATCAAGTTTGTAGGTGATGATAAATAGTTGCATGTTGGCACTTTGGAATCTTTTAGAAGAATTATTTGAGCCAACTGTTAGGAAATATCATCACCTGTGTCAGGTGTGATTCAGAAACTATATGTGGCCCACAGTGTTAAAGACTGCTGTCAAATTCAGTGAATACAGGTTAGTTTTAAGCTTTTCTTGTTAGCAATGAGGAATTCACCCCACAAGCACTGGATGCGCTATGGGCTGGTGGCATCCTGACTATGGGAATGCCAGTCTATAAATGCTTGCCATTTCTGGGTACCATCACTGTGATTTTAGCCTTAAAATTAATTACTAGAGAAATTATTTGATTGAAAAAACTTTTTTTTTTTTCATCTTTTTTCCCCTCTTCCACGTTTTTGGGATTATTTTGCCCTCAAGAATGCTTCCAGTGATAAAGTTCTCAAACACATCTCACTAAGTCTCAGTAGTAGCCATATGTGTAGATCCAGTGCAGTGACAGTCATGTAAATCTTGTGAGAGAAGTGCTGGTATCTGTTCATGTCAGTAACATAACTCTGGTTTGATCAGATTATTTCCTTTTGACATCTTTTTCTGTAAAGTATCCAGCATCCAGTAGAATTTGTATTTGAGATATTCTTGTACTTATAATTGTGAGAGTTTGACAGGGAGTAGGGAAAATACTCAGTACTAGAGCATGTGTCCCATATAAAGTCAGAAATACAATTTGCCTTTTAAATCAACTTTATTAAAATCTACCTTTTCTTCCTAACCCAAACATACTTTTCTTAAAAAGAAAACTGTCTTAAAATTAATGCTGATTTCTCAACTTAAACTGGTGGTAAAACTTCCTGCCAAACCCGATAATTTCAAACACTTAACTTCTTTGTCATAGAAACTGAAAATTCTTAATATGATGAAGTGTCCAAGACACAAGAGGTTGGCCTAAGGAAGTATTTGAGGGCATCTGAGTGTATCAGTTAGCAAAAATATGCTAATAAATTAGAGACTATTCTATAGGCACACAATAGGTGTGCACAAAGGCACATGTATAGGCATTTCTAGATGTTTTAAAGACATTGTGAAACCTACTGTAAGTCTAAAGTTCAAGTACGGAACCTTTTATCAAAGGTTATTTGAATTCTTGTGAATAAAAAAATCAATTCATGTCGACTTTTATTTTGGCACACTTTTTCTGTAAATATGGTTGACCCTGAAAGCGTTCTCCAAGTATATCAGATGATCAAATTTTAAATGACTTGACTTCATTCGTTCACTGTTAGTTATTTGTGAGACCATTACTGAAATGGTGTTCTTTCCTTTTGCACTGGAAAAATAACACATTTTAATGAGTACTGCTTCAAGTAGCAGACTGGAAAGCTCTATTTAAAACTTAATGGAAACTGTGATGAAACTAAACATAAAAGCTAAAATTTCCATTTACAGTGATGGAATTAACATGGGAAAAATACAGACTGAAAGGTTAGGCTGCAAGAGAGTGAAAATTTCTGCTTCTTTTTCCTTACCCAGTTTATTTGGAAAAGATGTTTTGTTTTTCTTGGGTCTCCATAACCAGCATCCTTGTTGACATCGCTTACTGGAAGTCTGTTTTGAGAGTCTGTTTAGAGAGAAATAGAGATGTGAGTCAATATGGAAGGAGATACAGGTTATATGCTAAAAACTGACCCTTTGTGTTCTTTATGGTCTTCACAAGTGCCCAGAAGTCTCGTTGAGTAAATTCCGCAACCTACTTCATACAGGACAGGGCAAATCTTGCTCTCTTGGCAGTCTGAGAAAGACTTCTGGCTGACGGGTCTATATGAAGGTGTATTTCCAGTAGCCTCCTGCCACACCCTGATGGCATTTTGCAGTGGAATTTGTGAATGAACAGGTGATTGGGTTTTTTTTAAATATTTTCTTCCCTTTAAGTGTAATCTGAGAGGAATAGTACACGCTCCAAAATGTTCTCACAGACATTTTTGGTGCCCACTCAAAGGACAATTTGCTTTTCATTAAAATTAACGGGGTTTGTCTGCACTGCAGTATAAACTTTCCAATAAATGATTTAGAATCACGATGAATGCTAAATAATATGGTAGCACAAATCATTGTTGTTTTCGCTCAGCAGCAGAGAAAATCTTGATGGAATTGCGAAGTGCTCTCAGCTCTCAAGATAGCTTGCTGTCGGCTGCTGCATTGTTCCTTTGCTCCTGACACACTCCTTTGGCCCAATGCCTGTCTAATCATTGTTTAATGTTTCAAAAGCTGCCATCTTCTATTTGAGGCAGTCTTTTCAAGCAGTAAAAATACCAGCAGATTTGCATACGGTAGAAATAATTGGAAAAATAAAAAAGATTTTTTTAAAAAAACAAGAAAATTAAATGCCCACAGCGTTAGTGCTTTATGAAGCTGAAAAAATACCATATACCTAATCAAATTATGAAGTTTTAGGAAGCTTAAAGATGTTTCTATGGCTAAATATATGGTCCATCAGTTTTACGTGCTATGGAATGATTATTCCTCCTGACCTATTGCTTCTACTCTCACTCCTTGCTCATGTGCACAATGTGGAAGGAGAACAAGGTCTTCTAAAATGGAAAACAAACTGACAACTTATTTGCCAGCAAATAAACAACTTGACAACTCCTGTGCCAGAAAATAAACAATGATTTCCATTTTTTATTACCATGTACAAGTGCAATGTCACTGAAATGTGTACTGAAAGATGTACTTACATCTCCATGTCAAATAAGTATGTCTCCCTGCCTTGTAGTATTATTAGTACTGTGTGAGCAACAAGTTTAAAACATTTCCCTGTAGCCTACTTCTTATATGACATGTCTAGAATTACTTTTTAGTGATACTTATGTCCTTGAAACTTCTTTGCACCTTAGACAATCAGTTTTCAACCTGCGAGTGAAACTGTGTAGCACTGGGTCTGGTTTCTATTAATGCTGTTTGTGCTGCACAGCATTGTACAGAAGGCCTCTGGAATGCTTTTTGTGCAAGATGGATTCTTTCTGAGACCATCAAATTCTTGTTTCTGAGAACACTGTCCCCAGGATGTGGGAAACTGGAGAACTGCTAGACACTGAAGGTTCCCGTTCAGTTAGGAATCAATCTTATGGAAGCTCAACTTAAAGCATTAGGGCAGTGTTAGAAAAGAGATTTGAGGAAGCTTTTTCACCAGAAATTAGGCAGAGAGGTTTGGAATTCTTAGTTGTTGCTTATGAGCATCTCTGGCAAACTGGAGAGATTGAGAGCTACAAGAAGGAAGGCAGTAGGCAGAAGCAATGCAACATGCATTCATATCAGAGGGGAATGATTTAGCTAGAGTATAACCAAGAAAAAAGGTAGGCTGTGTAAAAGAAAGGGAGATTTTATGACTGAGAAACAAAGCTTTGTCCAGAATTTCTTCTCCTGGGGAACGCAAAGACTATATAAGGGCAAGAAAAACACTGTCAAGATTATTTTGCCCTTTTAAAAATATTTTTTTCTTTTTAATCTAGATCTGCACATTGCTAGAGCTATCTGAAGTAAGCAATGTCTGACTTTTTAAATTTTTATCCAGTCTGTCTCTTTGCTTCAGCAATTATGTCTTCCAGAAAAGAAGAACAGCAGAAAATAATGAAATTACAGGAAACCTCAATGGCTTGGTAAAAAGAGCATCATCATGTGTGGACATAGATGGCGTTTCAGGAGAATGATTACATAGATCATAGGGAGAGAAACATGTCAGATGAAATAAGAGAATTTGTACTTTAGTTTTATCCTACAAGTCTGAAAAGATCAGTTGTTGTACAGTGATATAACAGTAATTTACAGGTTGCCTGATACTCAGTTGACCCTGAAATGTAGTAGTATTTTATGTAACTGACTAAACTTTCACCGATCCACTCTTCTTTGACTTCACGTATGTAATCTGAATAAGCAGCTCTGTTATTGTATGCTCCAGTAGGAGCTCTGGAAAGAGTGTGCTGGCAGGAAATACTGGTAGTTCGTATCCTTGAAAATACATTGAGAATGTGAAGTTCTCTGTGTTTCCCTCTTAGATGTTCCTGCAACAGCTGGGAATGCTCTACAAATCTCCAGGCATCATGCAGACATGAACCCTTCAGCAGAAGACAGATCAGTAAATCCAGTTTTAGGCAGTCAAAATTACTATTTTACTGCACACTGTAGAACTGAATTTTCTGTTGTTTTGCAGATGTACATTAATGGTCTCTGAGGTGAGAATGGTGCAAAAAATTGTAGTTGTTCAAGCTTCCATTACAAATAGCTCTTTTTAAGTTGTGGTATTCTGTCTGTCTCAAAACACTGAGATTAAACTAGGCATGCATGATATCTAAAGAACAAGATTAGATACCTGAAAACTCTCTGTTGAAAATTATTCTGAAAAATGGAAAATGGAAGAGGAAAAAAGAGGATATTCCCTTACTTTAAAAGTTCTAGGGTTTTTTTTGTTGTTGTTGTTTTGTTTTGCTTGTTGAGGTTTCTTTGATATAGGAAGACCTTTTTTTACCCTTTGCTTATGTTAGCATTACACCTTTACCAAACATCTAAAGCTTTCAGGCTTTGTTTTTAATTTTAAGGGCTGATCTTGAAAGGTGTTAACTTGCCTCCTAGGAATTCCTTTTTCGTTAATAGGTTGTGCCACGTGATGTAAATTCTTTCTTGTGACACAGAAAAGTGTAATCCATGAAGTTAGGTCAGTATAGAAGCTCACATATCCTACCTCCTTGGATTAGAAATGGTTCATCATTAAAATAAAGAGTTATCTTCCCAAAGGGATGTAACTGGAGCCTCTGTGATCCTGTTAGTTCTTATCAGAAATTTCAGCTTCTTGGAGCTCCTGTCTGAGGTTCTGGCCTATGGAGACTACCTTGAGGATGAATGCAAAACTAGGCCTCAGTCAGTCAGAAATATGTAATTCTGACTGCATGCTCAGCATAAGTTAACCATGTCCAATATTTGTTCTTTTTAGCACTCTTTTAATAAGGCACAAAAGTTAAGAAGTCAAGGGTCTTTTAAAATACTTAAAAAGAAAAACCTCAGGAGAGGTGAGATAATAAAATGGTCTGTTAAAATAACCTTCATTTTATGGCCCTAGACTAGGAACACTGAGAGATACGACTTAGTTACAGTAAAATGGAAAAAAAAGGTCTGATCAGCTTTCCTTATAATGGAAAGTGACCTAGAAAAATAATGCCTGTTGTATCAGAATATGTCGAACTGAGTTTAATCAACCATGGATTACTGAACAATAGCTCAATCAGCTTCAGGTCAGGAAGAAAGTAGGGGAATTACATAGTAGAACTGTAAAAGAAGATGAATGTCCAATAGTTTGTTTGACTTCCTGGGATTTGTTTATCAAAGTTACTAAAGTAACATGAAAAACAGCAGTGTATGATTTATCTCTCACACAGGATGTTATGTACCAAGACTCAGTCCTGATATATGAAAAAACATATTTCACAAATTGCATTATTTTTTATGGTTCTGCACAGAGTTGTATGCACCTTTTGGTTTAGAGTTCATGTAGGGTCCTTTCTTGAAAAATGCAAAGCTCTCCAGATAGACTGTCCTCTGCTACGCTGCTGCTCTGGCTGACTTTCCTTTTTTTTTATTAGAGCAGTAATGGGAGTTATTAATTTAATCCAGAACAGTGATCACTTAATTTACGTCAGATTTAGCCTGAGTTAGCAAATCTGTATGCTGGAGATGGATTTCATTTCAAATAAGTTTCAGTCCGCACTCAGAAACTTTTAATTGCAGCAGGTTACTTTGGTTATCAAAGCCAAGTTTTCTGCTGGTTTAACTTCCCCTACCTACTGATCTCCAGTTGAACTTAATGGATTTCTGATTCTAGCAACTTTTAAAGGTTCCTTTCAGTAAGAAAGCTGCATTTTTCTCTGTGCCCTATGTACCCTTGCAGTAGAAATTCCTGTAATTTTTATAACAGGAGTATAACATAGAGGAGAAGTGTTTTCTCTCTGCTTGTGTTATATTTTTAAAGTTTGATACCACTTTAGTTCTTTTAGTTACCTGTGGAATAGTTATCTGTTCAGTAGTTTCCTGGCTAAAAATGGCCCATAAAAACATCAGTAAGTATAAAATAAGTATGTTCCTATTTTTTAAGGGATTCTTTTAGAAATGAAAGGGCATTCTTTGAATTTTGGATAATTTGCTTCAAGATATTGTTGAAATTGAGGGGCAAACTGCCTACATTATCCTATTAACAGCAGAACCCTTGTTGACATAAGCTTCAGCCCAAGGGCTCAGCAGCATCCCAAAAGGGGCTTGACTAGTGACAGGTGAGAAATACACAAATTATATAGAATAAACAGACAGTTTCAGAACAGATTCTTGGCCTGGCACTTCATTTCTGAAAATTCCACTGTAGGTACTGTACATTAATCCTGACGGTACCTACATAACTGCTTAATAGTTTTGTGTTTCTTTGGCACTACCTATGCTCTGTCTGGTATTCTTTTGGAAAAAATTTAGTCACATTTCTCTGTATAAATTCTGTAACGCGTACTTAAATACAATGCCAATTCCAACTCTTTAACTCCTCCAGGAGACAAAAATTTATGTGTTTCTGTGAGTGAAATGCATATTGAGTGAAGTAAGTGTGCAGCAGTATGCAGGACGTGCCACCAGAGCAGGAGGACCAAGGGTGCCAGGGGATGGCTCTGTACTGCGCATACTGCTTGGAATAGGTGGGACATCCCAGGGCCGGGAGGAGCGATGACAGATAGCTTTGTGCCCATGCAGGATATTCTTTCCTTTCTCCCTAGGAAATAAATGCCTCTCCAACATGTGCCAAACCACAGTTCCTCTGAAGAAGGCTTGAGAAATTATACTGCTTGCTCAGGTCTGTCCTTGCAGTCAAGTTCCAGGCTCCTCAATGTGTTTATTTGGCATTTCTGTCAGTAAACTCATTTGCTATTGTGCAATTCCTGGCACAGATGGAAAAGTGCGTACAAGTCTGCTAACGACAATTTCACTTAAAATTTAGTCTCCTTTTTAAAAGTATCTAACCTTTTTAACTGTTTTCCTTGTTAGGGACTGAACACTGTGTCACCCTAATCATTAAGCCTAACTAATTGCTTACAGCCAATTATATATATTTATAATGGGTTGTAAGCATCATTTAGGTGTGTGATTTATATTATTTTGTGAGATACCATATGGAAGCGATGAGGTATTCCTTGGTTAAGGTATTGTTTAGTAGCTAGACTCATAATGGATTCCATCCTCCTTAATGCCATTACATTTGGTGAAAATATTTACATCATTAGAAGCCGTAAGTCATGAATAGGAGCATCAGTGTCTTGGCTTCCATAAACACAGTGCTAGTTTACCACAGATTTGGTATGCACATTAAAAAAAAAATTAAAAAATCCCAAGGGACTGTGAGTACTGTGACAATTGCCTGGAATATTTATTGGACAAGAGACAGGTTCTTATCCCTCTATTCCTTTTAACATAATTGAGAATAATTGAAATAACTGAATTATTTTTTATCTGAAAGGGAAGTCAGTACAAATCACAAAACAGACATAGACTTTTTGTCTGAGATGATAGATCAGTTTCATTCTTAGTCAGCTGATTTTAGTAGATATTTACTTTTTATCGATGGTAAAATACCTTTCCCTGAATCACTTATGACTGTGGTGTGATTTGATGTATTTGCTTTTTTTCTGGTTTAACTTTTAATTGTTAAAAGATTTTTTTCTCTCCTTTTATTGAAATGGATAGCTTTATATCTTAACACCTTCCCTGTATTTCTTCTGCAGTTCAGTATTTCAAGTGTTTTTTCTCATACTAGTTCTTTGCTATTTTTGGTTGTGTTCAAGTGATTTGGCAGTGAGCAATTTGGGCAGTTTTTCCATGTTCTGTATAAAAGCTGTTTTTAAAATGTTACTGATGACTGTGTAGTGTTTAGAGCCAGCTATCTGTCTTGCCAAATTGTTAGAGCTATCATCCCCCCACAGGCTGCTGGTGGGACTATTCAGCATTGCTCATGAGAGGATACTGCATTTTCCGATGAACTTCTGTTCAAAAAAAGATCCTCCAGCTTGGCGATGAGAGATACTGCTATCTGTCATTACATTTTCCCCACCAAAGGGTGATCCTGAAGTATCAACCCTAAAAGCCAAGTTGCTACAATGAATTTTCCTTCTGAAATATGTTACTATTTATGAATGTTCAAAAGTGCTTGTTACTCAAGAATTCCTCTTGGTCTTCAGATTTATGAGGGAAAAATACACTTGTCAGTGAAGAGCTGTGGAAAGAGTTTTGGATCTTTTAGTGCAGTTTTGTTTTATGGCTCAGGAGTTTTGCTGTAATTAGTGTGAAGCAAGTTATTTTTATGCTTTCAAATGCAAGTATCCAGATTTAATCACCATAGGTTTGGGATGTTGTGATTTTTAACTGTGCCAGATAACGAACTAATCTGTACTATTAGTATATTTAATTTCATTCATCAGTAAAGAGCATAGGGCAGTATTTGCTGAGTAAACCTAAGAAGAGACAAGACAAGCTTCTGTTAGGATTAATCGAAACATAGTTCCCTCTGTGTTGGGGCAGGAAGAAGGACCAGACGACTTCTCAAAGTCCGTTCAGTGCTGCAGTCTTTGATCCTCCGTTCATCAAACTATTTTTGGTCTTTAAACAGAAGAGGTCTAAGGTGCAGTTTATAAAGGCTGTCACAGTCAGCATGGGGATTTTCAGGGCAGGGATTTCATATTCTAACAAGCCTGTTACAGTTTCTGACCATCTTAAAAATATCTGAGGAACTGTTCTTCATGTTGAGGGAAGGTGGAAAAGTTGCAACCAGTAGGAGAAATTTCTTCCTGGATTAGGTGGATATATTTTTATTCTACTATAAATAATTTCTGACCTCAACATTTTGTAAAGCTTAGACAAATATGGAAAAATTAGATCCTCTAATGAAAGCCCTTAACAGTGCTGTGAATGTTCCCTTGCCAGTAGGCAGAACTAGAGATACCTTTAATATCTTTCATGTTGTAATATTTGAAATAGTTGGTAAGCATTGACTGTCCACACTATCAAATTTTTGAGACATGCTTTTAAATAGATATTGCTGTATATTAAAGAAGAGCCATCAGTCAGACTCTGCAATCCATTTGAATTGTATATGAAGAATATATGTAAAAGAGTTCACAGCTTGTTCTTTGCACAACAGCCTATGGTACATAAGGCCACCATATTCCTTCACATTAATGCTTTCTCATTTGCCATCTGCGAAGAAATAATTGGAAAGCTCTTTTTGTTTAGCAAACTGTTGCTGTTGGAAGACTTGTGACAGAGAATAATTTCAGCATGACTTGTATTTATGATGTATATAGTTTTAAAGTGGAAGGGTTTTATAATTTTACTTAGTCACTGATAAGCGGAGTTGCATAAACATTAGTGAAACACACACACTCCTGTTATTTTGCTACTGGTGAACCTGTTCATTCAGCTGAATGCTGTAGTGTTTAGGCTCTGGGCAGATCTGTGAAAATCAGAAAATTTCTATTCAGTCACCTAAACACGGGCTTAGGAGTCAAGTTTCAAGTATCTGTTTCTAAAACCTTTATCCCACAGCTTCACAAACATGCGCTTGGTTTCTTGGCAAGGTTTTACTTTGTCTATGAGATTGAAAATATGTTATTTTTAAGATCATGGGTTTGGTGACACTTTGACTGCTAGCTCACAGAAATGCTCAAGGGCTAAATCCTGTACATCCTAATTCCTGTATTGCTCTCGGACCATGTGCTCAGTGTTATCCTTGGTTCTATGGCTGTTTGTTTATTTTATCAGAAGATGGGTGTGCATTAAAATAAATAAGTGCGTTCTCTCCAAGGCAGATGCAAAATACATCACAGAGTCACAGGATGGCAGAGGTAGGAAGGAGCCTCTGAAGATCATCTAGTGCCAGCCCTCAGCTCAAAGCTGGGTCAGGTGGAGCAAATTGCCCAAGACCATGTCCAGTTAGGTTTTCAAAACCTGCAGCAGCAGTAATATCTTTGTAACACTAATAAAAAAGGTTTAGTGACTGGAAATTTAAACCAGAAATACGAAGTTAAAACATTTTAAAAAACCCCAACAAAACAACTTCATTTTTGCATGTGGCCATAACCCCTTTTGCACTATGAGCCCAGCTGAGCCTTGCTGAATTTGCTTAATTCGGTCACTGGATAGTTCTCGCCAAAGCTGCTCATGTCATCTTAATTCACAGAAGTACTTCTGATGACCAGATGCTTAGGAGTTGTAAAAGTGCCTTCCCTTGGACAACTAAATGAAGGCGCTTTGGAGCAGTGTATCGTATGACTAAAATGTTGTTGTTATTAGAAATATAGATTAAAAGAGAAGATTGCTAGTATTTTAAGGATGGCGTATTGGTGTGAAAAATCAAAGTGTTATTGCACTTGTCAAGGAAATGCAGCTGAGGTAGCTGTGCATGAGCCAACTCAGGTGGGTTTACACCATGTCTCAGGGTCTGGGAAAATAAAGTCAGCCCAAAGGGTGTTGGCAGCCACAGGCACCAGCGCTGGCAGTCCCTCCTTGGCTGGAGTGTGAGATGGATGCTGCCGCTACCTGCCTAAGGGCACTACTGCTAATTCAGAGCACTGCAGCATGTTTCCTCAGCCCCAAAGCTATGTCATACAGTACATAGCAGCCAGTCCCACTCTCTGCATGAGCTTCTTTTAGCAATTTGAAGTGGATCTAAGGTCTCAGCCTTTATCTGTAAGGTATGCTGCATGGCTTGGGTCCAAGAGCTAAATATTTGTAGCATTCCAGAAGACCATAGCTGGCAGGTCCTTTCCTCTGGCATGACAAAGCTTTCTACCAGAGTTCTAAGACATATCTGTCTGGAGTACAATCTTCCAAAGGAAATGCAGTCAAAACCTGTAGGGTGAACTTCTCTGTGAACTACTGCTATTACAAATGTTACTATTCTCTCCTTATACTGGAAAGACTGTTTCTTTGTCATTGCCACCTTAAGCATTAAACGTCTACAAACTTTCCTCCCTCTCCTGTGCTGTAGGCTCAGTCATGCAAGTAAATCAGTCAAGCTGCTCCCAGACCTGGAGGCGGTACATCTGCACAGCGCTCCACATGCAGACGTAGCAGTTCATTAGTGCTAGCTCAGGTGGCTGTGTGTGCTGTGAACTGCACAGTAGAGCTGTGGCCCTGGATGCCGTGGTGCCCTGTCATTACAGGACAGAGTCTTTACTTGCTGAACAGTGAATCCCAGTCATGTACATGTGATAATATTGTGCTAGCGGATAGCTTAGGCTTTCAAACAGGGAGGTTTTAATGGTGATTGGTCATGTAGAAGTGAAATACAAGTGGATTTCAGTGAAAACCTTTAAGAGATATGGCATGGTACTGCTGCTGATTTTGTTCAGTACAGCGTAAATCAAATAAAAGGGATGGATGAGTTCCAAAACCAAAGTAGCAGAAGGGTGGAGAAAAGTAAGGCATTGTTTGATAAGTATTGACATGACATGTAGATACAGACAACCAGAAAAAGAGCATAGTGATTCCAATTTTATGTACATTTGATACCAGTTAATTTCAGAGGAGTTTGAGAGTGCTAGTATATATCAAATGTCAGCTGTTTCACATCATTACGGAAGGATAGTCTTGATGAAAGCAAAAGGACAGGGAATGATCGCATGGAAGCAGTGGTTGTGTGGGTTGGTATTGGAAGAATATAGAAAATGGATTTGTTTTGAGATGAGAAGCAAATATTACATCAGTGGAGTATTTCAGACCCTGCCAGCTCCATTTGAGGTGTCTGATCAGACGATAGCAACAGCTCATTTCCAAACTGTAGCCAGCCTACTTTCCTGGCTTCTGGCACACAACAGTACCTGTCAAAAGTGGTGTTGTGTGAGTCTTTTTCCCAGGAATATGCTTTCCCAGTGCTTATCTTGACATCTCTGTGTTTAAAGGTTGTATATATCTGGGCATAACTTGAACTAAGGCCCCTAATTAATGGCTTTAGATCTAACTGTAAAGAAAGTCCTTTGATTAGAAGAGGATTGCCACTCCCTCTCTTTCTTAAGGTATGACTGATATGTTCTTTTTTTATCTACCTGAAGTGGCTAAACAAAGCATGTACAAAACAAACAAATCTTTATTAGGATACAAAAAACCTCTTCTGAAGCACAATGGCAGCACAGCAATTTTAATTACTTTTCACAAATGCTTCCAATTAATCCCCAGAGTGTTTGCTTTTTGGCTACAGAGGAGATTCACTCACATAGCAAATACAAAAACCCAAGTCTGACATAAGTTTTAAAAAAAAATAAACTCCTTGAGAGTTCATGATCTTCTTGGATTTCAGAAAGTTACTTGCTTTTGCTGTATAGTAGGTTTGGGGTTTTTTTTGTGCTCCTCGATGGTCTAACAGAGGAGAAAGCCATCAGCCATCTTTATAAAAGAGGTGTTATGGAACCTACTAGCTCTCTGTGTTTTAGTTGTTTTAATCACCCTAATGTATTAGTGATGGAAGGTGGAAACGTTGACTAGTCTCCGCAGTATTTGAACTGTGACCACTTCTTGTTTAACTCTTCAAGCATTTTGTCTCTCTGTGAGATTTACTGGAGTTTCTTATTTTCCTGGTTGGAGTTCCCTAATTGGAATTGCAGCACGTGGTCAGATTCCTGTTCTTCATGTGAACTGCATATGTTGCTCTGGTAGCAAACCCTGCTAGTTCCTTTCACAACATGTAAACCTCTTCAGTGGAAATACTATGCAGAATGCAAGTGGTCAGGGACTGTCTAAAGCTGGGCCACTTTGCTATCTAATGGCAAAGATTGACATGATAGTAAATAGGGTGTAATTATACCCCAACTTCAGTAAGCAGGTGTGTTGTTACATGGACTTCTTTTGTGCTTTATAGACTGAAGTAACAGCCAGCCAGTGCTAGTAGGCCAGTGAACATCAAGGCAGCACTCTTCTTTGGTTTGGTTAGATGAGATATAACCTGCTGGTTCGTGTCATGGATGAGGTGATGGCTTTAGGATCAAGGCAGAGTCCAAAATGTCCACGTTATTTTGTTCTGTCTTGCCTTCTCCCAGTGAGGCATGGTGACTGTAATTGTAATCTCTAGTGTTGGACAGAGTGAGAACCTGGGAAAATGCATTGGGCTGGCTGGCTGTGTGATGTACGTTTGTGTTTATTCGTCTGATTCACAAAACATCACAGAAATATTATGTTAACTCGTGGTGTGTTTAGGCTTATTAACTCTTTCCGTCACAGGTAGCATGGCCTTGTTTGCTATGTGGAATACAATTTACACATTTGTAGCTTCTCATATTGAAGCAGATTTAGAAATGGGAGACACGTGAGGCCCTTGAGGATGGAAGTCACCTGTCTGGAGGAGGTTTTTGCTATTCAGCTTTCTGACACCCATGTCTGAGACTTCTTGAGCTTTGAAAAGATCACTAAAATTTTGGTGGAATAAATGCTGCTCAGTATTTTAAAGATTTAGATATTATAACTCTGACTTTACTACCTTCTGGAGCAATCTCCTCCTGCAACATAATAGTAATCATATAGCTGAATCCTCTAAGGTTAACTCAGATGAATGTCTTATAGGAAGATGAAAGCATTACCCAGTCTGAAGTTGTCAAGAGGTTTTCAATTCAACATATGGCAATATGTAGACAAGGTAGAAATTTAATGCTCACAGTTGGACAGAATTTAATAATGGAATTTTATTATGAGATTTAGCTGCGCAAGAAGTGTTCTTTTGAAGATGCTAAAAGATTTAAATCTGAGAAGTCAGCCAGTAACTATTCTGAAAAATGTGGATATACTGCAAATCAAATTGCAAATCATTGCAAATCAAAATTGAGTCCAAGGAAATTAGCCTGTATCTGGGCAAAATCATTATTCACAATGAAAGGTCAAATGGTGTGCTGGAAGAATTGGATAGGAGGTGATAGTTTCAGGCCTTTAAATCTCTATAATAAATGAAGTCTAGTAGGTTTACGGTGCTACAGACCACATCAGAGCTAAGTGAGATACAGACAGTATTTAATGCTAACGGTCCTTCATAAAAAGATCTCTTGGAAAAGACCGTAAAATTTCCAAGCAATATGTTATATAAATGTCAGGATTCAGAAGTATAACGTGCATAAGAAATAATAATGTCAGTAAAGATTATGCTGGGAGCTCCTCACAAAGACATTCAAAATTTATTGCATTTTCTCGATGAGAAAATGAAGCTATGAGCAAAGTGTGGTAGGGGAGGGCTTGGATACAAGTGCCTGTGTGCATAGTTTCCCACACGAACAATAAGTTTGACACATCCTGAGTTACACTTACTGGGCAGAGGCTGATGGGTCCTGAGGTTCTCTCTGCTTTGACCATAGAAAGCGTTGCTTGAGAAAGTAATTTTTGAACGAAAGAGCTAAAATTACATGACATAAAATAATGACAAAAGGATGCAAACTAAAATTAAAGTAAGATTTACCAGGACATAAATGATGAACAAACCTGTTGTAATGTATCTAAATATTAGTAAGAGAAATTGTAATTCAGTAATATTCTGCTGGACTCTTGCTTGCCTAATACTCAATAGGAAGAAAAAAAAAAGTCAGAAGCTGTTTAAATAACATCGTTAAATTTAGACATTGCCTTCCTCTCTGCCTCTATGGAAATATTCTTTAGTGATATCTTGCAATATTTAAGTCATTTCAGTGCCCAGTTCATGCTTTTGATTTCAGTCCATTTTCTGTGACAGTTACCCTTAGCATCTCAGGAGTGTCAGGTGTTGACGCGTGACTGATTCTGAGAGAGGACCACTACCTGCTGAATCCCAGGCAGCAGACCCAGAAGTGCTGTACATTTCCTTGTGGGCATCCGGAGACAACAAGCTCTGCTTTGCTGACAAGATGAGAGCTTGAACTGGTAGCCCAGCCTGCTTCCTGCTGTTTGGAGCAGATACTGTCCTTCCCTGGTAGTTCCAGCCACCTGCAGTGTAAGGCAGAAACCTGGAGCAGCCCAGTCACCTGAGCCTCTGGCTGCTCACTGCAGGACGGAGTGCTGGAGTCAGTGGAATTCTGTCCTATCTCAGCATAGTGAAAAGACACTTTTACTGCTCATAATGTCAAAAAATATTGATGGTACTGCTGGTTGTTTGTCGGGAACAGGAAAGGCAGGACTGATGTGTGTTCTTTTATGTGCATGTTTTATGCAAGCAACGCTTTCACCCTGCTAGGAGGCATACTAATAGCCAGATTAACATACTTTAATTTTAAAATAACATACTCCCAATTAAGCAGGATTTAACAAAATCTTTCCCAGACTGCAGTAGGATGCTAGTAACAATGCTGTTCCTGTATCGTGAATTGAAAAGGTATCATGAGTTTTAGTTTCAAGGTAATGCCTGTGTTATTTTTAATGCCTTGCCCCTTTTTTTTTTTTTCCCCAGAAAACATAAGGATTGCTGCTACTGTCCCTCATGTGTTTCTGATGCAAAAATGCAGGGCATGAAGAGCAATTGTAACATAGCAATTAACCTCCAAACATTTCTTTAAAACTAATGGATAGAATGTGATTAGATGCCAACAGAGAAATTTTCTATAATAGCTGATAAAAGGCTTGGAATAATTTGTTGCATGCTGAAGTATTTCATCTAAAGATACAAATTGTATGCTATTGTGTTCTATTAAGACTTGGAGTTTTGGGTTTTTAGGAAGGAGTGATAAACCGTTATAATAAGCAATCCTTTACTTGGAGATCATATATGCTAGACTTAGAGGTTTTCCATAGCTACCAAATGGCATGGTCCCAGCGCTGTGTTACTACTAAAAAGTAATCAAATATGCTGGAAAAGAAGCAAGCCAGAATTTATTGCTCTAATTTGGAAACGTGCATAGGTGATTCTTCCAAAAAGACAGTTTCTGTCTTTAGATATCTTTATCTATCTTTAGATAGAAACAAATCCTGCAGCTCTTACAATATTCAAATAAAAATAATTTGCTGATTTGAATGGGTGCTTTATGGGAGGAAGAACTATTTGGATTTTGTCCATATTTTTAGGAAGCTTCAAATAGGAGAAGCTGTAACTTCCAAGTTAGTCAAATTAAGAGAATTAAAACCCATGACTTAAATAGCACAGTAGATGGCTACCAGATTGTCCCAGATGAACCCAGCAGTGGTCTGTGAGGGGACATTCCTCCTGTGATTGTAGTGGAAGTGCACGCTGAATGCTTTTCTTTGCTTGCTTGGTATGTGGTGGTATAGGTTCTGCTCTTTCCTTTTATGACAGATTAGCAGACTCTGATGGGTGTGCCATGTAATATGTTGTGTTCAGCAGAGTCTTTCAAGACTATATGATATAATACAAGGGCACATGAGAGCTGGCTTTTACAAGGGCTAATTATAACATGCACTAGCTATACCATGATGCGTGAAGTTGCATTCAGGTCCTGGACATGTAACCTTTTTTTCTGAGAAGTGACATAAGTGGTATCAATATTTTACCCCATAAAATTTTTGCTTGCAAATAGTATTTCCAACCTATTCTTGTTTGCGTTGCCAGCAACCTATTACCCACTAGAGTAATGAACAAAACATTGCCCATATTGGAATAATTTGCTTTTCTTTTTTTCTTCTGCCTGTTGACAGAAGCATCTTGTGTGAATGCAGCTCCACTGATATAAAAACAAGTCCTGTTTGTGACCTAATCCCTTGAAAAGAGCCCTCCTATCCACACGGGGTGTATTTCTCCTTGCTGTACTGGGTGCTGTATTGCTATTGCTGAGGTGAATTGAATTCTTCTGCAAGTGGCAATACACCTTTGAAAGGAGAAGATAATAGCAGGTCACACACAACATGATCACAGGTAGTCAAGAAATCGAGCATTTTGACCTGGAATATGGACAGAACATTCTGCATTTGATGTGTAAGGGAATCCGTCATTCAAAGGAAAAACTGGTAACTCTACATTTGGACATAGGTAAAAAAATTGCACCACAGAATGTGGTTTTGTTTTATTTTCCTTAACTGCAGTTTAGTTTGTAGAGTGAGGTCTCAAAAGAGAAATAATGTTATTGCCATCCTGACCCTCAAGGACACTCACACAGTATCATCAGATTTGGTGTATGTTAGCTACTGGCTTGCTCCCAAGGAAGTAGTTCTATTCAATGCGTTTAAAGTTGGATTATAATTTCTGATATAAAACCGATGTGGCATGCAAGGCTAAGTCCTATTTATTAAAACCACAACCTATCTTTAAATGCTCTCTGGCATTCTTTTAAAGTGTTTAACAGTGAATGTTATTTAAGGCTTGGATTGTAGAGGTCTCTTCCAACCAGAATTTCTGTTTCTTCTGCCTTTATAGTCCTCATCTCAACTTCCTTACTGATAGAGATGGGTTTGATCCAGAGATCAGCTCTGTTCCATACATTTCTAACTGTATAGTCGCATATTCCATTTTTAATGCAACTTACATGGCTGATTTCCTCTGAATCCATTCCAGAAATAAAGCAGTTACACTTGGAGTATTGTTTTTTAATTGGCAGATTCCTTTTCCTTATGAATCTGTTATTATAACATAACTGCCATGCTGTTTCTTGGACTCGTGATTATTTATCAAGTTTACAGTACAGCAAGTAGCTTGCTGCGTCTTATGGTTATAGAAATACAGTGTATTTCTAATGTGCTCTTTAGATTGTATTTTTCTAGATTTATGCAGTTTGCTCTGGCTCTGTTCAGGCATTTAGTTTCTTTCTTTCTGAATAGTGATTTTTCTGTTCCATACACATCCAAGAAATAGATTAAATTTAAATACTGTATATTGAAAAAAAAGCCACTTAGATTACTGGAAGCAGCTGCTATCCAGCTGGGACTAGAATGCATTTCTCAGACACTTCTCTTTAACGTTTAAAGGTCATTTTACAAACGAATCCAGGAACACTAAGAAATAAAATTATGAACTTGGTTTTTTGGCAGTGCTTATATCAGTGCATTGTATTCACTGTGTTACCTGTAACGCACAGTCTTGGTGTTTGTGTACGTCTCACTTCACGGTCCCTTTCTAAAACTATTGTATCCAAATAAACATCAGAAGTTGTTCTTGCATTAGATGTGATACTAGCAGCTGATTTCAGTGACAGTGCTTGTTCCTGACCAGGTTTAACCATTGTTGTGATCACATTATTGTAGTCGTAATAAATCCAGTAACAGCCTGTAACTGGGAAGCATTCATACAAGTACACTGGAGTGGAATAGTGTTCTTGTGGAGATTAACACAAGCATCAATCAGTCAGTAAGTTGAGTGGAACTTAAGATTGTATTATTACAGGTCTGTGTTTAAAGATATTTTGACTATTTAAATACACTTCTGTTGAAAGGATTCTAGGTATTGCCATGAAGAGATAGATAGCAGCCTCCGTACCCTTGCTTTGTTGTTTGGTTGGTGGTTGGTAACTATTGGCAATGCTTGGAAAGTCCCTGTTCTGTTTTTAGCATGTGTTTGCATCTTCACTGGTATATGCCCACACAGCCCCCAGCTGGCTTTTACTGTTAGTTGTGAACTTTCTAATTTGGGACTTTTGTAATGTAAGACAAGATGTTTTGTGCTTGTTTTTATTAGTCCTGCCTTGCTGCATACACTTAAATTCATTAAGGAGCTTGAAGGAATGTTCACCTGAGAGCAAAACTATTTTCTTTTCCTCACTTGATGTTAACATTTACCCTTACTAAGTTCTACTCTGCTCTTGGAGGTAAGCATGTGAGTCTCTCCCAGTGTTAGTGGAACGGAAGAGCCATGTTTAATTCCTTAATTTCTGTTGACATTAACAAGAGCTCCAGATATCAGCTGCCTCTTAATCCTGACCCAGTGATGTGTATGAGGTCCTGCACCTGCACAGAGTTCCCTGGGCTCCATATGGACCACTGCAGAATCACAGCCTCAGGGAAATCATGCAGTGTTAATGCACTGCCCTGGAATTTGGGAGACCCAGGTTCAATTCCTTCCCTTCTGCAACTTCTAGTGTGACCTTGCAGGTCCGTCTGGCTTCTCAGTTTATCTCTGTCTTGCACAATGGGGCAAGAATGCGGGCTCATTGATACTTAGAACAGGATGCAACTTAGGACAGAAATGGAGTGCTGTCTTAGAACAGTATTAAATAAATAATAAAAGGGAAATAAGAGGGATTTATAGCCCCTATTATAAAGATATTACTACAAGAGAATAGTACTAACAAAAAGTAATAGATACATATTTCTTTCTCCAGTATCCCTCTCCTCCATAACATGGTGTTCAGCTGCCAGTTTCCAAAAGATCCTTTTCATTGTTCTTCCCTTACTATTGGGATTTATAAAGATATATGATCTAGAGGGTGGTATCCCACTTTCATGGCTGGGGTTTGAACTGTTTGTGTGTAGGGACTGAGAGGGGAAAAATATTTTCGTGTATTTTTTTCTGCCTTTATTGTGGGAGAATGGTGCTGTTCATGTGCTAGACTAGAGAAATCCCTGGTTTGTAGTCTGAGGTGTGAGCTGGAATAAATTGTTGTAGGCCTCATTTATCTTAATAGACCTGGGGAGGTTTGACAGCAGCTGAGCCTTTGGATTGCTGAATGCAAAGATTGTGGCTCTGAAAGTTCATTACAATATCTGCTTTACATGTGGATAGCCTGAACTTCTGAGATTAGATTATGCATCTCTGCCAAAAACACAAGTTAGGTATAGTAATGGAGGAAAAGGACTATACTGCTTTTTTTCTTCTTTGAGGTCTGTCCAAACCAATTCCTTGCATCACATTGGCAATTTCCCTTGGCTGGTTTATCTGTTACCAGATAACATGAAGTTATTAAATACGTGTGCACAGCAGGCCCTCATTATCTGTTTGTGCATTGTTGCCCTCTGTTGCAAACATTCTATATGTACATCTGTATATGAATACATCATATGTATTCTGTATGTACATGTGCATTACAAACAACATGCCTCTATCTGGTTATAAATATTTTCCATTTGGAATTATCTACTTCTACTACAGAGATGAGAGGTGATCACTTGAGCATGATAGATAAGGGGCCAGAGGAAAGGAAAATAAAAATTATGAAGCACTGAGCTGCATGTGAAGTAAATGACATAATCTCATGTACAAGCCTATTAGATAAAGTGCAGCAAACAGTTTTTCTTAGATGCCCAGCTGCTGCTGTGAATTCAGGTTGTATGCCTAGAGTGACTGAGAGGGAAGAGACAGGATGTTTTTGCAAGAAACCGGGTATAACAGGCTTTCATTATTTGCCAGAAAGAAAGTTAGTTATCTTAATACATCCTCCTTTAGAAACTAAAGGCTACAAAACTGTTTCTGGAAGAGTGGAAAAGCAGCTCTTCCTGTTCCTAAGACTTTGGGCCACAAAGAGTAAGATGAAGAAGATAGAAAAATCTTGGTTTAAAATTAATTGGTTTGTGCAAATTCCATCTTTTTGCCAATTTACTTGCCTTTCTTGCTTCTGCGTGATAAATATTTGATGAGATGCTCCTAGTATGGCAGCATCTCTCATGGTGTTTTGACTTGTGCTCTCCCAGTTGGCTATTATGCCTTGGTGCAAGGCAGCGGATCCATTCTGACCTGCTGCAGTAGGTATTCAGAAGGCCCTGGAATCCTTCCCAGGAGCAGACTGACCAGTGGTCTCTTGTCTCCAAGTTAGACAGTAGCTCTGCTGTATTTCTGCAGCTGCTGTAATCATTTGCCTTTAAAAGTGTTCTTTATCATCAAACATGTTTCTTTACCCGGGGACCCGAGTCTTCCTTCTAGGCAGCTCAATGTGCACACAAAGCTAGAGCATAAAAATAATGGATTGGCGGGGTTTTACCTTTTTCATATAGTGTGTCAATCCACAGTTTCTGGCACAGGGCAGGACAATTGTTATGTACTAAAAAGTAATTTATTTCCTTTCACATTAAAAGAAACTATGTTTGTGCCAAGAGCTAAGGTTAGAGAGGGGCATGGTAATTCCTGGGCCTTTGACATGGAAATAAATTTTTCCCTAAAGGTAAAAGCTCAAGGTTTGCAAAGATGACAGTAAGATCCAGCATGCATTCTGCTGCACTGACATCAACAGGGACTTTCAGACTTTAGAAAATCCATAGAATTATGAGAGCTTTCATTTATTATTTCAGTTCCATTGGCAAACTTAGAGCTAGGAAGATTTTAGAAAACTCAGTAAAATGTGTCTGTCTTGGCAAAGCACGAGTGTCAGACTTGAAAAATGTAATTGTTCTGAGAGATTTGAGGACCCACTTAAGCATTCAAAATGGGAGTACATTAAAGCATGCAAGTTACTGAAAGTGAGGTTAAATTACCTGTCCTTTAAGCTACTTCTCTATGAATGTGAGGCAGTAATTTATTATTTATGACAGCATTTTTTTTGCATCAATAACTTTAAAATTTGAAGTCTAGGGGCAGATCCATAGCTGCTGGAGGACACTAGAGTCCCATGGGGCAAAGGCTCCTTGCGTTGTTGAGCATCTAACCTGATAACTTCCCAATTTAGGGAGGGTAGAGGTGTCCAAAATGTAGACCAGTTGCATGTGGCTGGATGAAGAGCATGATCTATAGATTATTTTCCTTCTGAGAAACTCCCTGGGGCATATGTGAGAAATCCTTTCCATATTTTATTGTCTGTCACAACTGCCCAGCGTTTGAAGAGGAGGCTGGACTGTGATCGAGGTTGCCCCTCTGAGCTAGGACTGGTCACTCACACAAGCCAAACAAGCTGCAGTACTGCGAGGAGAGCAGTTGCGTTGCCAGGGCCTCTCTCAAGCCACCGTTCTCTCAGACCATAACTTGAAAGGAAGATGGCTTGTGGAGGGTTTTTCATCAGCCAGATGATCCCTTCACATACAATCCCTGTAGCTGTGGGATGGCTGACATCTTCTGACTCCTTATGCTCCCTGCCTCCATCCTTCCCTGCTTCTGCCCTTTCTTGTGAAGCAAAGTTGCATGAATACATTAGCACTGCTTTGTTGTGCTGAAGACGGAAACTTGACAAACAGAATCTTTTAGAATTCTTTAAAAGCAAACAAACAACCTCTTAGAAGTATTAGAACTTAATTATGTTAATATTAAACATAATTATGGCACATTAATTATGTTCTTTGCATTTATGAGAGTTGGGCTGTGCTCTCCAGACATCTGTACCATATAGAGACAGGTGGTAGAGTGCAGCATTTCCAAGTGCCAGATAGGCACCATTTTCCCATTCCGTATATGGCTGCTCTTTCTCTCCAGTTGTAGATACTCATTCAGCTTAATCAAATCGAGTCCTTATTTGAGAGATTCTGCACTGAAAGGCAAACACATCTATCTTTATAAGCTTGTTTGTTTCCATAATTAGAAACCGAATCAACAGTGTATTGAAGATGACACATTTGCTCATTCCCTTTCTTTTCCCTATGGTGGCATAAAGCAGTGAAGCACAATAATTAATGAAAAAGACTGTTCATTATTCAGGCAATGTATCTGAAGTGGAAAAAAGCAGAGCATGTGTTAAAAATATGTTGCTGAAGACCATTAGTGCCATCACAAAGTGTATCGGTTCTACGGAGTGGGTCCCATCATTCAGTCCATTTGGGCAGGGTGTTCTAAAACTGTCAAAGACAACTGAACCCAGATTTCTCATGTAAAACTCAGGAAAACATAGAATGCATGAAAAAACCCTGGCTTAAGTATCCTGCTGGGACATCTTTAACATTCTTCCCAAAATAGTGGCTTTTTTAAGCTTAATTTAGGAGACTGCTGTGTGCTGTGGCTGAGTGAAAGGATTCATTTTTTCAGTAGACTTTTCTTCTGGGAGAGTCTGCCCAATAGGTTTTGTAAGACAAAGGATACATAAAATTCACTGCTCAGCACTCTGCCTTTGCAAAGGGAGGGTGATAAGTTTTAAATAATAAAGACCAGAAAACGCCTGACTGCAAAATACTGCTTTGTCTACTGTGGACATGCCACAGAGTAAGTCACTGCTTGTGGGCCAGTATTGAAGATAATGTAAAACACAGCAATTTCTTTGGCTCCTGAGGCTGATAATGAAGTACAGGGAAGGATTCCTCCATGCTCATTGATCATGGACAAGCCTGCAAAGTTCCCCTGGGACTTCTTCAGGCCACTCCATTTGCAAAAAGCTGCAGTGTAACCAGAAATATAGAGATATGTGCTGCCTAGTAAATGTCACAGCTATAATGTGCAGCTGAAGTCATGCTGGTGGCAAGCCAAGATTGGGTTTCAGTTCCATTTCCACCTATTTCCATACAAACCTAGCTATAAAAAGATTTTGTTTACTCAATCTTATAGAGTCTCAGTCCCTATTAGGAAAAGTATATGACAGGAGTAAGAATAGCCCACTCACTAAAAATGAAGGTGATTGAGAAAACAGTGTCTGTCGAGGATACCGATTTCCAATTCCTTGATCGGAGTCCACTTTGCTCTTATGTCACAGAATCTTAGAATCGTTAGAGTTGGAAGAGACCTTAAAGATCATCAGGTTCCAACCCCCCTGCCATGGGCAGAGACACCATCCACTGGACCACGTTGTTCAAAGCCACATCCAGCCGGGCCTTGAACACTCCCAGGGAGGGATGCCTGCTGGATGGGCACAATTTCAGTAGCATAAATGTCATCTTCTGAATTTAAAGTACTCTTAGCTAGAGATTGGTTTGATAGTTTTGTGCTTGCTACAAATCTGTGTGTTAGGGAATGAATAGTATGAATATGTGGCTTTGCACAAGCATGATAGAAAACCTGAATATGATTATTTGACTTCATAAGGGGGAAAAAAGTGTAATGATCAATGTGCAGCAAATACAATACAAAGTAAAATAGTGCTCTGTGGTATGTGTGTTAATGCCTCGTGTTGTTTATTCAAGGCAATGAAGTCACAGATAAACAACATGAACAGATTTTGGCAATATAATGTGAAAAATTCTAGGAATATAGTGAGTCCATTCCTGAAATATAGCTGCAGTTTAAGGATGGTGATGCACATCATTATAAGATTATTTCTTTATAATTCATGTTCTTTATGAAAAACTGTAAGTAATCAGCACTTTTCTTTGGTTTTCTCTCCCTTCCATGGAGAGTTAATTTGCTCCAAGGCATGTGGCATGCACAGTCCTGCAATATCGGTAGAATCAGCTGCAAGAACATTGTGCCTGGTGGCTATATGAGAGTCTTTACAAAGAAAAGTAAATTTAAGGAGTCTTTGTATTTGACCTTCTTGTCCTTTCCTTCATATCCTCAGAGAAGTAGGTCTACTGAGACCGTATGAATTGTAAGAGTCTTTATGTTTGAGAACCTCTTGTGATACAGCTCTGTTCTGCTTTGTCAACCTAAGGCTGACACTTCCACCTCCTTTCCAAGGACATTTAATGTAGTTAATAGTGTGCTTACTTTTAATTGTCTGTTGCATTAACCATTCTGGTGTGCTTGTTATCCAGGTCTGTTTGAGACGACCAGTTCCCAGAGTGGTTGGCTTATCATTTTGAGAAGCTACCTGGGCTCAACACAGAAATGTCCCCCTGATACCTTGCTAGGAGCAGATTACACCAGTAATGCCGGCAAAACAGTGGAAGAGAAAGTCCCATTTGTTAGGTTTTAAAGAAAAATCGTGTACTTTTTTGGGAAGCAATTTGTACGAGTCAACATAACAGAAGTTACACTCCAACACACACTGCTAACTACTGGGTGCTGCTCCTTTCCCTGCCAGGCTCTGGTGCCATTCCTTATCTGATGTGCCTTCCCCTCAGCTCAGTGCCCCAGGGCCACAGGTACGGGCCAGGTGCAGGGAAAAGGAAAACTGCTGCTCTCTAAAGTCTAAATAGACTGAAAAGAAGGGGAATTGATTATGGAGGAGTTAAGTGACTTGCTCGGGGTTTCACAAAAAGGACTACGCAGCATTTGAGCTTTTAATGCAGATCTGATGATATCCACTTTAGCATTGTAACCACGGGAGCACTATTCTGCATCACAGCAAAGACATTCCTGGATTTGTGGAGGGATTAGGAAGAAAGGGAACTTAATAACACCAATTCTGAGTGGTACCATAACATAAATAGGACGTCGTAACAGCTTTCGTATTTCATGTATTTCTCCTCCATTGGTCTTTATTCTCCTGAGAAAAGAGCAGAAATCATGGAACGAAGGAGCTGTTGAAGTTTAGAAAAAAAAAACGGGGGAAAAAAGAGAAATAATTCATTTATTCTTACCTTTTTTTTTCCTTGAAATATTGATAAAGAAAGTTTATGGACAACACTTGAGCATATTTTTCTGGAAATATAAGATAGTTACCTTGTTTGTTGCTACAGTAACATAATATGCACTTACGTAGCTATGATACCTTATGATAGGGTGCTTCATTTTGTGGCATGTTAGTGTTAAACAGTGGCAGGATTCTGATGTCAGTCATGTAGACTAAGGAGTTACACTTGAAATTTTTTATTACTATATAATCTATGGTCCTTCCACATTTTGTTTGCCTTCTTTAGGTCTTGACTATTTGAGAATTTTTAGTATTTAAATCAAAAGGGAGTATTTCCATGTATGAAGTCTCCTATTTTCCTGAAATAATAGGTTTCTGCATCTTGTCAAGCTGATTAACCTCTAATTCTTTCCCTTCTGCAGAAGAACTGAAGGAGAAACTAAAGAAATATGTTGACGAAGTGAATGCCCATAAACCTGGTTTTATCAAGGTGGTTCGACACAGCAAACAAGAGGGGCTGATTCGATCTCGAGTTAGTGGATGGAGGGTGGCCACTGCACCAGTAGTCGCTCTCTTTGATGCCCATGTGGAATTTAATGTGGGATGGTATGTGTTTCCCTGAATTTTGCTGACCAAGGGGTCTTTCCCAAGCACTGTTTATAAGTTACTGAATGGCGTTTCTCTTGCATATAGAGGGTGAATTAGCGTTCTGATACTTCTAAAGATTCAGACACGATAATTGACACAAGCATGAAAAACATATTTGTGCCCTGTAATGTAATCTAGATCTGTTTTTACAGTGTGAGTTATCCGCTGGCCTAATGTATTTATACTGTATTGGAAAACTGCATGTTAAAAACCGCCTCTGATGATGTAGCCCTTTGCCCAGACGGGCATTTTTATCTTTATTTTAATTAAAAACTGTTATGTTTCTTTTATATTCTACAGTGTAAACAAACAAGTGTCATTTTGTCACTGCGGTTGCTGCTCTGTGGAAAAGTAGCACGTGACTAAGACCATGTGTTTTAACTTGTTTAGTCTGGATTTAGTATCTTTGCTTCTTCATGAGCAAAAATGGTGATAAAAAGTCAGGAGCTTCTGTCTCTAAGAAAGATCTATTATTAACTCTGATCTTGAAATACTTGATATTATCAAGAGCCTGAAGTTATCGTTATTTGGTAGCAAGAGTGTAAATGCTCTATGATATGCAGATACTAATTTCTTCCATTCACCAGCTAACATCAAGGTTAATAAAAGGGCATCCTAGATAAAATATTGCAGTGTATTATTTTGGGGCAGATCCAGCTCTCTCAAAACTCCCACCACAAAGCAAAGGGAGCTCTGAATGGGTTACAGCTATAGACTTTACCCTTTCTGAAATACACAGCATAAGCTGCTGTTTCCATCAGTGCTATGCTTCTACTGACATGTTCATAACACTTTTTTTTTCTTTTTTTTAGGGCTGAACCAGTGCTCACTAGGATAAAAGAGAACAGAAAAAGAGTAATTTCTCCATCATTTGATAACATTAAGTATGATAATTTTGAAATAGAGGAGTATCCCCTCTCAGCACAGGGATTTGACTGGGAGCTATGGTGCCGATATCTGAACCCTCCCAAATCGTGGTGGAAACTGGAGAACACAACTGCTCCAATAAGGTAACGTGCAACTGTGACCTAGAGTAGTGTGTCGCTGGCAATGCTCATTTAGATATGACAGATGGTGAGTGGACTTAGCTATGTAATAGGTTTTACTGACTGTAATGTTAAATTAGGTAAATGTCCTCAGGCTGTCCTCTTCAGCTTTTGTCCTTGAACCCTGCACCCCTACACATCAAGAAAACTGTTGCTTTCAGTAAATCTTTTTGAATAGGTTTCCTTGTTATTAGCATGGGGCAAAACCCGTAGCTGAAGTGAAATAGAAGACTTGAGTGCCCAGCTGGCACTGTTTTCTTCAAATACCTTGTCTGCTAATTTAGTGATAATGGTCCAGAAACAGAATTTTCTTTACAAATGCATTATATAATCAGAATTATCTGACAGCTGTATTCTTTATAATACTGTCACATAGCTTTACAGCTGTGCTATGCCTTAGGAGTTAATGCTGGTCCACTGATAGTGTGTGAACAAAGATTATTAGATCTTTGCTTTGGTACAATCTAGCTCTGTACTTGCTCATCCTGTCTGGAGTATTGTTAGACTCAATACCCTTATCTCAGGGAGAGGAGTAGTTGCCTCTGAATTCTCTCAGCATCTCTGCTGAGATTCCAGGCCTTTCTTCTAGTGGTGCATTCATACCAAGGAGGTCACTGGTACCTAGACACTAGCTCTCTGCAGAAAGAAACTGTGAAGGCTGTTTTCACCACCTGCAAGGCAGAACCTTAAATAGCAGAGGCAGCGTGAGGGGATCATCACTACTGATAAGTTTTCATACAGTCAGTGTTCTGTCTTTTCAGGCAGACAACTTCTTCTGGCAATTATCAGTTTAGATAATCTGATCTGCACTGACCCAGATGCTGTTCAGTAGAACAGGACTCAGCATTGGAAAGTAGGAGATGAAAATTTACAGACTTTCCACAGACATAGGTAAAAATGGGTGGATATTTATTTCCACACCTTTAGAAATGGTTCTCAGTATTACTAAAGTCTGTTAACATTATGAAAACGTTATGAAATATTCTACTGAGCCCTGGAGAGGCATACTTTCTGTATTAATTATGATGATTTTTTAAATTTAAAGTATTTAAACTCAGAATAAAGAGCAAATCTACTTTTCCATTTTACCCCAAAACTCTATTCTATGTGAAGATTGTGGAGTGAATGTCCTTTATGAATATTGGATGTTTAGGTTTGTTCCCTAGCCCTTTCCCTTACATCTTTTATTCAGTGCAATGCACTGTATATGTGTGCTGGATAATTAAAACAAACAAACAAAAAAGCCACATGTATTGATTGATGGCTCCTGTCATACCTCCAGTATGCTTCTAGAATTATAACAAAGGGAAGCAGGTACTCTGAAACATACTTTAAAAACAACACCAAAAGCAAGACTACATTGTCATCAAAGAAGCATGATTTTTGAAGTGATGTTAACTCTATTTTCTTCATTAATAAATACATCAGAAACAGTTTTTCGTTGCTATAAAGTGGGTGCTGTAGTCCTTCCAAGTTTTAGGCATAAATGTATAGATTTATGTAGAATTGTACAATTTGTGATTAACACATCCTGTAATTTGTTTGAAAGCAGATGTCTACTCTTATTGCAGCTTGAATGTTCCCAATAAATGCAGGGTGATTTCCCCTGTACTGCTAATTATCTAGTTGTTATGAGAGTTCCTGATACCAACGTAATAAACAGAAAAGATGTTTTTATTTCTTGCTATTAGGAGAAAAATGAAAAGGCTAAATCACTCTGTATTATCCTCCACTGCATCTAAAAAAGTAAAATTATACTCCTGGTGCCTGAACTCTTATCTTCTTAAGATTGGATCTGTGTAGCAGAAATTGGCTAATTCAGGTCATGACATAAATAGAGCTTACCGATTCAGTAAAGTTATTGTTTAATTGTAAAGAATTGTTTAAATTTGGCTCAGGACAATGAACTAGTATTACAGTACTGGTAAGGGCAGTAGTAAGGGCAAGCGGTAAGTTTGCTGGTAAGGGCAAACATTTTTTGATTCTGTACTGCCAAACCTGACCTGAAAGTTTCTATTCATGAAATAATCTTTTCTTTTACATGAGCTTACAGGCACAAGTTTTCTTAGCTGTAGAACCTAGCTTCTGGCTAAAGTCAGAACTGCATTATTGGATATCGTTGTTAATTATCACAGATAAGAAACCTGAGGACTTAGCAGGGACAGAGACTAGAATGGCCAGTGCCTCAGAAACAGAATTTGGGCTTCTGGATCTGGTATTATTAGCACGGAAATCCTGCCTGTTCTGATGAATATGTATGTCCAATCATTTTGAGTCTATTTTCCTTCAATGGTGCTTATTTTGCCATAGAAGCAAGAACATGAGAAGACAAAGCCAGATCACAGAACCAGAGAATGATACGGATATGAATGATATGGAGATTATCTAGTCCAACCCCCCTGCCAAAGCAGGTCCACCTAGAGCAGGTTGTACAGGAACGTGTCCAGGTGGATTTTGAATGTCTCCAATGACGGAGACTCCACCACCTCTCTGGGCAGCCAGTTCCAGTGCCCTGCCACCCTCAAAGTGAAGAAGTTCCCCTCATGTTTAGATGGAATTTCCAGAGTACAAGTTGTGCCCATTTCCTCTTGTCCTGTCACAGGGCACCACTGGAAAAAGACTGGCCCAATCCTCCTGGTACCCACCCTTTAAGTATTGATAAGCATTGATCAGATCCCCCCTCAGTCTTCTCTTCCCCAGACTAAAATGATCCAACTCCCTCAGCCTTTCCTCGTAGGTAAATCTGTTTGAGAAAACATCCTTAAGAATCTGTCTTGACGCACCATTTGACACAGCAATTATAAATAAACTACTTCTGAATAATAAAATTGTTCATATTCTATCTGTTAATTTTGTTTGCTGCTGTTTCATTCTTCCAGGAGTCCTGCATTGATTGGATGCTTCATAGTAGATAGAGAATATTTCCAAGAGATTGGCTTACTGGATGAAGGCATGGAAGTATATGGAGGAGAGAATGTAGAGCTGGGAATCAGGGTAAGAAACATAGCCAACCAGAACTGATTGCTTGCATTTAAAATATAGCTTGTTTCTTAATGCTGGGGG
>VXBW01004351.1:1063678-1160472 GCA_013400375.1 Thinocorus orbignyianus
CACTATGGAGAAAACTGGAATATGTAGGCATTTATGCTGCCTTCTCTCTGGAGGGGAATTAAGATATCAATAAAGTGCATAAGTGCACATGTTTTCTTCTTCCATCGTACATTTTTCACCTGTTTACTAGATGCAGTACTGTGTGTGATTTGTGTACTTCACAGCTAAATACCATTCTGAAACTACAGTGCTGTTCTGTTTGAGAATCTTTCAAGGTTTTGATAAAAAAGAAATTCTTAGATAGATAGGTGGTAATGAAAGATGGTACGGTGTGTGTTAGAAAATTAAACTCTGAATTCTGCTATGAAGTGTTAGTGGAAGCTTGCGTTTTCTGTTTTACAGTTGCCAGAAGAAAAGCATACTGTTATAGAATGGCAAAAAAAAAAAAAAAAAAAAAAAAAAAAAAAAAAGTTATTTTAAAAATACAGAATTCTCAGCTGAGACTTTGAGATATAACTAAGAATACTCATTTTCACTTCTCATTTCCTGAAGTTATTTTTCTCCTATCTGTCAGAGATAAAGTGTTATTGCAGCAAGACTGAAAGGCAGGTCCTCTCTCAGTTACATTAGAGCACAGTTTTAAGGAAAGGCAGAGAAATGCAAGACTGTTTCTTTTAATAACACCATTCTCATCACTTTGACGGCCAGAGAGCCGCCTTCTGTTCCTAAAAACTGATTTTGCAGCTCAGTGTTACGATGAGTTTAAAATTAGTGTCACTTTGGTTTTTCTTTTCTTTTTTCAACTGTCAAAACTATTGTTTCCTTGTGAGTGTGAGGAGTTTTATCTAGTTTTGCATCATGAGATATATGCTGCCCAGTCTGCTATACTTAGCCTTACAGAAGTTGATTGGGAAGAGTACTTTGAAAGACAGGACCAGAGAGACACAGATCTCTGCATAATTGAAACTTTGGAGTAGACTAGATCACTGGAATAAGGCCCTCTGATTTCCTTATGGCTTTTTGTCTGTCTCCAGGGAAGCAGTGCCTGACCTATATAAAATACTTTCATCTGTAACAGATTGTAGTGTGCAAGGTAGCATAATGTATGCTGCCTCTTCTAACTTTATCCTGACTTGGATCAGTGTTCCAGGCTGTATCAAAACAAATTACTGAGCTGTAATGAATAGATTTTTCAGCAGTTTATTACCAACTCTTCTCACAATTCTCAGCATATCCCAGATAATACTGGGATGAATATAAATGTACAGTGCAATATTACAGTTTCTAGGAAGCACAGTATTGTTTTTACAGATGTTAAGCTTGAAAAAGCAAGCTCCTTTCCTCAGACACCTGCTTCTGGCACACACCTGAGGCCATTCACTGCATCTTGGCAGGGGGCTACTTCAGATAGGCTCTCACATTATGGTGGGCAGCCATGGCGTTCAGTTGCAGCTGTCCCTAGAGATCCAGCTCCCAGGGGCTGCCTCTCATTTCCTTTACATAGGGGTACCTGGAAAACTGTATTCAGCAGGTGATTTTAGGCCAGATGGTCTGTCTCTGCTGATGAACTATGTTTTTGTCTCTGTGGCACCAAATAGTCGTCTCTAGAGTACTTGTGTTGCTTTCAGCTTTGAGGTATACGATGAATCACTTAATAAAGACAGTAATTGTTCTACAAAACTACATTATAATTATAGTATCAGTGCAATAAATAATGTTTCTATTTTAAAAATAATACCCTCCAATCCATGACCAGGTATTGCTTACTGTAATTCGTCTTTCATTGCCGTTTTCCTTTTTTAAGAAGTATCAAGCTTCCTCTAGTATTCTGCTGTATTGCATTATCATGTAAAGGTGGAGAAGCAGGTGCTTTGTGCCCAAACTGACCTGGTGTCCAGGCTAGGCAAGAAATAGTATGTTGTGTATTGCATTCTCTGATATGATGGATTTGATATCTAATGAAATTTCTTTCATTTCATGGGTTGAGTTTATAAGCAAATTTCACACAGCCTGTTCCCATTCTTTGCAGTGTTTAGGCACTGGAAGTCAATTCTTTATTGGGAAATTTTATGCGTAAATGTGTAAGAGCAAGCACGTACAGGAACAGGAGAGGTTATTTTCAGCTATAGAAATAGCTGCGAGAGTTAGGATCGTTTGAGCTACCTGTTTTCTTAAATATGCTAAGTAGAGCATGGTCCTGCGTCCCTCTATTACTAATTTTGTTCCAGAGGATGTAACACTGCTGTGAGCTGAGCTCATATGCTGCTGCAGCATCATGTGATGACAGGACTAGGTAAATCACCGTCTCTGTGCCTATGCACAGAGTCAAAGCCTTATTCTCTTATTTGCTTTGTTAGCGATGGCATCTTCAGTGATGTGAGATAAGGTTTAATCTCCCAGCTGAGAAGCAGAGTCTACCTATTTAGGATTTCTTTGCATTATAAAGGAGAAACCATTACTGTGTCTTCTAAAGATCTTGAAATGGTTTGTTTTCAGCTGAACTGATGGGATAGTCACTGTGCAGGGACAGGAATTAGACCCTGACGAAATGGAGACTTATCCCAGTATCCTCTCCCAGGAGGTATTTTTGTCACTGCATCATCTGCGCAAATATCTAGTTATTTGTGTTATGTGAGTGCAAGAAAATCCCCAGCTATTGGAAATGTGTTTCTGAAGCATCCATTATTGGTAAACCATAACAAGCCACAGAAAGCAGATCTTTGATTAGAGGATTATCCTCTTGACTCTGATGAATTAGTTTCTCTGCTCAGCTCTATTTGTCTCTAATTTGGTGTATTATTTTAACTTCTAAGGTTTTTGCTCTTGTCTGTGGCTTTGTAATAACATTTGTAAAATATTAAGCATATATTATTAAATAAATATTAATAGAGTTCTGTTGCCTTGAGCTAGAATCTGACAGGTAGGTTATATTTTCTTGCAAAGCTATTTGTTTGCTCCATAAGAAAATAAAGGCAGACTGGTTGATGCAAGATTTGACAGCATCCTTTTTGAGCTGCTCAGACACTTTATCTGGGATTTTTGAAAGATTCATTTACTGTGCCCCAAAATCATATTCTTGAATTCATGTTAGGATGAGTAATGCTTCTTTTTGGTAGGTGTTCAGTCATTCCCAATTGAAGTGTGCTTTTAAGGGAACAGATTGCATTTGGAGGGCAAACTGGAATCACAGTGCTTATCCAAGAGACCAAATAGGAACTATGTTGGTAACTGTCTTATAGTGAATTGAATGTAAGGCTGGCATTTCTCACTGTTATTTGGGCTCTGCTTCTGTGTTATGCTTGCATAAGCAGTACTTGTAGTTACAGAGTACTACAAATCCATTGCGATCAGTTAGGTGCAATCGATTAGATCCTGCATTCGATGGTTCAACTCTAATTTTCATTAGGCTTCTTACAGGCCTGTTCGAATTTCTACTGAAGCCTGTGGAAGATTTTCTATCAAGAGCAAGCCTGTAGCAATCATTTTGTCTTTTAAAGGAGCCTACGCGTTTGATAAAGCTTCCAAATATCTTTTACCACAGAGTTGTTTGTACCACTTCTAGGGATGCCTGAACAAATAGTTGGTGATTTGCCCTAGGTCATAGACTAAAGTCAAGGGAACGTAAGCCCAGGCTTTATCTTAGGGTAATTAAAGATGTCACAAAGACTTTGTGTTTGCAGTTGAATTTGTGTTCACAGGGATATAATGGCCCTGTTAAATGGGTAAGAGGAGATTTTGTTAGAAGGTAATAGCTCTTCAAGGAAAAAGGAATGGATCTTGCTCCCACTAAATGATATAGCAAGACTTCACATCAACTGACCCAGGAGGAAAATTACGTTTGTAGTTGGTATAATATAAGAGTATGGAACGCTACTTTTATACAGTATATTGCTATAGTGAAATTAGTTGTATTTGCAATAAAACAACATTATAATAAATATATGCATTTAATTTCCTGTTATTCTGACAGTTTTTTTATAGAACTTACATGAAGCTGATGCTTTTACTGTTGGCAGAGAACTAGAGAAATCCTTCTTCTCCTTTCAACTCTCTTGTTCTGACTCACAGCACACCATTACTTTGGCTCTGCCAGCATAGATGTCTGAATGGCTGCCCCATACCCACTGTCTCAGAACATCATCAGTTCAGAAGTAAACTTTTATGTTGTAACTTTTTTTTAAGCTGTAGGGTTAATTTTAATGTTAATCAGTTAGTGATTTACCGTGCTGCCTCACAAACCGTTGTGTTAGGAAAATTGAGAGGCTGATGTGCCAAGAGGTAGAAATGACTGGGAGGGCCCAGTGAAAGTGAGAGGATTTCTCAGCAGGTTGCTGTATTGTAGGGCTGTTTACACAGCGAGTGAGCGCTGGGATGTTTCATAGCATCTCTTTTTGTCCTTGCTGCCGGATCCACTTTCATGACACTCCACTAAGCAAAATAGATATTCCCTAAATTCCCTTCAGGAAAATGTATCTAGATGTTCACCATTCTTGCAATTACAGCTATCATCACTTGCTGTGTAGTCTTAAAGGCATGCTTGTAACGTGATTTTAATAAGTAGACCATAGCTTTTCCCAGTAAGAAAAGCTCTTAGTTTGTTGTCACAGGTGCTGTTCAACAGCATCAGGTTGATGATGTGCAAAGGGAATGGCTGAGAAGTACAAGAATAAGAATATTCTTAGTTGCTGCTTTTAAGTAACATTTTTTCTAAACTTTTTTTTTTTTTCCTGAAATAGTGATTTCTCTTTAACTTTACATTAAAGCTTTAAATAGAGAGGTCTGGTTTATTTTTATCTATTTTGTAAATTCAGAAGAGGTCATTTCTAGACAACTCTGCAAGAAAAATTTGGAAAGATTGACCAAGTGTTACTTCTTGTAAGATGTAGCCAATGGTTTTTGTAGCCCATACTTACACTGCCAAGGAATTATTTTTGTATTGGTGAAAGTATGATGCAATTACTTGCCTAGAAACCTGTGTAACCAAGTAACCAGTAGTGGCTTCTCAGTGTGATGAGAATTATTGCTAAGGTTAATTTTGTTTTGCAAAGTACCGCACTGTGTTAACAACCTGAATCCCAAGATGACACAGACTAAAATTCTCTATTTACTGGGTAATAATTCCAGCAGAAAAAAAAGCAAACAAAACCCTCTGTTGTGAATACAATAAGTAACTTGTCATGCTTCCATATGGGTGTCAGTTATGACATCAACAGAAACTGGCTTTCTGTGGCATGTTCTGATTTGATATCAAACCTGCAGTGGAGTAATTGTTCCCCCCTCTCCCCACTTTCGCCCACGAATACCTCAGCAGGTAATCTGCAGCTACAGCATGTGCAATTATACAGACAACATTACCAGTGAATCATTTTTGTGGTTTTGCTCTTTCTGGGGAGAGAACATTTTATTAGCTACTCCCACAGGAAAGCAAATGATTGATACAGCATCAGCAAACACAGAATCCCAGAATCATCATGATTGGAAAGGACCTCTGAGATTACCGAGTCCAACCATACACACACAAAAACCACCTACAATCTCAGCCATTAGAGCATGCCCTGAAGTGACACATCTACACATTTCTTAAATACCTCCAGGGATGGTGACTCCACCACCTCCCTGGGCAGACTGTTCCAGTGCCTGACCACTCTGTCAGTAAAGTTTCAGTAAAGTAACACATGGTATCACTATTCCCTACAAGTAACGAGGATGAGGCACTTTGAGATTTCTCACAGGTACTTTTTCATTGGTTGTACCTGTGTGGTTGTGCGTTGCCAACTGGGCAGTAAGATAGACATTTTGATGTTTTATGAGAGGAAATTGTTGTTTATATTGGTATAGAAAGAAGTGAAACAGTTGATGTCAATATGTACTTACAAATCAGTGGACTCAGGGGAAATGCAAACTACTTACTGCATTATTGTAAGATAACCTTATGTTTAGTATCTTTCTGCACTTTAAGTCACTGCATGGTGGCAATGCTGTTGTAGCTTCTGATATTACAATTCTTCATGGCCTAATCGATAAAGATTCCATATTTGTGTTAATATGATACTGAGGTGAGATTTCTCTAGAATGTATTTCATTGAGAGTTTTTAGTACTGCAAGACTGATTTAGTAATCTAACAAAGATTAGAGGAAGACCAGTGTAGGAGAGCAAGAGATTGTTGTGATGTAACAGAACTGAGTATGTGACTGGGATGGATTCACCAGGATGGATGTAGCATGTTTTGGTCAAAGCTGCAAAGGCCAGATACCTTTCTATTTGTCACAGCACCTTGTGCCGTAAGTCAAGTAAGCAGAACACCAGCTTGGCTGAACAGGGAACTCTTTATTTGAGCTCAAGTGGAAAAAAAAAAAAAAGTTGTGTGATCTCTGGAAGCAAGATCAGGATTCAGAGGAAGATCGTAGCGCTTTGATTTGTATATGCAGGTCAGAGCTCAAAGGTTTCTAGTGAACAGGGATACATCTGGTTGGCAACCAGTCACCAGTGGAGTTCCTCAGGTTTCAATTCTAGGACCAGTTCTGTAAAATGTATTTATCGACAATCTGAATGCAGCTGTTGAATGCACCATTACTAAGGTTGCTGATGATACCAAGCTGGGAACTGCTGTTGACTGTCATGAGGGATAAGGTGACTTGCAGAGGGATCTAGATAGATTAGATTTAACAAGTCCAGATGCTGAATTCTGCACCTAGGACAGAGTAGTATCAGGTACAAGTATAAATGGGGAGAGGAGTGTCTGTAGAGTAGCCCTGCAGAAATGGATCTGGAGGTGCTGGTCTGCAGCAGGCTCAGTACAAACCAGCAGTGCCCCTGGCAGCCAAGAAGGCAAACCGAATCCTGGGGTGTATCAAACACAGCAGAACCAGCCGGTCAAAAGGATGACTATCCCCCGGTATTCAGCACTGGTGCAGCTTGAGCACTGTGTGCAGTTCTGGGCCCCACCATTTAAGAAGGATGGGAAGGCTCTTGAATGCATACAGCGGATGGCAACAAAGCTGGTGAAAAGGGCTGGAAGGAATGCCCTATAATGAGTGGCTAAGGACTTTGAGTTTATCTTGGAGAAAAGGAGGCTGAGGGACGACTTCATTGCTCTCTACAGCTTCCTGAGGAGGCGAAGTGGAGATGGAGGTGCTGAGCTCTTGTGTCCAGTGATAGGACATGTGACAATGGTTCAAAACTGTGCCAGAGGAGGTTCAGACTAGACATCAGGAAGCATTTCTTTACCGAGGGGATGGTCAAACACTGAAACACGTTTCCTAGAGAGGTAATCAATGCCCTGAGCCTGTCAGGGTTTAAGAGGCATTTGGACAGTGCCCTTGATACCCTGCTTTAACTTTTGATCAGCCCTGAATTGGTCAGGCAGTTGGACTAGATAATTGTTCTAGGTCCCTTCCAACTGAAAATATGCTCATGCTATGCTTATGTTATGCTATGATATTTTTAGCTTGGTATTCTGGTACTGGTCAAGTCTTTAGGGTTAGTGCATATTTAACAAGACTAATCAGACTAAGTTCGGGTGTGGTAAGGGAGAGAAAGGTAAAAATATGCAAGGTGGAAAGTCCACTAAGTTGCTTCATGAATACGAAACCAGTGGCGATCTGGTAATTCAGTTTGCTGCTTTTTTGCCTTTTAAGATGAAAAGTGATTTATTTTTACTTCCTATTCATGACTTAAACTTGGCAATGTAGTGATTTACGTGTCAGTTATTTGCTGTGCCTGGTGATGATAGACACATTTGAAAGAGAACTGAACAAAGCTGTATGCCTTCAGTGACCCTTGAAGCATGTTATCTCCTAGTAACACAAGGCATGGAGGAGTTCCTGCAATTGTAAATCAGCAACACAACATACATAGTTTACATTGTAAAAGTTTCAGCTCATGAAGATACATGCAAAATAAATCCCTGCAGAACAAAACAATTTTAAAAGTACATAATGAAGCAATCAGCTAAAAGAGAAAGGAAACTACTGAGAATTTAACGTGGTAAGAATCTTTTCATATGTTACTTTTTCAATGAGAGTGTTTTATAAATGGCACAATTAATATAAAATGAGGCCTATGAGGCAATTAATGATGACTTCAAAAGTAAGATTTAACGGATAATTTGCATTTTAAAAATTGAGAGCAGCTTTATTTGTGTTAAATCATTTCTTCCCTTTTAAAAAGTATTTTAGACAGTGGGTGTGTGTTTTTGTAGGTTGCTTACGGTTTCACATTAAGATTGTCGGCTTCATTATGGAAAAAAGCTATTCTTGCATGAAAGCATGATGGGCTTGTATGATGATGAGAAATAGAATAGTCTTCAAAAACCTCAGGGGATTTCAGTAAAACATATGAAATAATTTTAAAAAAATCTCTCTATTCAGTCTCTGATTTCTCTATGGATACTGTTCTGAGCTGTGACTATAGGCAGTCACCTCTTGAAATTAAGTTACACCCTAATTTCCCACTCTGCAAGGCCGCATACCAGTTGCGTGATTCTCTTTTTCAGTCCATTCAGCATCTAGAAGCAGGGAGTAAAACACAATCATGGCTTTAGTAAGCAGTATATTTTCTTTTTCTTGCTGTCCACCTATATTCTGATTTTTCTAATCCTGACTTTATGTGACTCAGGCCAGAATTCTGTGTTTAATTCTACCCATTTGGGTGGACTTCTTAAATGAGATGAAGCTGTTTGAGACCAGTGGAATAAGAAAAGCTGTCCATGGTTTCTTGCTGAATTTGAGGAAAGTTAGCTAAATCCATCAGTACTTACTGTCATTATTGCAGTTATTTAGTGAAGATAATCTGACTTCAGTAGAGATATGAGCTAAATAAAGATTAATGTGTTTCATCCAGTGAGTAGTTTCTGGGTTTACAGAGACAGATACCCAAACGTACGTGACAATCCAAAACCTTTTAGGGTGCGATCCAAACCCAACTGATTGCTACTGGAAACATGAATGCTGATCTCAGTGATCTTGTATCTGATCGTTCTCCCTGTCCTTTCTACAGTCACCTCTTAAAATAGCAAAATGAAAACGCAGACCCAAAAGAATCCTAGATGTAGCTCATGGTATTGAATAAAAATGGTTTATTCATACTTGCCTGTAAAGCATCAAGCTCATTATTGGTCATCAGTAAACAATTAATGATGAAGGTTAACGAGATTCGCAAATACTGCATTAAATTGTTCCCCAGAATTTTAAAGATGTTGGTGACTATTTGTTTGTATCCACCATAATAATTACTTCACACTGGCTGTTTATTTTTATCTTCAGGGCATCTTTAATGAGTTCTTCAAATTTTGTCATTTGCAGACTTCACAGAAGCTAGAAATTACTTCAGCCTTTTGAGAAATCACTTAATTATTAAAAAGGTTTGTTTGCAGCCCAAATGAAGTGGTGGCTTCAAACAAGGTCACATGAGTTCTTGTAGAAACTGCATGATCTGTGTAAATTTAATGAATTAGCAGTACATGCTAATAAACTGCTTAGCGTCATGTAGGTTTATTTTTTTATTAGATTAAGCTTCCACAACATGAAAAGAACACTTAGTGATTAAAGAGATAAAAAGAAACACTTTTAATGAAGAGGTGTTATTTCATTTTATAATGAAGTACAAATTAAATATTCAGAGAGGGATCAGCTTCAGAATTGTAATTGTTCAGATTAAATATGCAAATTCAAATATGTTTAAATGCAATTGAAAAGGATTTACTAAAGGATATGGATATAAAAATAAAACTATAGAGAAATAGAAGCCCTTTGCCTAATGAAACAGATTTTCCAGGTATGAATGGAATTTTCTCTAAAAAAAAAACCTTATAACCAGATTGATTTAGACATTTCTAAGGATGTGTGAGTCACCCATCTCTGCTGCACACTCAATGCTGTCACTACTGCCATCGTTTTAGTGGGAACGAGAGAGAGATGATAGCACAGTGTTATTAGGGCTTACACCTTTGCAGAACACTTAAAGCAATTTGGTGTGGCGCTGTTACTGTAGCTGCCTCAGTTGTGCCACCCTACTGGACTTCCCAGTTCTTCCTTTACTCCTTTAACAGACTGCAAGCTGCAGCTGATCTGTTGTGTCACCACATGTGTTCTCTCTGCAGTTTATGTGTTCTTTTCTTTCCTGGCTTTTCCAATGGGAAGAACATGTTCTGTCTTTGCTCTGTGGGGCTACTTTAACCTTGGTGTACATAAATTCACACCAATGTAGCCCCACAATTATTGCTTACATGTAGATGTTACCTTCAGTAAATTAAGAGTAAGAAATTCTTAGAGCTTGGACAAATTTTCCACATAAGTCGTAACAACTTAAGATTTAAAAGGGAGATTACCACCCCCACCCTCTTTTTTTCCCCTCAAATAGATTCACAGTATTCATTTAATGTTCCTACTATCTCCCTCTTGCTTTGCTTCTTTAAGGCCAGAGGTATCACCGATTTTAGTCTATCAGCTTTTTAAGTGGTAGAGGTCAGCTTGGCACTGCTACTGTCCCTTTACACCTGAATTTTTTAAATGGAATTTTACTACCTTCTGCAAGTGATGAAGGAACCCTTTCAAGAGGAGGAAGCCCTCTAAGCCCATCTTGGGACTGTACTAAATACATGAACTTCCTCAGGAAATTCAAGAATAAAGAGACCTTTCTAAGGTACTCTTGGAAAGGAGCATTGAAAACACACTGAAGTGGATTCTGAGAGCTCTTTGGAAGGGAAAATCAAGTTGGTGTGTTCTTCTTCTAAAAGACTTTTTGTTCAAAGTGAACCAGCAGGACCAGAGCCTCAAGAAGTTCCTCCAAAGAAAAGCAAACCTTCTGCATTGCTGGGGCTCCAGTAATCATGCTGAGTGCTCCCAAAGTTAAACAGGACCTCACACTTGAAAAATTTCTAAGGTTTTTGCCATAAGGTAAAGCCTGAGACCCATTGGTACAGTTTTGCAATTGATGCTTTTACAGCACGGAATGTGAATTGCTGTTTGTTGTATCACAATGATGGAAATCTATGGGTTTTTTTTGACAAGTGTATATGTATGTTTAGGGATTTGGCAGGAAATTGACACTATTGCTCGCAGTTTCCACCTCTTGATACCATAGATAAAACATCTTCATGGGCAACAGGAAAAGGTGCTGTATTTCCATTTAAGCATAGTTTAAGAAATTAATCAGATTTCTTCCTTGTTATTTGTACAAATAGGCTTGTCATTAAGTATTACTGATTGCAGTGACAGTATGCTTAGAAATATAACATTTTATTTCAAACCATCCCATGTGGTTAAAAAAAGTCTTTGAAACTCTTTTAGTTCCTACTAAAGTCATGGCTGATATTTTGGAAAAGCTTCACTGATTTTAAACTTTTGTATTTATTTATAACCATCACATAAAATAACAGTGCTGGAGAACTAGAAAGGTGTTATTCAGTATGGATGAAGCCTGAGTAAAGATTCCTAGTGACAGCAAGAACAGAGCTGTGAAATTCACAGAGGAAACATGTGAAGGTGTGAGGAACTGACCTCTCAATTCTGTTCCTAACTATAAAGACAACCTGTTGTCTACAGAAGGTTTGCTAGATTAAGAACTAACCACTCTAAAAGGCTTTGCAGCTTCCCTCTGAGTCTTTGAGAAAGTATATTTCTTAGCATTAAAATATTAATAAAAAACCCTAAAAATTTTCTTTGACCAAAAGATGTTGATTCAGAGTAATTAATGAATCTCTCCTGTGTGCTTCTGATGTGAGATTTACACCTTTATAGATGTCTTGAAAAACATTCCAGCCATCCACAATGGCTCCAACGCAATGGTTGGGGTAGCCTGAGTAGAGGAGATGAGAGGAGCTAGGAGTGATCAGATTCAAGTGGACAGTTGGTCTGAGAAGGGAAAAAAAATAATAAATGGGTGTTTTTGACCAAGCTGCAAGAAATTCCCTTATTTCAAATATAATCAGGGAAGAATGATGAAAAAAAACCCACCTAGTGCTTTCTGTAACAATCAGTTAATCATGTTATATGGTTTAGTATTCATATATCCTGTTCAGTAAAGTGTTTAATATTTAGTGTATGACTAGCAAAGCTCTTCATTCCTTGGAGATTTTGCGTATTTGGAAGAGCTGGGAATCCAGAATCCTTTGAGATTCCAGGAGAGCTTCATACCACTTTATGTCTACCTACTTTTTCTTTCTTTGCAACTGGCCTCTCCCTAAGTCAAATCAAATGTTTGGAGAAAAGAGCTTTCTCGCTGTACTGTAATCCCACTGGCAAAGAATGCTTGCAGGAGGGAAAGGTACAATGGCTTGTCTTAGATGTGACCAGCTGACCAAGTCAGGATTGGGCCTTCTGCCCTTATAAATTATTGCATCTGCTTTCACTCTGCAAGTGCTCAGCAAGGCTTTGTAGCCTACATCTCAGGGTAGTGTTACTTCTTTTAGTGCTGTTAACTGCAAGCTCTGCACACTCTGTAATTTGTGATTCCTGTATCTTCAGATCACATGTGTTTCTCATGTCTTCCTCTTTAAAAAGTCATTAATTAAAGGACTTTTAATCATCTTGATATATGGAAACTACTAGCATATAGTTCTAGTCTGGTTTTGGTACATACTAACTGCATTTTCGGGAGTTGCAGGAGATTTTTGCTTAGAAATAATAGGATTTGGTTTTGAAGTTGTTTAATGTAACCTGCCTGTTCTGTCAGCATGTGTATTGACAACTCCCTCTTAGCATTAAGTTTTTAAGTGAATCCATGGTTCTTACAGAGTAATTAATTAGTCTTTGGAAACAGAACAAAAACTGCAGTGGCTGAGAGAAAGGAGTGGCCACCAGATTTGATTAATTGATGTTTATTCACATATTATTTACAAACATATTTTACAAATTGATGTTTATTTACATATTATTTACAAACTATATTAAAGACTTTGTCATCTCAGGATGCATTTTGAAAACACATATGACTTAATTATGAAGTAAAATTAGATTTTACCGATTAGTGAACCAATGGTAAAGTTATAGATGAGTCCGCTCTTTAGATTTTCAGATCCTAGAAATTTGTTTGGAAATTCAGCATTTTATAGACTATGAATTTTTGACTCAGCTTGTTGTTAAGATGAAAATCCCACAAAAGATTGGTGTTGACATGTTTGGTTTGGATCAAGGCCATTCCTGTTAAAACGAGCAAAGGCTAGGCAGAGTAGGCAGCACATGCGCTGTGTGGATTGCCTTGTCCTGGGCTAAGTTATGGCCATCTCTGTATCTTCCTTGTCTTTATGATACTAATTTAAGCAGTGTACAGTGAGTAACTCTGAAACAATTTACAGCTGGATGTTGATGCCATGCTGAGAAATGGCTTAGACTAAAAGCAGGCATTGTGTGAACAGAACCTGATGATACTTCACATTTAATCTTTATTAGGAAATGTAGCTGAACCATTTAGAATTAAATGTTCAACAAACTATTATTTTTGTTAGATCGTTAAACTGGATTTTCTACTTTATGTGATATTTAGAAAGACAGGACACAAATGCTATTTCCAGATTATTTATTCTTGCGCCAGATCAATTGCCCACTTATTTGTAAATATTTATGATCATCTCAGTTTTGCCCTGATGTTGATAAGGATTATGATTATTTAATCTTAAGGATTTCCAAGTTCTGGACACAGAGACATGCTAAAGTCTTTTCACCTCCCTTCTTGACTATACAGTTGGTTCATGGGATTGCTCATCTTCCAGAGAGCTCTGAAAACCAAGGCTCTATCTCTTCTACCAGCATATGCTGAATGTAATTAGGCACCAGTTCAGAAAAGGCTTTGTAAACATTCTGAATCCATGCCACATTTTCTGGTCTCGGGAGCTGCCAAATGCCTAAAGGCTGTATTCAAGCCAGATGTCTAAATATATAAAATGAATGACTGAACAAAGTGCCTCCTTAGTGGAGCATATGCCTATAGGATGGACAGACCTGAGGGGTCTGAGATCAGCTCCAGAACATGATGTTCTGCCAAGCCCAAATTCCTGGCCTGTAGGAGGGAGGTCAGAACATGCTCTCTCCTGGATGAGCTGTATGGGGAAAGAGCACCCTCATTCTCATTTTTTGCTCTCTTGGTGTGAGTTACCAAGCCTCAGGAATCTCTGCTAGCAGTATCATAAGGCAAACTCTGTCACTTCTCAGTGAGTACAAGTGCCTTGGGACACTGAGGTACTTGTTCAGCAGGATCAAACAGTTTGAGTCCATCTGGGTTTTCACCTGAGCAGCATCCACTCAACCGTTATGAATGGGCTGCCCTGATCTTGTTAGGAAGTTTACATAATACGAGATGCACAGTAAAAGAGCTTCTATGTAGAGTAATTCAACTACTTCACTGACTGTTAAGGCTGCCAAATTTGTTTTCTCTCTTGTTAAAAGCAGAAAGAGAGAAAATCAGACATGAATGCAATACTTACGATTAACATTATGGATGTTCCCAGCTGCAGTAGTGGGCAAAAATGAAGCACACTTGAGCAAGTACAGTAACCCACATTATAAATGTATTATAATTTATAAGAATTGTGTGTGTTGAAATTGTTCATAGAACATTTTCATTATGTAGTCTTAGTCTTTGTTACTCCTCAAAAGAAATAAGTATGATCCTTTCTGAGCTGTGTTTAAAGCCAAGCATAAGATGCATTTATGTTCCTAGTCTTCCTCGAACCTGAAACTTTAGTGATCTTAAAAAGTTGATTAACTTAGTTTCCCTTTTAAATAAGGCTGGCTAGTTCAAGATTCTGAATAACACGTGTATGTATCAAGATGGACTGTGCACAATCTTAGAGCAGTGCCTGCAAGGCATTAAAACTTGAACCCAGACACTATTGTTTTGGATGCTCTGTAAATAGTTTTATTAATAATCTTCAGAATAGCTAAATATATCCAGGAATATTGTGATGAGAGGCTACTGGTAATGTAATAATTCTGTAGTAAGGTTAACTAGTAGTAATAATGCATGGTATTTCTCAGTAATAACTCTCTCCTGTCATAACTGTCTAAAAAACCTGTCTGTATAGTCTTGAGTTGTTCCAGTGCTTTGTAACAATGACAAGCATAGAAATAAATCATTTTGGTGTATTTACTAAAGGACAACAGTGGTATAGGGAGTTCTCACTAGCAGAATGTCTTTTTTCCTTCTAGGTATGGCAGTGCGGAGGAAGTGTTGAGGTTCTACCTTGCTCCAGGATTGCCCACATTGAAAGAGCACATAAACCATACACAGAAGATCTAACTGCTCATGTCCGGAGAAATGCACTAAGGGTGGCTGAAGTCTGGATGGATGAATTTAAGAGCCATGTCTATATGGCGTGGAACATACCCCAGGAGGTGAGTCACAAAGACCAACATTTGCAAGTTTTGCCTTTAGTTCCTACTCTGAATTTTGATTTTTCTGCTAGGATTTTGTTGTTTGTATACACATGTGTATGTATTTATGTCTTGCATATAGGCATAAGATATACCTATTCATACATGCTTATATGTAAAAATATATATGTAGTTTTGTCTTACCCTGGAATAATTTTTTGTCTTCAGGTTCCTTAAACATTAATTTCATGTCAAGTTCATCATCCTCACCGATGACTCCTTATGGAGATTTTAATCTAGTAGCTGCAGAAATGTGGGAAAAGGAAGCATCAAATCTGTATTACACATCTTATTTTGAACTTGGGTCTCTTATTTACCATCAGAGAGAGCTATAATTCCACCAGATTTGTGAGGGGATTTCTGTGAAAGGGCAGAGTTGTTAACATATATAAATTCAAACGTGGGTGTATCACTCTTGAATACATTTCACATAAGAGTAAGAGTGGCTGATAGATGTCATGACATACTGCAGAATCCAGCTGCAAGTGCCTTTTGGCCTGCTTGTCCAGATTTCTTTTCCCTAGATGAGCAAGGCTTGGTCCATTGTATTGAAAAGATAGTGTTGGATGGCTAACCTGAGAGTTCGGTTCGACATCTGATTTTAATTATTCTATAGTCAATGGTGTTTAATCTATGAACTGTTAAGAGCTATAAGGCTCTTAGAAGGGTGTCTACCTATTTTGGAAGATATTCAAGATCCACGTAGAATAGGTTGTTGCCACCTACAGGTTGGAAACCGTGGCTGTAATTGAATTTGAGGTTTGACTTGGAGTGTGCAGTTCCCATGATGACAACAAAAGTAAATACTCTAGACTTAATAAACGAACTTGGGCTATTTATCTTTTTCCTTATGAAAATCTCTGTAAAATTTCTTTGAGTGATATTGCAGCTTTTTAGAGAAACTGCTTTTAGTGCAATTTTCAGTTCAAGAAATAAAATGCTGTACTTTGCCTCCTTTAGTTTAATAAGGAAACAAGGTTAAAAACCAAAACCCAGCTAGATATATGAATACTGATGTTGATTCAGTGGCTTTCAATAGTTTCCTTCATCTCTGATGGTTAAACTAGATAATTATGGCAAAGCGAGGAAGTTATTGTCCTATTTTCAGGTTGCAGAATTAGCCACATAATACACCATGAAAACACCAGAAAAAAAACCCTTTATGATCTGGTGTAGGGAGAAGACCTTACTGGAATGTAGTCCCATGTTCACAGAGTGCAGGCAACAACTCTATGTGTCCCTGTTTTGAGTAATCACATTACATATGAAAATAAAGATGTTTCTGGAAGATAGGTTTACTTATTTTTTCCAAATAATTTAAATTTATTTGTGATTAACCTAATAGATTTAAATTTCGGTTTCTATTTTTTATTGTTAGTTATATTTCTGAAGATTGATTGATCCTCATTGATTGATCAAGTTTCAGTCTTTTGACTTGCAAGCATAGCATTAACACAGAACTTAGAAATTCCATTTGCTAACCGGGATATACAGTATTTTACACATATTTTCATAATATTCATCCAGATATGATGATGGTGCTTAATCTTGTGCAAAGTTGAGATTTAAATTCAATTGGAAATCAAATTAATGGAAAATATGAGGATAAGTTGTTTTTATTACTTGTTAAATGAAAACTTAAAAGGTAATAGTAACAATCTTGACTGTGCTGATAGGTCAGGGAAAAAGAAGCCTGTTATAATAAATTTTAAAACTCATTTATTAAAAAAAGGAGACAAATATATTTTGTTAAATAAATGGAAAATAAATATAGTTTGTGGATTGTACTGATTTCTTCAGATCACGAAGTGCATCAAGGTATTTGCATGGTAGATCTTGTACTGTCAAAACTGATTCTGTTTACAGTTTTGAAGAGGAATAACAAGTTTTCTTACTACTTCCATCTCCAGCCGTTTTTCCACCACAAATACACTTAATCATTGCACTGAACTGCTTGAATAAATTGCGATGCAGATTATATTCTCTATTCATCTTCACAAAGGCTACTGCTGTCAAACCATAGTGCAGACTTAAAAGCTGGAAATGGCGAGCACTAAATCAGCTTCTAATAGTGGTAGCCTCTTCTGCAATGTAATGAGATGTCTCTGTTGGAGGGAGAAATCTATTACTCTGTCTATGACGGAACCCGTAGCACAAAGAACCTTCATTTGTATTTCTCACCACTGTAGAAAACCAAATAAACACACTCATTCCCCTATACTTATTTAAAATACACTTGGAAACAGCTTAGTTTTCACAGTTGTATCACACCTATAAAGCCTTAAACTACTCATTGCCTAGTAATTGCTACAGAGATGATATGGCACCTTTGTGACCATCAGAAGGTTTTGCTGTCAGAGTCTGTGACTTAGAGCCAGGTACATTCCAGTCTTGTTCACTCAGCTTCCATCTTTTGCCATGTGGAAAATAAGGAAGGACTTGGGGAACCTGAGCATGTGCACAGTCAGTGTTGGCGCTCTGTTTTTTCCTGGCAGCCTGGCACATGCTCAGGTTTCCCAAATCAGGTGTGTAAGTTGGAGGTGTTCTAAGCATCTTTGTGTTCATTGCGAGAGGCCTGGTGCCAAGAATCAGGGGAAGAGCTCCGAAGCCCTGGGACTTCCTTTTCCTTTCCCAGGATGAACTTTGCAACCCCTGACCTGATTCTAGAGCAGAAGGAAACAAGTACATGTTTAAAGAAAGCTTCTGGCCTTTTAAGGGAAGCAAGGAAAATACAGTACAAAATTACACTCCCAAACACTGTAATTGAATCAGTCAGTATAAAGGAAATTTTTTTTTTCTTTGAGGGTCCCCTTTTATACATCAAAAGGTTAGGAGCAATGCAGTTTCTGGCTGGTGTAGAAATATCAGTAGAAAGAGGGAGTATTCAGTGTAAATAAGCAACCTAAAAAATAACTTAAAGCTTGTGGGATACTTGTAGTACAGACTTCCAGTAGAAAGGGTACAGAGAGATGGTGGTTGAGAAAGGCTGGGGATGGATTAGGTAAAATTTAGATCCCAATCAGGATGGCAATATTTCTGTTTCATCTTTGCTTACCTCAAGATTAAATTAAAGGCAAAATACCAAAGAGGGAGAATTTTCAAATCGAAAAGATGTTGAGACATCATTATGAGAGCCATGCAGAGAGGACAGACAGATAGCATGGCCAAATCCTGTTACACAAGTGGGTAACTACAGGAGTAATTCTCTGTCTGGAAGCTGATGAAATAGCACACTGGTAATGGACTGTGTAGGTAATAGAAATGTACTCAGTTATAACAGTCGGGATTTTCCATGAAATATGTTATTCCAAAATGTTAACTGTAGGACCTGTTTTTTCCATGGAAGAATTCCCAGATCTCTGAGAAGCCCCATAGTCAGATGTTTCAAGGGTTTTAGTCTGAGAACTAGTAATAATAAAAAGGAGTTAGACTCATTTGGCAGTGTGCTGTCACTGCCCTCTTGGGGTGTCTGTCGGTGGCTCTGCAGTACTGAGGGCTTCAAATGGGGATCTCAGATACCATGGTGATTTCTGCTTCCAAATTACTTTGATAAATACATTCAGAAAAAACACTTAAAACCCAAAGGAAAGATTTTTCAAGTCCAAGAAGCAAGAGGTGTGCTCTCCATGTGCCCTGGGCTACGTTTTTGGTTTTGTTTTTTTTTTCTTTTTTTCCTTCCATCAAATTCCCAGCTTTGGGGAACACGCTGAGTTGTTGCTAGTTTTAAAGCCAGTGTGCTACTTGTGAGCTATTTTCTTTCTCCAGCTGCACAGGAGCATGTGATTACTCAGGCCCTAGATGCTTGCTCTTACCTTACACAATAAGCTGTGAGGAAACAAGCACTGGTGCCTGCAGGGTTGCATGGGAAGGTGTTGGGATGCACTGGACCAATTTAGTACCTTATCCCAGAAAGTCTTCTTAGTGCTGGAAGTCAAAGATCTGTGTGCTGGCATCCTCCTTTTCCTACACACAAGTGGCAAGTGCAAGTGCAGCCAAAGCCATGCATGAGCAGGATTTTTCGTGGGATCAGTTGGTTGTCTTACAGCACTCCACAGCAAGTTCCTCTGTCTAGTCACTTGCTAGGAAAATCAGGCAAAAACAATCACTTAAGGGGTAGTTCCACATAAAGTTTTATGATGTAGGGCTTGAATGGAGGGGAGTTGATAATTTGTAAAATTTAACTTGAGTTATACCTGTTAACGCCAGAACTCAGTTTCCTACTTTTTAGTATACTTTTCTAATGCAAAAGTCAATTTTACTTGAGTTAGAAAATGCTTCCATAATAAAATATACTTGTTCCAGTGCTTTAGGATATAAGAAGCAGTCATTGCTTAAGCAGCTTGGTAACCTATATACTTAGAAGGATGTGTAACTAAGAAAATTCAGTGCTTCTAGTGTTATTTTTAAACCATATCTGGTGGCTGACAGAATCTTTGTTTGTGGCCCAGTAAGGGCTGTTGTTCAAGTAGATAGATTATAGGATTTCCCTGTAAAAATGTATTTATTCTGCATTTTGTTCTGAGACAGAAGTTGTAGAGCACAGTGTGGAGCAAAAAATGTCTCATTTTACTTCCTATCAAATAGCAGCCATGGATTTGCACTTAGGTCCCTCTCTAAGAATTTCCACTGCATGATTTTAATGTGATAAATTATTGATTTTCATATACGGGGACTTTATGAAACTAACACTTTATGATCTGCTCTTATGATAAATAGAAATTAGGTTAACCAGAAATGTAAAGGACAATACAAGTTAGGGGAAAGAATATTCTGCAATTGCTTTTAACAAAAAAAAAGCAACTTCTATTTTTACATTGCAAGAGAAATTTAATAAGTGATATTTTAGAAGGGTGAAGAGAGCTTCTGTTCTTTGCAGTGAGGCAGTAAACCCAGACTTCAGAAATGGCCAGTAAGTGTCATATACTAATGATTAGGCCACAGTGGGATGCCAGCAATAAGGTTGTTTCTAGGGCAACTTTCTACTTACTGCCAATTACGTTTGGATCTGGAAAGTGCCAGGAAATTAGAGAACAACGGTGATATTTATTGGAAGCTACAGCTAAGCCCCACTGCACGCGGTAGGAGTGGTTCCATTGACCAAAGCAGACTTTGAAAGAGACCCTGCCATGGTGACCTGTACCAGATTTAATTGGAGCACTTATGGAGTGTGTGTGGGTGACAGACGCGCTCTGCAACCAAAAGCTGATACTTATCATAGTTCATAATCTTCTTCACAATGGGGGAGATTCTAGATGATTAGTTTACACAGAAGCGTATCACTGATGTCTTTTCTGCTTTTTCTGTCCTTTGTTTTATGCGCAGGACTCCGGAATTGACATTGGTGATATTTCCGAGAGGAAGGCCTTGAGGAAAAAGCTCCAGTGCAAGACCTTTAGGTGGTATCTTGTCAGCGTGTATCCAGAAATGAGAATGTATTCAGATACTGTTGCCTATGGGGTGGTAAGGATCTTGTTTACATTTCTCATTCTAAAAAAGTTGGGGAGAAAGATATATAGGAGAAATGATCCATGAAGACAATGCCTGGCTCTGAGTAGAAGAATCAGATAAAGTTGAAGTCACTAGCTAAATATTTGTTAGAATGGTTAGTTGACAGAGACAGCTACTCTGCTGCAGTTTTTGCTGAGATATTCTGAATGTTATCCTCCTCCCTGATTGTTTTGGTTTTGTTGCTTTATGGCTTGCATTCCATTCAGAGATACTCAAGGGATAATTTTTTAGACACGTTGGGGTTGTCAGTTGGAAGGCAGTAGATGAATTAACAAAATAGGCTCAGTATTTCAACTACAAGCTTCTTAATGCTGTAGCCAGATCTTAATTTAGAACCATAAATGCCTCTATTTTGGGATAATCATCATCATTACTTGTGTGACAGTAGCACCCTTGTCTATGTTAAAATCACACTTGAGTTGTACTGTGCTAATTAAAGCAGAGACAGATCTTGCCCCTAGAAAAGTGGTTATCTAAAAAGAGAGGGCAGGTGTGCGTGACATGGAAGATGAGCATAGCAGGTTAATATGGGTCCATAAGAAGCTAGTAGAGCTAGAATGTCCTCATCACATTCTCTATCCAGTGTCACATTCACAAAAATTGATTCCTGCAAATTACATGTGCCTTTTTCCATGCAAGTCCCAATTAGGAAATGTAACTAGTAAGAGCAGTTCATACAAGTGAAAAATTGTGTGGTTTGCCACTATGGTTCTGAGAAGACCCTTGAGGGTGCCATACAGCAGCTTCTCTGTTTCGGGAAATGAAGTGATTGTATCCCCACAAAATTCCATAATCCCTTTGATGATCAGTTAAAATTATCATGATGGCTTTTCATACAATCAAAAAAGAGAAGAAAAACACTTCAGCAAAGGTTTAGGTGATTGTTAAATGCATGAGATAACAGTTACCTTCCAGAATAGTTCAGAGCAGTGCCAAAATCACACCTGTGAGCAAGGAGCCTCTCCCATAGACTGTGCAGAATTGCCTTCAGTGATGCCATGATCTAATCCGGAGCAGAATTTCCTGAAGAGAAGGTGGCATAGCAGCTAATAAGTGCATGGTTCTGCTTGTAGGTATCTCTGGCTAAAAAATCTTTGATTGCAGGTAAAAGTGATCCTAGATAAAAAAGGAAGACTGTGGAATAGCTAAAGTACTTGTTGCATAGTCTCAGCACTAACTCCGCATAGTGTAAATCAAAATGAAAATCAGTGAACTGGCAGCCTATGATTTTATATGCTGCTGAGACTTTTTCATCAGCCTTTGCAGATTTCTTACTGGCAATATACAAACCAAAAAGAGTCAGAAGAGTTTGTTACAGAAAGACCGAACTCAGTGGTCAGCAGAGCACGCATATTTAGCTCTGCATAGTAATGCAGACGATGCAGGCTTTTGTCTGCTGTGTGAGAGTAGTCTCCTCGGGTAAGAAAGGTGATAAAGGTACAGGTAAAGGGGGAGTGTTTTCTGAAGTACACAGCTAACTGTTTTTACAGTTGTATGAAACAAAAAGATAAACTGCCCCAGTCGTTTTTGTAGAAGAATTGTTTGTATCTCTAATCTTCCATTAGAGAAGATCTTCCATTCCAAACTGCTTTCCCATTTGCTTGTATGTCTTCTAATGGAGAAAGGTGTGATATTTCAAAGCAAGTCAGCTGCTTGGCGATTCTCTTAAGAGCTTCCATTCATCAACTTTCTTCATTTGTTTGTAGAAAACAGAGATATTGCTACTATAGCAGTATCATTAATTTAAAAAAAAATACTAAGTAATTACAAAAGTTATCTGAATAGGGGTGAGGGTTATGATATAGGCATCTACAGTGTCACCTCTATATTTGTTTCCTGAATCCTAAATTTCCTCCTGTTCTCTGGGAGTTAGGAAAAGAGTTGTATCATTCATGTCTCGTTTATGGTGTTCATGTAGCTAGCATTAGGGTTGGTGGCAGAGTAAAGGTTTGGAAACCAAATTTCTTTCTGAATTCTGCAGTACCCTTAGAGATAGGAGAAATCAATGTCAGTGGGCCAAAAGCTGATGTATTTAGTGTGCAGACTGGCTCCCTGATTTCAGCTTGATGTTTGAGATGATTTTGCAAATTCAGAATTTCAGTAGTCTGTTTTACCTCTCTGTTCTGGAAGGCTCTAAGTTTGAAAGGGACCAAATGGCAGCATTAACTAATTATTTCCTTTTTTAGTGTGGGGACTGATGACCTGATTATATTTTGGGTTGTAATTAAGATGAAGTCTTGATAGTCTAAAACTACATTAACCAAGTTAATTGTTGGTTGCCACAAAGCCACTAGATTTTGGAAAAAGATGGTTGCTAAGACCCTGGGCCTCAGATTTTGAAACATCATTATTAGTTAACAGGCCAGTGGCTTTTTTTTCTGTTCTCTGCAGGGATCATTTCCATACAGATATTGTAAGTTGATTGCAGAGTTGTGATGGGGATAAGAGTTTGAGAAATGAAATCTAAAGAGCTTATTTTATTATTTGTTTGTTTGTTTGTTTTCAAAGCTGATAAGAAGAGGACTGGTTTTAAAAGATATACTGTTCTTTTTTCTTCTGTAGTGCCTTATTGCCAGACAGCTGCTATTGGTGTCACGGGTTTTTTTAGAGCTTGGGACTCTGAAGTCTCTGTATCTGTTTTACTGCTGGGTGAGCCCTCCCAGCTAATTTGCATGCTGATGTTGGTCAAAGCAGATTTTTTTGCTTTCTTTATTATGGGGATTATTGTGGGAAAGGCTTTCACATTAGGGCTAGGACAAACATTAGGATTTGAGTTTGTGGAAGCTGGAGGAAATTATGAATCTCAGCATGAACTAATACAGCTGATATTTATCATTGTTTTGGATAGAGTGGTGCCTAATGTCTGATTATGATTAGAGTCATGGTTGTGGATACGTTTATAGCTAAGTAATACAAAGCTTTGAAAGAGGAAACTGTATTTAAATCTTGAGGCTTGCCGCTAACAATAAGGCCAGTATTGATATCTAATGCATATTTTCTCTTTAAGGTTGAGGTTTGTCCTGTCTTTTGCTGAATTTAGAGTTAGGCTTGGAATTGGGAATCTTGTAGAGATGAGTTCATGGGTTTGATCTTATTCACTACCTGGCTTCAGTCTCTGGCTTGTCCATGCTTCTTACATACTGGTGCACTTCTACACTTCCTTTTGTCACAGTTTAGGGCAAGTTGGCCAATGACAAGATGGTAGATGCTCTCCCCTACCTCTCGCTCCAAGGAAAGGAAGAAAATGGAGAGAGAGATTTATGAATTTAGAAAAAACTGAACTTTAATTAAATATTAATAATAAAAATGAAATAATGAAATCGATTATGTGTATATATAAATACATAAAAAAACATATTAAGCTTCCAGGGAGATGTCACTGGCAGGCAACGGGAACTGGATTCTGGAACACTGATGGGGATTGAAGGTAGACCAGCTGACAGGGTCTTCTTCCTCAGGCATCAGTCATCAAAAAAAGAGATTCCTTTGATCCCTCAGCTTTTATAGTGAGCATGGCAGATGGCATGGATTACCCTGCTGGTCAGTTAGGGTTACCTGACCTGTCCACTCCTCCCCCGGATGTGACCCCTCCATGGGGTAAGCAACTGATTGAGCTGAGCCTGGCTGCCACAGCAACAAGCAAAGAGCAAGAGCCTCTCTCACTGAACAGAAAGTTGGCTCAGCTCCACCCCAAACCAGGGCATTTTCTAAGCATATCAATTTGTTTTCCTCAAAGGAGGCCCCTGTACACAGCTGACAGGACTGCTCAGTTGCAAATAGATGTTTGCAAACCACATCACCTCTTCATTCCCTCCATCAGACAATTCTCTCATTCTCTGAACTGATCTTATACCGCTTTATACCTGCCCATGGATATGCAATCCACAGTTTTGACCTCACAGTCTAAAAAGACCTTCCAGCTATCTGTGCTCGTTAGTTTAGCACTTCACTTTCAGAAAATTCTGTCTCAGCATTGCACAGATAATACGTAGGACTTTGTGATGAACAGGGCCAATAACTTTGCAGGCAGTTCATAGCCAGGTTGCTATGCGTGGGTTAGCCTGGAGTAATGCAAAGAAGAGCTAGTGCATACCAATTGGCCAGAAGTCTCTAAGTGTCAGCAGAAGGGATTTTTTGGAATTATTTCCAGAAATCAGAAGACTCTCCTGAGTGATTCTGAAAAAGTGTTTAATTACAAGGCTTTCTCCAGTGTTTGAAACACCATCCATAATGCTCAGCTAGCTGCCCTGGTAAAAAATTGTGGTTTGTATATAGCGTATACCAGAGACTCACTAGATGTAATACTTTAAGCTTTTATATCAAAAATTATTGCTAACTCTGAAGGCTTTTTGAAATCTACCCTCCCTGAAACTTTTTGCAACATTATTGAAATCAGTAGTGTTAGATTACCAGCAAGGAAGAATATAGTCCAGGTGCTTTCTCTTCAATATCTTCACTGCAACAAGTATTTGTAATTTTTCATATTTCCTTGCTATGATTTTTTTTTTTTTTTTTTTTGGGAAAAAAAAAAACAATCACACCATCTTTTTTTTTTTCTCATGTAAGACTTCCTTAATTTCTTTTTCTTTTTGTTTATTTTAGCTGCAGAATTCCCTGAAAAGTGATTTGTGCCTTGATCAAGGGCCAGACACGGAGAATATCCCAATCATGTATATCTGCCATGGAATGACACCGCAGGTTAGTTTATTTAATGATCTCTGATATTGCAGCTGCTCTTCCTAAGTAGACTGTGTAGGAGGAACTATCTTGTGCCTGTCATTGTTTTCCTGCAACAATACCTCCGTAAGCTGGTTACTAGCTCTTCTGTAGAAAGCTAGAACATTATTTCTACCATAAATTGATAATCACTGGTATATTAGCTTTGACAGTGAAGTTTGTTTATACATTTTGAAGGAATTTAAGGAATATGAGAGTCAGCACTGACCCAGATTTATTGATAAAAGATTTAATTTCTGGTCTTCAGTTGTGCATGCCTTTTAAATGAAACAATGCATTTTAAAACATTCTACATACATACATATGTATACTCACAGTTAATTTATACATTATCTGAAGCAGCATCTTCTTTACTTGATATATTTACTGTCTCATTTTCACAACTCTAAAATGTACAGCCGCTTTCTTCACACCATACTGATGTGTCGAATTCCAAACCCTGTTCTTGTGAAAGCCCTTCTTCTAAATCTTCATTTTTTCTTTCTCTGCTGTTGTCCTGTTACTCTAGTATGTGCCAAAGACTCAAATTACCAAAACTTTTCCATTTTCTTACACAGCAGCTGGATTTTTTAACTTGGCAAACAAGAGGGTTAAGACATCCTATCTACCCAAGTGGCTAAGTGTATGGGTGTAGGTGAAAGTGTTTCTAGGCAAATCTTGGTAGTAAAAATAATGTTATATGGTCTAGAACATGCTTTTGAAAGAGAGATGTGAAGATTACCTAACTTTGAAAAGTAACATAAGCAAAAACTGTGTAAAGGAAATGGATGTATTTGTGGGAGTGATTGGAGAAATTGAAAATCCCTCCAGTTTGAATAATCTTTTTCTCTGACTACCTTTTCTATTTGCGTTCTCAAAAGGACACTATTATGCTCCACTTACGTTATGGAATGTGGTTTTACCCATGGAATTGTCAGTTATGTGATTTGACTGTACAGCAAATGAATCCTTCAAATATCTCAGGAATAAACGCAGAGCAATAAGGTAGTCTTGTCCTCTGTATCTGGATCTCACAGTGAACTAGAAAGACGAGTCTGGTGAAATGCAGATATGATTCTGTACTTCCTCGCCAAGTTGCACGTGCTGCAACTGTGTTCTGCACTGGCTTCCTTCACCGAGGGTCTTTAATGTTGATCCCTAACAGCATCATGCTTGAGTAAATTGTGAATAATGAAGACAAAAATACCTGAAAATCCCATCTGTCAGACTTGCTCACTGTATGGGCTGTGGCTTATCTGTCACATAATTATGTGGTAACCACTCTTTGCCTCCAGGAGGTTTTTAAGCTCATCCTAAGTGTTCACTAAGGAACTGTGTAATTCACCTGTGAGCCAGAGCCATTATTCTTCATCTTCTGGACAGACACCATAACTCTCTTCTGGCATATCATCTGTGATAACACCACACTACAGGCACGGTTGTAAATTCCAATTAGAAATTTTAATTATAGTTAAGAGACAAACAACAACAACAACAAAAGTTGCTTCAATTAACCCAGTTCAGTATTCACCAGATCAAGAACTGCCTTTGTATATCAGCTGAAGTTCTGTATAAATGAGACAGCAGCAAATAAATGATTAGAGGGGAAAGTGGAAAGGTAAACTTTTCTTGACGAGATTCTGCTCCTTTCATAATTGTGTTGTGTTTCCTTCCTATTCCTATGTATTTGATTTTGTAATAATGATGTTAAAAACAACCCCCTAAGAGGTCCATATATGAGCAAGATCCCAGTAGTGAGTAAGAACTTTCTTTAAAGGAGGAATAGACTTTCTCTGTTAGGGATTATGGCATTAATAGGGAAAGCAAACATTACTCAGAATACATCTCCGACATGTCCGTTGCACATGCTGCCTCTCTTGCTTAAGCAGAGCTGCAGCCATTTGCAGCTCCTCTAGTGTATTGGAAATATCTGAATAAATATTCCTTTTAATCCTAGTGAACTTGCCAGTAACCACAAAAGATATTTGGCAAGATGCTAATTCTTTTCTAATAGTAATGAAATGCTGTATAAAGGGGGATGTTTTGCCCACCTGGCAATCCTTGTCTAAAAGATTAGTCCTGTGATTCAAGGCTGCTTGAGTGACTGAGGGTTTTGGTGATGCCATTCTTAGCTCTGGTGCAAAGTTTTATTGTTGCAGCTACAGCATTTATGGTTTTAGAGCTGCCACTGTGGAGAGCTTTGCACCATTGCATCTAGATGTACATTAATATATCTGGCTGCCAAGAACCATTCCCTCAGATACCATTTAAGTTGCTGTTCTTAATTACTGCTGTGGCCTGTCTTCTAAACCGGGTAACTTCCTTTTTTTTTTCCACTTAGCTCTTTCAGGTGTTTTTGGATTTTCATCATTTTGCATGGGAGATGGCTTAGATGAAGTGTATGACATCAAGTTGTAGTTTCAGAATTGTCTCTTCGGCTTCTGTTTCGTTTTAGCATATTTTGTACAAGCCAGAAATTATTGATGTCAGCAGAAAGGGAACTGAGTACCTGTCATTAAAAACCCATGCTCTGTTTTTTGCAGACAGTATCAAGAACATCATGTGTAGCTTCACAATTAAATGTTGCAGAAAATGGCAAGGAAATGTCCTCAAATATTGCAATGAAATGATCAGAAATAATTCTCCCTGCAGTGCCTCAGTTCCATTTTAAATAGATATCAGAATTAGTCATGGCGAGAGTTCTGTGATTCAGATTCTCCAACCTTTCAGCAATCCACTCCATATGTCTACTGTAGCTAATATTAGCATATTCATTGTTCATTCCTGCAAGTATCTTAGAGCTCTTTATAACTGTGTTTATTTTGTAGTGCTGTTCTACAAACAGAGAAACTGATGCAATGCTTACATGTGATTAAATTGTAGGATGGAATGGAAAATTGGAACATAATCTTTCTGTTTCCTTAGTCCTCTGGTATTAATAATGAGAAATAATTTCTCACAGTAGGGTATTTGGGCTGGTCTGAAAAGGCAGAGGGCACTCGAAAAACTAGACTCCATGATTAGGTGTTTTGTAACCTCCTTCTGTCTTCAGAGTGCTTCCCGGAGTAGCTGTTTTGTTCTCATCCCCAGAAACCTGGATGCTTTAGCAGTTTACATACCATCCACGGAGTACAGCAACTTGCATGTTCAACCAGTGAAAATAACTAAATGTATGGTGGTCTTGCAATGCCTTCTCATGAGTTCAAGGGAAGAATTGCTATTATGTGATCATTAGTAAGAACGATTAAAAATGTTGCTCAGATTAATTATAGATTCAGTTGAGAACTTCTTTGTCTTTCTACATGGTAGCATCTGAACAGCATAACTTTCCAAGTTGCTCATCCTCCTCCGATTCTGCTGCTGGAATGTATTGCTTCCTAAGCATCATATCCTTCTATTTCTGCCTTTGGTCACTATCTCTCCAAACCCACCAATTTGTGTTGGTTTTACTACCAACTAGTAAAAAACTAGGTTACTACCTCCATCTGAACGCATTTGTATTCCAGTAAAAAACCACAGGGTTGATCACAAACACCATGTAGTTATTAGTCCAATTTCTAAAACGTAGGAGAGGGAACAATTCAGAGATGTTCAACAAAAAATTATCAAAAGAATTAAAACAGCTTTGCAAATAATTAAAAAAAAAAAAAAAAAAGAAAAAAAAAAGAAATTTGTCAGTTTATTTTAAATGAATAATTTAGACATCTCCAGAGCAGTTAGTTTGATCTTCAGGCTACTGAAACATCACAAATGTAAACATCTCAAAATTGAGTTTTAATAGAGCCTTAATTTTAATAAGTCTGTTCCAATGTTAAAAATTTTCTTTATATTCTGCTGCCTAATGAAATTTGCATTGTATTGGACAATTGTCAATACCAGGAGATCTAGGAAAAGACCTGTGTGCTTTGTCAGAAGGAGAGTTAAGGGCATTTGAAAGCAGAAACAGTAGTCCCCTTAGGAGTGGCTTTCTGTACGTGTGAAGTATGCTGACCAAGAAGCATTCTATGCTCTTTTATAAGGAGAAGATAATAGATAGCATGTGATTGTAGCCTTTACTACAGGTTAGGCCTTCCTTGACACCTCTCCATTTGCTTTAAAAATAAATAAATAATGTGAATACTGAATACTGCAGCTGCTTTTCCTTGACAGTCTTGATTTTGCTGCCAGCTGAGCACTGCAGTATCACAGTCCTGAGAAGTTTTAGATAAAGGAGTTTCTCAAGTTCAAGAACAGCGTATAGCTGTGATGACTCAGATCCTGAGCCTGGCTTACGCATGAATGCTTATACTTTTCCTACTACAGCTGAAAATCAAACTTATAGTGAAATTGTAATTATTCTAGGCCAAACATACAGCATTATAAGAAACTCCATACATTGCAGAAAAGAATACACCTTTTGTTATTTAGAAGTAGGACCCTGTTCTAAAACACTTCAGCATTGCAAACCAAGGCTCTGTGCAAGACAGCAGTTAAACGGGAGGCTGCACACCCAGCAGCCGCTCATACAAGCATGTTTCAGTGGTTCTCAGGGAATAAGGAAGAATAGAATGAAACTTGCTGATGTCATTCAACAATTGACCCTTCCAACTTGAATTATCACTGCCCTGAAGGTGAGATGTCTACAATAAACACTTCCAGGGAGTCTTTTTAAGCAATAAAAAGAAGCACAGCAGCTTAAGTTTTAACAGCTGTCAGTCACATGCAAACTAAGGGTTCATGTTCATGTTTATGTTTGTCTTCAAGCTAAATGTTAGACACACTAAATGTATGAGACAGTCAGATCTGACATCTGCTCTGGGTAGTAACATTTCTTTCTAAGGATCTGCTCAGGCATTGGTCTGAAGTTAGCAATTACCTGGTTTATAATAATTATTTTATGTATGCAGAGACATACGGAGGGCTAAACAGAAAATGAACTGTTCAATACATTCTATTACATCTTGGTCCAGATAATTTGCAGTGAGAAGTGACAGGGTGCAATAGAGAGAGTAGCCACTCCTCTCTTTGTAGATCCACAGTGAGTACGTTGCCATTCATATGAAGTGAAGCGGCTATATCAAGAGCTGCAGCTTTGTTGGCCAGTGTGGTCCTTACAGGAGAGCAGACATCAGTCATCCCTGGCTTTGGTGAGCAGTTCAGACTTTGCTGGGTGCTGCATTAAGCCCAATACGGTTTGTGGGGAGGCTGCCTGAGCTTCTGTCGGTGGTGGAGCCTTTTTCCTCGCAGACACTGCAGATCACATCCTGCAGAGGGGTCTCTGCTTCTCCTCACCTCCTGCCAGAGGCTGCATCTGACATAGCCCAGAGTTGGGCTTTTTGTTCCCTTTGCCTTTTTCACTGAGTCTTGTGGAACGATCTGAGCACTGCATCTAACACCAGCTTTCTGTCCATGCAACGTGCCTTCTGGGAACACGAGTATTTCTGCAGTAAATGCTTCTGGAACTAGAATAGCTATTCTTTTTTAATTTAGATCGCTCAGTTCAGTAAAGGTACAAGCAACAGGAGGTGAAGTTACACAGTTAGCGAAACTGCCTAGCAAGTATGGTTATAAGCAATAATGAATTCTAATTTTTATTTTAAATATATTCTGTGAGGGGTCTGCTTGCTTATGGCAATTAATGTCTTACGTAACACATTCCTGCGGCGTAGTTTATTGAGACTATTTATATTTCTGTTAATTTCTTTCAGTGCGTAAATCCTGTTTTTGATCATAGTAAAGTTAATAGAAACTGTGACCTTGTTTGCAATGTAAGCAAAATCTGGTGTTAGTTTTTTGCATTACCTTTCAAATTAGAGAGTTTTTCAGTTGTCCCTCTGAGAAGCTAAGCCCAGCAAACCTGCAGCCCTTTTAGAATATATGACAGGTGCATCAGGGAGCTAAAGAGAGGTTTCAAAGGCTTCCAAAACCTACTAGTCCTTCCTTGGTCTACCACAGGCAGTACAACACTTTCTTCTTGAAGACATGTTGTGGATGGAGACAGTAATATATATATTTTATATTTTTTTTTCAGTTTGATTCTGGCTGTGGTCTCATTATTTACTTCAGTGCAAAGTTTCAGAGAAAGAATCTGTTAATCTAGTTTCTAGTTTTGGTGTAAATTTTTTACTGAACATTTAACTATGATTAAATTATTTCTGTACTTGCTGTGGTTTGATTCAAGAGGTTTTCTGTGTCAACAGATAATATGACCTGTTACCCAGTCTTCCATATTGTTTACCTCATTCAAACTCAATATTTATTGCAGGGTAGGAGAGATTGTCCTAAATTGAAGAGAGTTGTTCATTCACAGGTGAAGATCAGTGGTGTTGAAGTATTAGCTTGTAAACGACATGTATCTGATCACTAGACCCATTGTCTGATCATAAACTCGGGAGTCATTTGTAGACTACTTTTTAACTGACCGTTGGTCTTTATGGTCGTAGGACCGGAGTCTAACCTGTCTCTTCATTTTACGGATAGTATCAGACACCATGAACTTCATTCTCCATTCACAGGGTAGAAGACACTTGAATTCAAAAGACCGAGCACAAGATGTCCTCCTTCAGGTTTCAGGAGGAGGACAGAACAGGTCTTTTGTGTGTTCCTCTTCACTGATAAAAAACAAAAGCAAAGAAAAAAAGCTGTAGAACTGCATTATTCTGGATCAGAGGAAGTATCTTCAGCATCCCTCAGTTTGGAAATAACTTAATGGATATTGCTGCTTATTTATTTTTGTGTTTGAAACTATGTAGTGCAAAAACATTGTGTATGCCTGTGAGAACTGAGAGTACTGATCACTTAAAATTGAAATGCCAACCATAGTGAAATGAAATAGCTGAAAAGCTATCATTTTTTTTCCTAAGAGTAACACTGACTTTCTCATTTAGGAGGGCATAGCATTTAGATACTCTTGGAGAAATTTTTTGTTTTGAAGAATTTTTTTATTTGCTTCAATAGGATGGTCTAGAATTAAAAGACTTACAAATGCCTTAGATGCTTTTGAAATCTGTATTCTTGCCTAGAGTACAGGATCGTGGCTGAAGGTGTGCCTGAATAATGAAAAAAGAAAATATTACTATGGAACTATAAGGTGAAATCAGTGATCTGGTTAAAGCACTAATTTTGACATTCAGGTTCCAGGACCAGAACTGCAGTGAAAAAGCAAGAATTCAAAAATTAATTCAATTCTTTTGAGTGCTGTGAATATTTAGGACCAGAAGGAAGAACATTAAGAACTCGAATTACTTGAAAACTTAGAGCCAAGAAAGCTCTAAGACAACAAAGGTCTTTTTTAATTAAAAGTGGCTAATCGATAAGCATTTTTCTGACTGAGAAATGGCTGCTTGTTTTATGCAGGTAGATGCAGCAGAAGAGTCAAAGGTAACTTGGCCAGTGCCACAGACGACGTGTTTTTGAAAAAGCAAATAAAACCCCAAACCACAACAGGAATAAAATCAGTTGTCCATAATATGCCATTATCTGTTCAATCATCCATTCTTCTAAATAAAAAGGAAATGCTAATCTTGAAGAATGGACAAAAGTTCTTTTAAGATAGCTGTACCATTTAATGTTTTACAGAAAAAAGATACAGGTACAATTTTACATACATTACAAGATGTGCTGAAGAGATACAGAAGTGTAAGCTGACCTTTAATGGGAGGAAAGACTGCAAATGCTGATCACAAGTAATGTCAGAAGAGTACTCAGAAAGTGCTATCAAAGACATTCGGTTAGAAAGCTTCTGCCTAGTAAAGCAGAATTTCCACAGAGATAATAGAAACTTCAAAAATTCTGATGTAATTTACCTAGACTTGATAAAGTTACCTTTCATTGCATTACTGTAGAAAAGAGTAAAGCATCATGTCAGCAAAAAATAGTAGTAAGCAAACTTGTGGCATGGACAATGAAGTACTCTGGGGACCACAAAGAATGCTCGTGCACAGGAACAATAGGATTAATAAATTAACACCTTTGTTATCCTCTGTTCTATTGTATATAGGTCACGGATCTGGGGTTTTTCAGTTTGTTGGAGGGAGTTATAGTCATTCTTGGTTGTCTCGTCCACTGTTAATGTGTCTGTTATTGATATAGGAGAGGGACTTGTGTCTGCTGTCTCTATAATTTGACTTGGAAACTATTCAGCGTTCTGTTAAAGAGGTGAGGCTGATGCAGGAAAAGAGAGTAAGTGGAATACCAAAGGAGCTGGGTTTCAGGCTACTTTAAGTTAACATCTTTGTTTGATTTCTTTGCATTTTATAGGATTCAGATTGTGGTTACTTGGCTTGTGATGGTCGCTGTAAGAACTTTCCTCCCTAGTTCACATTTGTAAGGCAATTTTCCCAGAATATCTGTTGTAAAAAAAAACCTGCATTGAAAATGTAATTGAAACAAACTGTTTTGAGCAAGTTCAGTGCCTAAGAATTTAAAATTATCAGAGCATTTCAAGCTCTCATGTAGTGTTTAAATTTAGAAGATATTAGAGTTGTTAGCTTGAATATTATACAATAGTTCAAAACTTTTCTCATCTGGGAAATAAAAATACACATACGTTTACAGACATGTTTTCTTCTTATGTTAGAGTATGACCAAAAGGATTTCAACAAGTTAAACATCAAAATATTTGAAAACATGAAGGTGTAATACTGCTGAGCTTCTAGATGATAAGCCTGCCTGGCACTGGATTTTGGATTCAGATTGTGTGCTTTTCCCATTGAACACTGAGCCTAATTAAAGGTAATGCTGCCTTTCAGACTTTGTTCAGTTCAGGGGTACAGGCTTACAATAGTCTATTACATACACCAAGTTTGCTGGTGCCAAAGGGCTTTGGAGCTAACACCCCCAAAATATACTGGCTGTTGTGTTTCTGAAGCTACTCCTGACTTTTGCAGTGGTTGGCTGAAACCCTGGTCTTGGAGCCTAAAGTTGCCCCACTCAGAAATGTCACTCAAGCATTTTCCAAATGAGCACTGCTTGTATGGAGTGAGGAGTGGCGTTTCCTCACCATGGGTACTGGACCCTCTGAAAGCAATAAAGGAGTGCCACAGAGGGCCCAGATATCTTCAGAAAGGAACATGGTTTCTACCTCTGCATGGGTGAAGTGCTATTCACTGGCTTGAGGCCATCAGCCATGTTGCTGACAAGGCTGTAAACACCTCCTGATCTCTTCAACAGAGAAGTGCAGGCCGAGGGACAGCACACCTGTGCTACCACTGCGTGGTGCTGGCATCCAGCAGGGCCTTGCAGGACACCCAGCCTTGGGAGCTCATTAACGGGCCATAGGCAGGTACAGTATGCTCTGCCAACCCCAAGCTGGAGCCAACTTCACTCCATCTAGAGGTGGCTTTTGATGTCCAGACAGAATAACTCCTCTGAGGTCTTGTTTGTACTAGAGTGTTGTTGTCAGTACCAGTTGAGAACTGTGGAAAGCCATACCTCCTGTCCACACATCAGACTGGTGGCTGTCTCTGGCCTTGGACCTGATACGACTGGTGAAGAGTGCGCTCCACCTGGTTCAGTTACATCTTAATCATTTCAGTAATGCTTCACAAATGTCCATGGTTGTTGGTTTTTTTCATAACAAAAATGTGTTAAGTGGCTATCCTGAAGCCACACACTCACAGTACCCTGGTATTCCGTAAGCTACTTTAGTGTTGAGTTGAAATATTTTTTAAAACTGAAATTAACTTCCCATTTTCTATTAACAGTCTTTCTCTGCTGGGTAGAACAGGTGTAAAAATTTCCATAGTTCAGTTGATTTTCACCTCAAAAATATGTAGTGCAATCAAAAAAGAACAAAAGGGCTTTCCTTTGCTAAGTTGAAAATGTTTTTAATTAATGCTTTTGGAGAAATAAAACAACTACAATGGGTACCTGCAGTGTCTCCTAACCTAATACTATTTGACCATTTCACATTTTGTGAGTGCATTAATTTGAAATAGATAGAGTTACATATTATGTAGCAATTACTAGAGTTATCCATATTTTGAAGATGTCTCTTCCCATTGCAAATTGGCCATTTCAATCAGCAGTTTTTAAAACCAGTTGTCACTTAGAATATAAATTCAGCATAAAATCAACATAGTTATTGGAACGCATGTATAGCACTTGGAGATTGATGTTGTAATAATTATCGGATGGTTGTCAATTTAAATGTCCTTTTGATTGATGTTAAACTATCTCATTTGTTACTTCATTGAAGTTCTGAAGGTCATATTTTTGTTTCTCAAATTCTTGAGAGTATATGATTAACTGTTAGAGAAGGTAATTGGTACAGTAGATGGAAGTGTTTAAGGCCAGGTTGGATGGGGCTTTGAGCAACCTGCTCTAGGGAGAGGTGTCCCTGCCCATGGCAGTGGGGTTGGAACTTGATGATCTCTAAGGTCCCTTCCAACTCTAACCATTCTATGATTCTATGATGATAATTTCTTTAGTTTTATTGATAATTTTATTATAACATTCCATTAATTGAAGTCATCCAGTGGCTCATTTAGAATTCATGGACCAAATTCAGTTCTCATGAAAGCATATTTAACTCCCTTTGTAATTACACGAGCCATATTACTTTCACAGGATTCATTCAAATTCTGATCAGCAATTCAGTTTCAGCTTAGCTCCTCTCTGGTATTGTTCACCACTTGCAGAGCAGGATTTGCAGAAATGTTTATGGAATGATTGTATTCACACTGTTTCTGTGAACAAGGGATTTTTTTTTCTCTTGTTCATTAACCATCATTTGTCCAATCAGGCAACTGAGAGAAATTATTTGTTCTCTTAAAATATTGACTGAATATTTATGAGTAACTGAAAAAAAAAATTGCATTGATGTATAAGCCAAGAAAAGAGCTATGTTTGCCAGATAATTTATTTGAAATAAGCAATCAAACTAGCTCTTAGCAAGAGTTGAGCTCAATCTAAACCTGTTTATAGTTACAGTATACAGGAGAGGTATTTTCCCCAAAAGAAAATATGGGATACTAGAGACTTTAATTTAGCATTCTTTCAAGAATCAATGAGTAGAAATTAAAGCCAGTTGGATACAAATTAGGAATAAGGTGCATGTGCGTATCAGGGCAGACGAATAGCCATCATAAGAAGCAGTGACAGTAACTTCAGAAGACATCAAAGCTGACACTATTCTGGAAACTATAATGTAATGCACCACAAGTTATTGGACTTAAAGGTAAGCAGGTGGAAGTATATAGCCCATGGCATATGGAAGATCAGAGTATAAAAAAATGATGGTCCTTTTTGACTCTTAAGTCTACTATCATGTCAGCTAAGTGGCAATCACAGCTAGTACTTCTTTGAATTTTGATTCAGTTTACATTGTACAGCGCCAAATGTTACAGTAAAAGAACAATGGTACGCCTTTAAAGGAATTGGTAAATTTTTTTACATGTTTTTGTAACATGAACAACTTTATAGCTTTAAAAATAGTTGCTTAAAAATTTCTTTAATAAATTGCCTTCCTTTCTTTTTTTTCTTTTAAAGTGTGATTAAACAAATTCAACAGGGATAGCTTTGCTATGCCAAGCCTATCTGCTCAGCTGGCTGTCCATAAAGGCTTAGAGCAATCAAGTGAAAAAGCTGATGAATGCATTTAAGTCATTCAGATGTTACTACAATATTAACTTTCTATTTGTTTAGCAGGGAACCACACTGATTGCGAACAGTGGAGCTTTGTTGCTCTTGCTTTTTAAAGATGTAATGATTAATTCAGCATTCATATTTCATTCAGCGTTTATTTTTAGTGCTTTCAAACTCTGAAATTAGCCTTAACATTGTGAGGACTACATTGACTGACTCACTAATGGCATTGATTTTGGAAAGAAAATGTAGCAGTACCACTTATGAACTCACCAGTTTTGTTAAAATAACATGAAACTTGAATGAAAAACTTGAGAAAACTGAGACAGGTTACACATTAAACCTGGAATTTCTATAGACCATGCTGCTTTGCATTTAGAATGGAGGTCTGTCACCAAAGTGCAGGGACAGACCTCAGTATATAGGAAGAAAATCAGGCCAGTGTTTTAAGTCAGAGCTGTGAATTTCAGGTTGGTTTTGGGTTTTATTCAGATCTAATTTATATTAGCATGTTACCAAATCCGTAAATTTTTCATTTGTCCTCAAATGTGTTCAAATGAGGAAATCTTCCATTGTTCAAATAGAAATTATTAAATACTATTAGGGTAGTACATTGTGATGAAAAGGTTTCCTTTGTTATAATGTGCTTGAACAGTGTTTTCATGATACAGGCTTATAGTAGGTACCAAGTGACTTCAAAACGTTGTGTGATGGCAGCATTATATAAGCACCATATATTTACATAGTGTTCCTAGATAGAATTAAGACAATGACTGACTAGTCATGTTTTTATTTATATGTGTCCAATATAGTGATGACACTGTGATCTTTCACCTGTTGGACTGATGTAAACATCTCACCAAGTTTAACCTCTTTCTTACAAGTAACTATGAATTTGGGGGTGTGGTGTGGGTGTGTGCTTAAGAATTTCTGAAGCAGTCAGGTTGCTTTTTTCCCAGATTGCATTTTTTAATTCAGCAGGATAAGTAACAGGAGTAATTGCAAGTGTTTGCATAATGATGGACTGGGAGAATTGGGACCTTCTTGAGTACTCAAGGCAAATTTAAAGATGAACTGTCAAGTGAACTAAATGTTATTCTGCCAGATGTGTGATGTACGTGGTTAATACTCTGAAGTACTTAATTTCCCACTTTCAACAGGAGTCATGCTGAATAATTATGTATTAACTGTTTGCTACAGGATGCCCTTTTCTGGCTTCCAAATATATTTTTAATACCTTATGTAGTTTGTTTTCAACTGAAGTAAAATCTGTCCACTGTAGACTCCATTCATAACTGCATGTAAATAACTTGAAGGAATATTGTAACCTTATGAATACTACTTGGGATGATAACTGTAGTTATGATCACTAATAGGAAAAAAATCCAACACCTACAAGAACTGTAGCAGGTTTGATCTTTATTTCTCTTTCACTTCTCTGGTACTCTTTGAACTTCTAAAAATAAATACTGATTTATTTTTCTGTTAATCAGACAAACCTTATTTCTAAGGATTTTTCCCATCCCTCCAACTGTATTGCTCTCAGCTGTTTGCAGTTTTGTGCTTATGGGAAACTATTTCCCAGAATCACAGAATGGCTGATGTGAGAAGGCACCTCTGGAGATCACCTAGTCCAACCCCATCCTCAAGCAGGGTCAGCTAGAGTAAATTGCCATCTCAGGATACTTTCTTTTTCTATTCTGTCTGTACAAGGCAGATGAAACCCAGCTCATCTTGGGCAAGTGAAGTGTCCCCTGTATGGGCAAATGTAAGTGGCATAATTCTGTCTCTTCCTGTATTTGGTAACTCTAAGCCAAGGATTGTGTCTGGCCAGGGCTGAAAAAGTTCCTATCAGGGAAGAATTTCCATGGCCTCAGGTAATCATCACTTCCCCAAAAGGCTAAAAGTTCCCCAAGAATTGGGATGGATATAAAAGAAACACAAATATTTCTGACACTACAAAATGTAGCAGCTGTAATTCAGTAGTGTGTACAACAATTGGGATGAGGACCCCCGGGTGACTGTGAAGGATAAACTCTGAGTACTTCAGGCCCACAGGACAATGATTGAAGCTCTAATTTCAGTAAGGCTGGCCCCGGTATTTCAGTCAGTGTCTAATGAAATTCTCTCTGGCTAACACCCATGAAACATGGATCAGACTTTAAATGCAGAGCAGCTTCAGACAAGACTTTGTGCAACCAGGGGACTAAATCTGGTGACCTGTGTGCTGTAGAGAATGTAAGGTCTGTAACAGGTTTATTCAGAGGGCAGATCACTTCATGTATGTATTTTGAGATAATGAAATCTGAGGAAGTTGGAGTTCATTAGTGTTAAGTTGCTTGTTGAGAAAAGAAAGCATCAAAATAATGTCAATAAAGAGCAGTACTCCTGTGAATAGGAAACATTTTGTATCATCACAAGTGCAAACGGATGCAAGTAATCTAGGAAACGCTAATTAGTTAAAAGGATTCCCTTGCAAAAACAGGCTTTGTGCTGAAGATTCAGGAGTACTTATGAAGATATGTTTAGGGAGAGATGTCAGAATTTGACTTCTTTTACTCAAAGGCAGAACAGCTAAGTGAAAAACCTATTTAGTTAAAATCTCACAAAATGGAAGAACTTTTTCTTCAGGATTGCTAACTAAAAGCTGAAAAGCTGGATCAGTGATGTGAACACATTGCTTTCGCTTCTCAGATGTGAAAACAGATGGGTCCACATGGATTCAGATTGTTTTTCTGCCCTATCTTCAAAGCATTTTTCTTCCTTTCAGTGTCTACAAGCACAAAATTTTAATAAATCTCTACAGTCAGATCTGAACAGGTCAGATTGTGCTCGACACCGTATCGGGATCAGGTACATTAGTCTGATTCAGTGTCTCAGTTGAGGATGTGGGCTGTCACCTCAGCTTTCCCATTCATTCATCTCCCATGTTGCTTGAATGTTGCAGGAATAAAATCTTCCGGTACCTGCTTTTAGGGCTGATGTGGTTTGATTCACAAGGAAAGGGCTCTGTTGGCTTGAAGCACACCATGAGATTTCATATGGATTACCAGAAATTGGTAGTGTAATTTTTAACTCTCCCAAGTTTCTTTCCTACTGTGAGTCTGACAAGTAGAAGTCATGGAGTGAGTTGTACTGGAGGTTCCCTGACAAATTGCTCTCCTGTGATCCTGGTTATCAGGATAACAGTAGTGCTTTTTGAAAGGAGCATGCCAAACAAAATAACTTGTAGTTAGTTGTATTCTGGCCTCCAGATGCGTACCAAGGAACGATCTGGACCAGCAGTTTATTGACTGAAAATCTGACATTTTACTCCAGTCTGTTTTTATCTGGGGGAAAAACTAAGCACAATTAATGTGGCTTTGCGTTAAATTTGGCTCTGCAAATACTCCTTTGTGGTTTTGCTACCCTTATGTCAAAGACCAACATAGTATGTCCAATACAGAGAAACGCACTCAGTGAAATAGGTTTTCCCATGTAGTCGTTTTATATTAAGCTCCTCCAAGGCAGGAGACCACAGAGCCCACTATCTGCAGTCACCTCTCCAGTGGGGTGCTGCCACCCCTGCACTGCTAGGGGGGATCCGGTGCTAGAGGGCCCGTGTGGGGACACAGATTTGCACTGTGCAAAATAATACAAGACACTAAATAGTTTCATGTACAATGTAATAATCCTTCTCAGTCTTTTTATTCATACACAAATTAGGAGGCTGCTAACAGTAGGAACTGTTGTTGTTTTAGGACAATCAAAAGGATGTTGTAAAATGAATTTACTTAAAAGAGTCCTGAAAGAACTGTATTATTTATATTGCAGATATTCAGTGACCTTTAATTGTGAGTGACTGATGTGCCTAGTTTTTGTATTAAATCTAAACAGCAAGGCAGAAGCCTTTTTCTTTTCTTTTTGTCTGTATTCTGCAGATACGTTATAGGATAATCTAGTTCAGATAACAGAATAAAGGCTCCTAAGACAGGTAGAAAATGCAGGGGAAAATCTGTGACATAATCTGCCTTCCGTGATGAAAGCAGCTTAGCCTCACAGCCTAGTGATACCTCAGCAGCCTGAAGCTTAGCATAGCGATTTTAGCGATTCACTGTTGTACTTGAAGGTCATATAAACAACCTGGGTTTAGAGTTGGTGGTTTTACTTTGCTGCCTCATCCACCTAATCAGCTGTTACTCAGAAAAGCTGAGTCTCTTCTACTTGGCCTGTGGGGTACCTGTAAAGACGAATTTTATATGTGAGCCTTCACAGTTAGTGAAGGTCCTAGAAATTGTGCCCTAACGAATAAAAACAGGGAGAGGGAGGCATCAGTCTCTTTGCACAGTTATGCTACATGCCTTTGCATATAATAGTATTTACTGTTTCAATTTTTGCCAAGGTTTAGAGCCTAATTCGTGCAAGGGGCACAATATGAAGTTGGCGGTGTTCTTTGTCGTAGATGAAATGAAGCTCACTCAGTCAAGCACAGTAAGGCTTCCCACAGCTAGGACAGCTGAATTGTCATTAATGTCCTGCTTGACATCAAAGCAATTTTATGCTTTTTAAACAGCTTTATTTATTTATTTGTTGCTAGTCTAGACAGTCTTTTTAGGACTTAAGTGCTCATGGTAAAATAATCTTTGTTACTTCTAATGCCCGTCCTTATTTCCACCTTTACTTTCAAAATATCATTAGCACTAAAAGTTCATTCATTGATGAAAGTGTATCAGGTGATGCTTTTCTTTGGCCGTTTCTTGGGGAACAAAAGAGAGGAATCTCTGGGATGCGAGCACAGTATTCCAGCCTGAGACACATTTCAATTTTCTTTGTAGAGCTTTGTGAACTTTGCAATTTATTCATGAAGACAGGCAGGATCCAAGCTACAGTTTTTGTGTGAGGTCATAGTATACAGACTCTTCATTTAAATTCTAAATGCTTTCTCTGAGTGTCATTTGCTGTCACCCTGCAAACAGTGGAACCACTACTTCAAGACATTTGGTGGGCAGGAAAAGTGCCATTTCTATTAAGCTACATATATTTCTCCACTTGCCTTGGAATGCTTATAAAGATTTCTGAAAGAAATTTCTTTAGGCTACAGTTGGGTTGGATAAAATTTCATGAGCTTCTGTCGGTCTCTACAGAGACATCAACAATAAAGATTGAAACAAATAATTTGAAGTGGTAGACTTTGTCAATTGAAATACATCCTCTACAGCTACGGAAAAATATTTTTACTTTTTGTAGGCTAGTGTATTTAAGGATTTGCTTTGATTTGATGCTGTCCCTTTAAAATATCAGAAATTCTTTTCCTCAGCTTAATGAGCTTAACTTGGTTTAAGAGGGGAAATATGACTGAATGTGCCAGGGTGAGAACACTGAGTAACTTTGTTCTCCCCAGGACTGAGGGGTGCACCAATCTGCACTTTTCATTCCTGTCCACCATGCCAAAGTCCCTCATCCTATTAAAGCAATTAGCACAAACTTAAAGTGAAACTTAAGTGACACTTTGACTTTCTATAAAAAGAGAAAAGCTCAACTTGTCAATGATAGAAATGACCAACAAAAAATAGTAGAGGTCTCTGCTCTTTGTTTTCTTTGCTGGCAGGCATGTTGATCATGTCTGCACCATCAGCATTCAAACAAACTTTTCCTCCATTAATATGCTATTGTAAAGCTGTGTAAAGTGACATCAGTCATTTAAAGAAATGGAAATCACAGCATAAACATCACATGTCTGAAAATTTATTCATATTCACACAAAGTACCACTGCTTCTTTTAAATACTAAATGTATGGCTTCTAAACCTGGCAGAGATTTCATTTATTATAGAGTAGTTTATTAAAAATAATGCTACTGAGCATGAAAGTAGGCTATATATAGTATTTGCCTGTTCTGTAATTATAGATTCTATATGACATAAAAACCTGATGCTAAACCTCTGTTCATAGTGTCAGGGTTTGACTCTGAAAAATTACTAATTCTAACCTGGGAAAGGACTACAGAAGTATCCACTGAGTAGCTGAAGTGGCAGAGCTTGGTAAGAGAACGGCTTACCACTGAAATTGCGGCACTACAAGTTCTGTATATGGAAAAAGCACAATATACCTAAAAGTAATAAGCCCTCAAGATGGAGTTCCCAGATGGCAATGTGTTACAATCTCAGTTGTCTAGGTCGGAAGGAAGCCATGTGAGAGACTAAAAACCTGGAGAAAATTGCCTGAGTGAGTGCTGTACATCCGTGCTGAGTTTCTCTTGCACTTCTGTGTTTAAAAAAGTAAAATTCTTTTTCTTGTTTTGGTGTTTATTTTGAGGTCCTCTGCTGCACCGCAGAAGTTTTTCTAACTAGTCACTATGTAGAGTATTGATAGTTCTCCAGACAGCTAGTGGTGCTCATCTCATAGGTCACCACATTGTGTTTCTAACTAATTCACGAGTTTAGTAATACCCATAATAAGACTTTAACATAACAATTTAATAACAATAGTTATTTATTTCAAGAACTGAGAGGTTAGGAGGTCAAGTGGGAGGTTAAAACTGCTGTTGTGGGAAATGCTGCTAATAATACTAAGTGAAACCTCGAGAGTTTCCCTTTATGGGAAGTGGTCTGTCAGTGGTGCCAGAGAGTTACGACAGACCATGGGATGTCTTAGGCTATTGCTTTAACTTTAATTTGCATGTTAATTTCATTGTACAGTCCGCTGTAATGTCAGTCTCTGAATTCTTTATAGGTTGGCTTCAGCTACACTGCTAGCCTAGACTAAAGATAATCAGACTTTCACTAACCAGCTTATGTTGAAATGTGCTGTCTTTTTATTTTCCTTTTCTGTACATAATGCCTCACTTCCATGTAAATGTTTTAATGTCTGTATTTTATTGTCTTCAGCACCAAAATAACTAATTTTTAGACAATTTTTCTTCTACTGGCATATGCTGTTGTCAGTGTGGAACATCTGGAAACTTTACAGCAAATGTATGCATGATCCTAAGAATCCGGCACATCTAAAATTAGAAAGAGGTTTGTGATTGCTTCCAGTGGAGCCAGGAGAGCCAGCAGGCGTAGGGGTTAAGTAGCATCTTAAAGATGCTGTGAGTTCTTCTCAAAGTTGTCTATGTAACTTTGTTTCCTGCACAAAATACTGAAAGCGCAAAGCACTTGTGGAAGCCAAGAGGAATTAAGGAATTAAGAACTTCTTTATCTACAGTCATAGAGTCATAGAATTGTCTAGGTCGGAAGGGACCTTTTCCTGATACCCAGTCTGAACCTCCCCTGGTGCAACTTGAGACCATTTCCTCTTGTCCTATTGCCTGGGACTTGGGAAAAGAGGCCGACCCTCATCTCTCTACAGCCTCCTTTCAAGGGAGTTGTTGAGAGTGATAATGTCTTTCCTCAGCCTCCTTTTCTCCAGGCTGAACAACCTCAGCTCCCTCAGCCTTTCCTCATAAAACTTACTCTCTAGACCCCTCACCGGCTTTGTTACCCTTCTCTGGACCTGCTCCAGCGCCTCAATATCTTTTTTTGGTAAGGGGCCCAAAACTGGACACAGTACTTGAGATGGGACCTCACCAGTGCTGAGCAGAGGGGTCCTGAATCTTCAGATTCACGTCCTGAATCTTACTCACCACACTGTTCCTGATACAAACCAGGATGCTGTTGGCCTTCTTGGCCACCTGGGCACACTTCTAGCTCATGTTCAGTTGACAGCTGACCAACACCACCAAGTCTTTTTCTGCTGGGCAGCTTTCCAGCCACTCTTCCCCAAGCCTGTAGCAGTGCATGGGGTTGTTGTCACCCAAGTGTAGGACCCAGCACTTGACCTTGTTGAATGTCATCCTGTTGGCCTCAGCCCATCAATCCAGCCTGTCCAGAGCTCTCTGCAAAGCCCTTCTACCCTCAAGCAGGCCAACACTCCCACCTAACTTGGTATTGTCTGCAAACTCACTGAGGGTGTACTCAGTCCCCTCATCCGGATCATTGATAAAAATGTTCAAGAGAACCGACCCGAATACCGAGCCCTGGGGGACACCACTTGTGACTGGCCATCAACTGGATTTAACTCCATTCACCATCACTCTCTGGGTCCAGCTCTCCAGCCAGTTTTTTGCCCAGCAGAGAACAGTCCCTTCTAAGCCATGGGCAGCCAGTTTCTCCAGGAGGATACTATGGGAGGCTATCAAAGGCCATACTAAGTCCAGGTAAACACCATCCACACCCTTTCCCTCATCCACCAAGCAGGTCAATTTGACATAGGAGATCAGGTTTGTCAAGCAGGACCTGCCTCTCATGAACCTGTGCTGGCTGGGCCTGATCACCTGGGTGTCCTTCGTGCACCACATAATGGCACTCAGGATGATCTGTTCCATGACCTTTCCAGGCACTGAGGTCAGACTGGTAGGCTGCTAGTTCCTTGGATCATCCTTCTGACTCTTCTTGAGGATGGGCATCATATTTGCTAGACATCAGTCAGCTGGGGCCTCCCCAGTTTGCCAGGACAAATTGCTCACTCCCATACAGGATTAAAGAGAACAGGACTAGATTAAAACAAAAATAATAATAAAAAAGAAAACAAAAAACCCCAAACGCTTGGGATCGAGATGTTAGTAGATTATCTTAATTAATAAGGCATGGCACTTGCTTGTAATTTGCCTGGCTTGACATACTAGTTTCAGACACAAAAATTTATCAAATTTAGTTTAGAAAATGGTAATAATAGTAGAAATAACACAATTTATTTTAAGAAGTATTTAGAAGTTTATACCACTAGGAAAAGCATATAATTTTTTTCTGAGAAGTGGTAAGCTACCTGACTCATCCCCGGAACTCCATTTTTTAATCATTATGCTTCTTATTGTAGTTCTAGGCATCTCAGTAATGACCCACAAATCTATTAGATTAAGTGCCCTACGGCCTCCTAATAAAAGTATGCCCTTGACTTGTAAAGCTGAAGTCTGCAAATAGAATACTGGGAACAGGAGATTGTGGCAGAGAGGAGAAGTGAATGTTATGAAGTACAGACATAGCATTCTTGGGTAATACTTTTGGTACATCAGCAAAATTATTGTTTGAGAGTGATACATACATATATTCTCTTTTTTTTGAGACACCTGAGCAAGAGGCAAATTCTGTGGAATGTGCAGAAGAAGATAGGTTCCTCGGTAGATGCCAGCGTTATTTCAGGAATATTTGCTTGTAAAATGTGACCAATGAAGGTTAGCATCCTGATCTAATTAGGAGCCACAAGATAACCTGTTGATACTTGCTAGGCTGATAAGTAAAAAGAGGAGGGATTGAGAAGGGCTTTGAAAATTAAGCAGTTTTTTTCAGCATGGAAAACAGAACAGGTGGAAGGATATTGCCTTCCTGAAAGGCAACCTGAAAATCAGGTTTTCAGAAGCACTCAGGATGGATTTGAAGAGGGCATGGTTGTTGACATCAGTGAGGAAGCCAGCAAGGGTCAACTTTGAGTGGAAAAGCTGTATTTTAGAGATGTTTTGCAGGACGAAGAAAAAGGGAATATAACAAGATTTGATGATTTTGGAAGTGGTTGGAGATGAAGATGTGCATTATAGAAACGCACAATTACCTGGGTGTGACTGTGCCTATAGTAATCTGAAGCATTTGGGTCTAGCTGTGAAAAGATAAAAACCTGCTTTTAAACCTGTTGATGCTGAGCTACCAAATGCTACCAAATACAGATGGCAACAGACTTGCTCAGATTTTAATTTGGCCAGATGGAATCAATTCTGGGGTAAAGAATGGACCAGCGCATCAGCATGTAGGGACAATGGCTGAGTTTGTTTGCAGGTGGGTGTTTAAGGAGAAGAAAACAGGGTAAGAAAGACATGGGGTTCTGTAGGAATCTTCAAAGAAAACTTTGAAGGGTAAAGAGGGATTAGTGGGAGAAAAGGAAGATTCAGATAGGACAGTCACAGGAGCCATAAGAGAGTGTGGTGTTTAAAATAGGACACAGTTGTCTATGCCAGAATGGTTCCGATTTCCTTTTTTTTAACCACCTTTCATTTTTTTCCCTGTGGAAGAGCTGTAGAGATCTTGTGCAGAGATAAGAGCAAAACCAAGAGAAGCTTTAGGAAGTGAATCAAGTAAAATTTTAATTTTTCCAGGTCTTGTTAATTCTGTAGTTACTAGCATTAGGAAATCTGTGGCGTTATGTACTGAAAGCATATATAAAACCAACAACTGAGAGTTCTGTTGAATTTAAAGAGTGGAGCTTAAGCAAGATGATTTTTCTTTGCTTATTTTAAATAAAACTAAAGCAGAATACCAAAGTAGGCAACAGCAGAAATATATATTCCACTGCAATATAGATTCACGAATTTAAATTAAAAAGTTTGTCATCGAGTTGCTCTCTGTTTTCTATTAAAATAATATGTTAATTTTTTTTGTGTCTTTAAGCTTGTATTTATAGCAACACACTGTATTATTTAAAGTTTCTGAGCACCTTGGCTTTATTGCTATCAAATACTGTTGCTTTAGAGTTCAGAAGTTAATTAGTGCATGGGCATTAAGAAGAGCAAGTAGATCAGATAATCAGTATGCTGGTGGGTTAATTCAGTAAATACAAATCTAAACTCTGAAGTGAAATAGTGGGTAGTTTCCTTCTTACACACTTAACAATTTAAATCTAAATTATGGTGTTGCTATGCTTGGTATCCTAGCTGTTTGTCAGCTCATCAGTAAGACAAGTTTCTGTAGTTAATAGATCCTCAATATGGATAAAATATGGTTATAATTGTTTTAAAGTTGTATCACCAGGCTGCACCAGCTGAAAACCTACTTCAGAAAAATAACATGAATCTTGTAGCAGTTGACCTACGGTGTAAGGGTAGCTTTCAGTAATTCCCAGCCTGTGTTCTTGTACTTCTTTAGCAGTCAGTTTTTTGAGGCAGCACAAAACTCGTGGTTGTGGCTACAGGACACCACAGCCTCTCTTTCCTTGTCACTTCCTATGAGAATACTTGATTTTTATCTCAGTGATGTGCTATTGATAATGACCTTGGATTCTGATGAGAATTTTTTCATCAGGGTTGGAAAGTTCTTTCTTTAAGATGTGTTTACGTAACAAGAAATGGTGGAATAGAAAGTATATAAACAGTCAAGTAACAGTGATGTTAGCTAAGTCTGGATTTACTGGAATCCACCAGACTGTGCTCTTTAGCTGGCATTGTAGTCAAGTGTGAATCTGCCATCAGACTTTGGATCTAGTATGTTAATACATTACTCCTGATGATAAGTGGCTTCATGGATTAATTTGAAGGAAAATATGGTTCAAATATGGAATAAAGTAGTGGTGAATCTGGTTTCTTATCCCATATAGTTATTATGCCAAAAGCAGAGTAGCAAATAAATAGTGCTGGTGGTGAGCATTAACTTTGCTCATTATAAATGCAGAGTCATGTACCAGTCTTCAGCATGATTTCATCTGGGAACATTGCCATAAGGATTACAAATGGCTTTCAGCCTGAAAATTGGTGTGTATTGCTCTAAACTTCCAGTGGGGAGCTGGCAATTTATCCTTCAGATAATCATCCTGTGTTAAGTTGAACATCTTACTGTAACTTTTTGCTACATGATAAACCAGCTCCTATGAATAATTCACTGCAACTGGCAACCCACTTCAGCCCTGAAGTCTTTATCAACTCTGGTGGCTTTTCAAAGTTTAATAATAAAATTGGAGCCAAAAGTCTCATTGCACTTAACGTCAGTGGAATTTCAGTGTTAATTGCTATGGGAATCACAATTTGACCTTTTAGGGCAAACCTCTCGTGAATAGAAACTACATCACATCATTGTGATGACAAAGCTCATTTACTTTCCCTTGTACTCTGCAGCGTCACGGGGTTTTGTGCAGATTTTATTTCATGTAAGTGTTTGAAATATTTTCCCTTGGCAAAAAACTCTGTCTGAATTACCTGGGCCTTCATTACTCTCATGGCAGACTTAGGATGTGTTCTGTGCTGCACCAGTGCAACACAGCACATAAGATTTGAGTCTCCCACCAAAATTACTGTTCTAGCCCTACAGGAAACCTGCCATGGCAATCAAATTGATAATTTTTTAGAAAGGAGATCAACACCTTTTGGTTTGCCAGGCCCTGGCTGGTTGACCTGCACCAGTGAAGTCTGTCCCAAGTGCTGGGTCAGTTCCACCTGGTGGGGCTGAGCCTTGCTGCCATCACGAAGGAACTGAAGTGCTAACAAGATTTTGTGAATTGTGCTTAGCGTGATTTCCCCTGCCAGATCTTGTCCGATGATCTCTAGCACCAGGAAAGAAGTTACCTGCTTGGTCCGATGGCAGATAAAGGGTAAATCTGCTTCTGCTTTGTTCTGGAGGTGGCCTGAGTAGCAGCAGCATATACAACTTTTTGTTTCCATCGCAACATCGTATTGTAAGCTTTGCTGATATTCAAGCAAATTTTTGGGAAAAGTTAGGCTTAGAATATTAAATAGAAAAAAAACATATAGCAAAGTAGTTCATCTGAAATGCGGGTCAGGAAAATATTTAGGACACCAAATTTTCTCTAATATTTCATAGTCATTATGAAGATTTCTTCAAAATTCTAGACTGTGCAGCTCTGAACTCCCACTCAGACAAATAAGTTTTGTTCTTGAAAAAAAAAATTGTTTAGAACAAATGACAAATATGCCATTACTAAAGCTCACTCACTTTATGAAGATTTTATGAACCTTTTTTCTAGTTTTATTGATGCGATGACAGTCTCACTTTGCATGTCTTCTATTTTGTCTTCATGTGAATAATCAGATTACAAGGCGAAGCAAGCAGGAAATGAAGCAATAGCCTTAGAAAGGACATCTCTAAGAAAATAAATCCAAAAAAGCTAGGAAATAATTGATCCTTTAGTTGGAAGATGCAGTTTTATAAGCACAAGGCAATTTGCAAGCCAATTTTCTCACCAGCTCTGCAAAAAATTGGAAACAGTTCATAAAAAATCTTAGCTTTTACTGTCCAGAGAAAGATGAGTTACAAAGGTGATGAGTTATGAGGCTGTTCTTTGAGAACATAGAGAGACTGAAACAGAAGCTTTGTAGCAGAGACCAGTGTCAAGATTTGAAGGGAACTGATAGGCTTTTCCTCAGACACGGGTATGAAGCTTTTCTTACTTTAATCATTTGCTTCCTGCAAATCTTTAGATTAATAACACTAGGTTTTGTTTTGAACAACTTCTTTTGGCATCACTGTAATCTGCTGCGAGCCCCAGGCTCCCAGAGGAAGTTTCTTGAGGACACTGAATGCAGCTGGACCCGTAGTGAGGGCAGGGAAAGCAGGCAGCAAGAGGCAGCCTCTGGAGCCAGCCTGTCAGCGTGTGTGAAGGCACTCAGCCACCCCTGAAAAGCACCTGGTGGGAGCGTGGCTGAGGAGATGTGGCAGTGCCTGAGGCACAGGCCCCGTGTTGACTCTGACGCTCTGCAGATCACAAATCCTGCCCACACTTTTACAGAGTTTCTAACTGACAGTAATGCTGAACTCTTGTAGTTTCACTTTTTGTGAAGGGAAGTGCCTTGTGTCAAACCTGACGGATTTCCTGAACAAAGGCACTCCCTTCCAGTTGCCCAGGAGACAGCACTGTGCATCGATACTCTTATGGTGAAAGAGATAGATGGTGAAGTGCTGTGGGCTCGAACCAACTCGTGAAATGTAAGGAGGCTTATTTTGTTACAGAATAAGGGAGTTGGGTTTTTTTTAATCTTGTGCTTTGGTACCAACATCCAAGCAACATTTTTTCTGTGGAAATTCAGTAGCTCCTCAGGGAGTATGGATGTGATGATGATGTGAAAATGTGTGGTTGTGTTTCGGTAAGGCTGTGTCTTCAATGGAAGTTCAAAGGAACTTTCAATGAAGGCTGTAAATCAGCATACAGCATCTTGATTTCAGTGGGCCTAAGCAAATGTTTGGCTGTTGAGTCTCCAGAGTCCCTTGAGCAAGGATTGCTGTGACATTTGCTGTTGTAACAGAAATGAAAAGTCCAAGTTCTCAGTAAAACTTTCAAAATTACCCTAATGTCTTAATAGTCCATATTCAATATTTGATCATTTGGACTTCCAAGAAAGTACTAGAGTGTTTGTTCAAAAATCACTTTCCTAAATTACTGCAAGATTTCTATCCTGTTGTGTTAGTTGATGGTGATGTTTGCAATATCATAGGAACAAATGTGCTGGTAAAGTATGTTTTTCCTTTGTCTTCAGAAGTGTTGTAAACAAAACTGCTCCTGTTTGTGCATTTGGTCCTGAAGTGGACTTCAGCAAAACAGTCAGCCTACTTGTTGATGCCTGTTAACAGCATCCTCTTGAAGGAGTGCTGCTGTGAGCATTTATCTTATCTATCTCATTAACAACTTATTTAAATCACAAATACAAACTATTTTTTATAGGGCTACACAAAAGATGATAAAACATGAGCATGGCTTTAATCTGCAATATTGTATTTCACCTGCAGGTCAATTTAAAATATCATCAATAAAAAGTCATATCTGTGCTTTATGAGACGGTAATTCAGTTGGTGTAGCTCAGTAGATTTACCTCCTACTGCCCGCTCCAGAAAGGTAATTTGTGTACTATCTTTAAACTCAAAAAACCTCAAATCAAAACAAAGAAAACCCCAACATAAAAAATACTCAAAAAGAAAAAAATTAAAAAATTCTAGGGCTGGGGGAAAGGAGCCAGAGACTGTCCATGGGTTTTTAAGGAAACTTTTCTGTCCAAGTGCAACACAAGCCATTTTCTTGTGGTTTGTCAGCGCGCTGCTCAAGTACACCTTGTAGAGGGTGTGCCCTTTTGATGTGACACCTCCATCAGGAAAACCTAGTAATCAAATTAAACAGGTTGTGCAATGTTTTCAATTCTGAAATGAGATATGATATTATTGTTTAAGATACCATAATATTTATAATAATTAATTTAGAAAATTATTACATAATATCCCCATTACTGGATAAGCGAAGCAACATCCTGAAAGAACCTAATTAGCAGGACTGCCAGACCCCTGCCACAGTCTGTTTCAGACTGAGCTTATCTTGACATGCTGCTTAAAAGCTGGAAGGTGCCTTTCCCAATTCTAGGTGACAATACAAGGTTTCACACTTATTTTGTTAAACTGGTCCACAGTGAAAAATGAAGTGATACTAGCAGGCAGGGTGAGCTCTCTGAAGATAAGCAGCGACCTGCTAATTATCTCTGCTAAGCATAATTGCATTTGATTGTTCCTGTTCTGTGCGGTTTTGCCAACAAACAGAATTGGGTAATTCCCCCAGCCAGAGCCATTATTCTGCTTCTGCCCAGAAAAATGCTCAGACTGAACCATTGCTGATCTGACATTAAAAAAAATAAAGCTGGTGGAGTTGCAGTATGAATTGGGCTTGTTTTATCCAGGAAGATGAGGTGATTACCTGGAGCCTTCAGGGCACTCTGACAGGCTGAGGAGACTGAGCTAATAAAAACAGCTTGGCCCTGAGGGTTTGCAGGTACACCGCTTTTTTTGCACAAGCAAGCCTGTGCTGGAGCGTGCACTTCTCAGAGCTACAGCCAAGTCTGTTCATTTGTTTTCAGTGACTGATGTGTATCTTTAAGAAAAGAAAAAAAATACAAACCTCCTTGATTTCCTTCTACCATGGTGTCTGTAGTGACAATATGCTGAAAAATGGAATTAACAAATCAGTTCCTATTAGTAAAAAAATGCAAATATATGTGACAATTTCAGTCTTATTTTTCTACTATTAATTTTAGGAAAGGAGCAAACTAGCTGCAACAAAACATTCATCTGTAGAATCAATATGTCTTAACAATCCCCATTAAAGATCATCTCGATCTTACTACCTTGCTATATCAGTACCTCAGTCTCTAAAAAAAGTATCTGGAAAGATCTTAAACATATCTAAAATGGTTGCTGTTGGTCTGTCTAGAAAGTGCATTCTAAATGTTTATTGGTCTTCTGAAGCATCAGTTTGGTTTGCAGGAATTTTAATTATCTCAAGGATGGACTCTGTTGGGATGGGATCTTGTTAGTCTTTCCACAGTTCTTACAGTTTACTTCAATCAGTAATCACCATCCCTTTTGGAAATGCACTCTGCTAGGTCCTTTTATTTACCCTTCTCTTCTATAAGGCATGACTGAATTATTCAGCTTTTCTCTACTCAGACTCTTAGAACCTAGACTCACGTCAGAATATTTCTGTGGTGTGAAAAAAATGAAATTAATGAAGGGGCTCAAACTTTTGATTAGTATAAACTAATAATGGCAACTTCATAAATTTTGTGCAACTATGTCAGTTTATCTGCTGTGGATCTGCCCTGGAAGTGTTGCAGGAGTGTAAGCAGAGGACGTAAGCTTGTGTTGAAGTACCACCATTTGTTTTGATCTGTATTTAATCCCTGCATTGACTGATTTTAGCATTCAAAGTTGGGTTTTTTACATGAAGTTCCCAAACCTCTCCTCAGTCCTGGTTTGCTCTCTTTCTCTGCTTTCTCTCCTACTTGCAATTAATATTTTATCAGAGTTTTCACAAATAAAAATACACATATATAAAATAAGCTGCAACATCACCAATGAAGAGATAACAGGAGATAGAACCATCAGTCTCCAGGATCAGAAAGGATTCCCAAATACACACAGCATAATTTCCAGCTCCTCTTTTGTTACAGACACATAGAATGGATACAGTAAGATGACGGAGATAGTAATTTGGTGCTTCTGTCCAGCTCTTGTCTGTTACGACTTTGATACCCCTGGAGTTGTCAAAGCTTTACACGTACCCTTGTCAGCTATGACTCTTAAGCATGATGTTGACCTTTCATCTTTCTCATGGTCCAGTCAAGAAAAAGGTCCGATTTTAGCAAAATCAATTCTATTTGTGATTAGCAAACAGACAATCCTGACATAGTCCTGTCTTACCTTTCTAGGCTTATATGTAACCTGTTACTTTCAAGAGGACACATTATCAAGTCTGGCAAGCTCACTTTCCTTCCCCTTCTTTTTCTTTCTAGAGAAACCTCACACGTATCTGTTTGTAGTCAGAATGAAAAGAATTTGTGTAATATAATAGTCTCATGCCTCTGGCAATAAGTGTAATCACTGAGAGCACTCCTGTGCTACAAACCCAGAGCAGCCAGTGTCTGGTCCCTTTTTCCAGTCTCTTGTGTCTGTGTACTGACATACACAAAATAAAATGCGAACAAATAGCCTGCAAAATGGCCATTCTGTTCTCTCCCCTGCCATGTATCTGTCACCAACTGCTAATAACTTTTTATTGTATATACTGGATTCCGATTAGCTGCATCAAATTTGGATTTTAGCATTTGTTTGTAGAAACCCTTAATTTCCCTTTCTGTCTGTCATATAAAAGATTGAGATCCTTCCTGCTGAACTGCTGTTCACTTTCTTACCTCTCCAGTTAGCTATTATCCTCAGATGAAACTGTCTCATGAGACTTGATGGCAATCCTCCAACTATTCCCACTTCCTTGCTTTTTGAGGACACACAGTGCATGACCACAGAAAACAGGAGTAAAAAGGCGTATGATGAGACAACAATCAATTTTGTTTGTGTATTTCCTATTAAGTAGTTATCCAACATTTACTTGTTGGTAACAATTAATTGCTAATTTAGAACAAATTTTAAAATGTTGTGTTGCCTCCTGCATGAAAGGAAATAATTTAAAAGCCGCTATGGGGTCAGCCTACTGCTGTTCAGCATATTTGTCTTTGCCATTAGCTTATTGGTAAAAGTGCTGCTTCTGTCTAGAGGCCACAAATCTTGTTTGTGCTTCCTGTTGCAGAATGTTTATTACACAAGCAATCAGCAGCTCCATGTGGGTGTTCTGAGTCCCACTATCGACGATGATGACAACAGATGCCTGGTGGATGTGAACAGCAGGCCCAGGCTCATTGAATGCAATTATGCCAAAGCCAAGAGAATGAAGCTTTACTGGCAGTTTACTCAGGTAATCCTTACTCAGCAGACGTTTCAGAAACTTCTAAATCTCTGTTTCTGTATCCAAAGTGTGAGTAATCTCTTTGCTAACAGAACAGGACCAGATTTATCCCTGCTTTCTTTGCACAGAGCCAGGAAGCTATTCTTACATTTGATCCCAACGTCACCTACATCAGGAGGTTTATGAAACTTATATTTTCGGAGTTCACTATATAAATTATTTGTTTCTAAGGCAAAGTACTGTTACAGAATTATCTCAATTTAAAATAAAAAAGTGATTTTTAGTAGAATCAAATGCAAAGTAACCTATTCAGGCACAAGAAACAGAAAGGGGTTTTACCGGGTATTTTTTTTGAAGTAGCAACTCAGAAGAAGTGGATAGTGGGTCACTGATGGTAACAGCCTCATCATCAGCTACTTTTGCACTTCCTTACTTAAAAAGGCAAATACTCGTGTGGGAGTGTGAGGCAGATACAAAAAGAAGTGCAAGTAAAGGTTGAGAAGTGATTTCATAGTGAGGAGAACACTGATAGGACACTGAGTCCAGGCCTAGTGTCCACATTTCATAACTGATTTAGAAATCAAGGGCGATATATAAAGAAGCTGCAGTTCTGGGGCTAGAAAACATGCTCTGCAAAATAATGCTCTGTTCAGTTTAGCTAAGAGGAAGTGACAAGGTGACTCAAAGCATATCAGTGTTTCCACAGAGGGATGTTGGTTAACCTGAAGACAAAACAGGTTCCAAAGGTTGGAAGCTACAGATAGCCAAATTTGGCCTTTCAAAGGAGGGTAAGATTTTACTAAAGTAAGAATTTTTAAGACATTGATAATTTACCATGTCAGGTACAGACACATCAGTTGCTCCTGTTAAGTAAAACAAATTACAATACTTTCTAAAACAAGTACCTGATTTAGCTTCTGGGAAAGATTTATTAGCTGGTGTGAGTTTGACTGGTCATAGTTGCTCCTCTGCAGTTCTGAGTCTACAGATGTACTCCAGCCCGTGGGCTGAGACTCACCATTAAGGTGATTTTATTACTGCATTTAATTTTTCTGTAACATCCACGTGGGTTTGCAAGTATCTTTTTTGCTAACTCATTAGTTTCTTTCTTTGACTTCAACAGCCATGAGCAGTATATTTTAGGACACTGGTAATACAGTTTAGCATCTGCCTTAACACAGAGAGCATTTGGACAGTAATCAGTAAAGCAAACTATTAACATAATTTGTATTTTTACTTGAAAGTAATCCAGATGTTTGTCTTTAAAGGGTAGCTCTCAAGCAGCAGACCTTAAAACCCTAACCCGAAAAGACATCTCATCTTTACTTTCAGTTCCCTCAAGGACAGAGTTTTAATTACAACTTCTCTCAAATTTTAACAGTAGACTTATCATGAGGAGGGGCCTCGCTGTGGCCATCTCTGCACTCAATTTTTAGTACCATTGTACAAAAGTATAATTAACATATTTATTTAAATAGTATTTCAGTAACATTTTAGTGCTGTCCAGCTATTCAACGATTGCTCTGTATAACCCAACCCTTTGGTGACAATTTATGGTTTCTACTCCCAAACACGGCTGCTATTTTGAAATACTAATGACATTGCTCAGTTAGATCTGATTTGGGAGGCAGCAGCAGAATGCACTGTTAACTATTAAAAGCTTCAAAAATTGTATTTAACTACTTTAGGTTTGTTTTCTGTCTATTTCCATTCTGTGTTCCAAATACAGTCTCCCAATGAAGGTACAGTGCTATTAAACTAGACTCCATAGCTGTGCTTAACTATTCTACAAAGAAACATCTGCCCAGGAGAAGTGAAAGCTAATTAGTTATTTCCTTCTGATAAATTAAGAGACAAATGAAACAATTAAAAGCTTGCTGTTCAAAAAGGATTTTGTTAATATCCAGTGCAATTATAAATGACATTATTTCTCAACATACAGCATGGTACACGGCCCCTTGTATGTTCTGGAAGTTGGAAGAAAGCTAATGAGAGTAATCAAGGCTTGCCAAGACAAACTGATCAACTCCATTTGAAATGCTCCCATTTAGTCTGGTGAAAGGATGTTTTTCTGTGAATATACTGGAAGCTGTCTATCTGAAAAGAATCTTTTTTATTATGCTTTTAAAGCTCTGGTATTTATTTTCTATATTATGCAGTGAGCAAAACTAGTGAAAATAAGCAGAGCTATAAATATTGGTGCTTATGTAGTCTTGAAGTTTGTGAAATATTAATTAAAATGTAGATACTGGCCATAGCTTTTTATAGCACCTTCCTTTGGCTGCAAGTATGCTTTGACTCTCTGGATTCTCTAGCTATTCAACAATACCTGATGATATAGATAATTAAAAATGTAGCATTGCAAGTAGAGAATTGTCTCAGAAAGAGAATAGGAACAAAACTAACTAACCATAGCAGGATAAACCAATTGAACTAGATTTCCCTGACTGGCACAAAAATCAGTATTTGCCCTGAATTCCAGATGTGTATCTTAAAATTTGAATGAGGACGCTTCCTTATTTTTCTGCAAAGCACCCTGTATTCTGAGAGGCACCATGATAGTCTGTGGGGGGACATGGACTTCAGTCTGGTTTACAGAAAACACCTACGGCTTTTTAAAGAGAGTATTCTTCAGATGGCATTTTCCTCCTCCCTTACATTGCTGAAATGCAATTATGAGAGAATGTGACAAAAGGAGAAAGTCGGGGTCAGCCTCAGCTAGTGGTCTCCTTGCTTCTGTACATGTACGTGTGTCTGTGTGCTCTGTGTGTGTGTGTGTCTGTGTGTGCATGTGTCTGTGTGTGTGTCTGTGTGTCTGTGTGTCTGTGTCTGTGTGTCTGTGTGTGTCTGTGTCTGTGTGCGTGTCTGTGTGTGTCTGTGTGTGTGCATCTGCGTGTGTGTGTCTGTCTGTGTGTGTGTATCAGTGTGTGTGTGTGTGTCTGTGTCTCTGTGTGTGTCTCTGTATGTGTGTCTATCTCTGGGTGTGTGCCTGTGTCTGTGTGTGCGTCTGTGTCTCTGGGTGTGTGCNCTGGGTGTGTGTCTGTGTCTGTCTGTGTCTGTTGGTGTGTGTTTTGTGTGTGTGGCTGTGTGTGGCTGTCTGTGTGGCTTTGTCTGTCTGTGGCTGTGTGGCTGTGTGTGTCTGTCTGTGGGTGTGTCTGTGGGTGTCTGTGGGTGTGTGTCTGTGGGTGGGTGGGTGTGCGTCTGTCTGTGTGTGTCTGTGGGTGGGTGTCTGTCTCTGTGCGTGTCTGTCTCTGTGTCTGTGTATCTGCGTGTGTCTGTGTGTCTGTGTCTGTGGGTCTGTGTCTGTGGGTGTGTGGGTGTCTCTCTGTCTCTGTCTCTGTGTGTGTCTGTCTCTCTCTGTCTCTGTGGTGTCTGTGTGATGTCTGTGTGTCTGTGTCTAGTTCTGTGTGTCTGTGTCTGTGTGTGTGTCTGTGTGTGTGTGTTTAATCAAACGATTTCTTTTTTTTAAATTTATCTTTTACTTTGGTGTTAAAATTTTAAGTAATGTGGCTACCTTCAATTGTAGGCAACTGGAATCAGATCCTCAGACATCCACTGTGATCTTGTGGACAAAATAGTGGTTTAACAGGCATTCACATGGAGGGGCCCACCACCAGTCCCTCAAACTGTTTTTGCTGACTGGACAGAGGCCTTGGGAAACTTGGTAGTATCTTTTTGTACAGAACAAACTGTCATTGAGCATTCAAAGCGTGTGTTATGTGTTTGTATAATCAGGATCTATCTGAGCAAATTTCCATGCTCCACAGTTTTGTACAGCTGCCAAATGCAAGAGACTTGATAAAATGTAGGCTTCAGTGACATTCTTCCTTCCAAGGCTTCTTCAAATGTTTATAACTGTAATTATGTCAAATTATGTGAATTAGCCCTGAAAAGACTCCCATCAACTGGGGAGTGTTCAAGAATGTTATTGTTCAGGTTGCTTGTCAAGCCTTCTCTAAGGGAAACACTTATTTTGGAAATACTTTTGTCTTCTAGGTGTTTGACAGTTCACCTAGTTCAGTCAGTCTCACTGCTTTTTCATTTAATCAGAACAAAATTAGACCCGATACCAAAAGAGTAAGTGATCACCAGAAATTACACAAGGCACAGCAGATAGAATTACAAGAGTAATAATAATAAATAACAAATAATAGTAAAATGGTCATAATTTTATTAAAATATTAATTTAACCATGATATCAAGGAAGTTGCTCTGGCATCATGAACCATTATTAAAGCAAAAACTAATCAGTTGCCACAAAGTCCCTTTTATTTAGTACTAAACAATTAATCCTGTTTGCAGCAGGCGAGGAGAAGGACACCTTCATGGCAGTCACTGTCCAGGTGTTCAACGAAGTTGATGTCCTTGGAACTGCCACACTGATTGCACGAGGTGGTTTCTTGTGTGACAGAGAAGGGGCTCAGATGTGTAGGAGGTGGAGGCCAGTGCATCTGGACAGATAACTCCTTGGGACATCTTTCAGAAGACACTGCTTATGGCCAAAACCATGCTCTTCTGAACTAACTGGTACTATTAGATTTGTGCTGTGTACTAAGAAATAGTGCATTCTAAATGCTGCAGTCAGGTTTTTTGGAAGGGGGGTATTGGTTGGAGAAGTCTGTCTGTTTACGGTCTGGTTTCTCAGGTTTATTGCTGATAAAAAGGCAATTATGATGTAACACCCTACAAGTGAAATTTATCTCGACATACATTGCCTAGAAATCTAGAAAGCTCACTGATAGCATGTTAGGACTCGTTCAGCAGCATAACAAAGGCAAAGGGAGGAAGTTTTTCTGTAATTCCTTTTTATCTTGAAGTGTTTTCGTGTTTATATTTAGTCAGATAGGGACAGTTTCTTAAGCTTCTAACAGACAATGCTGTCACTATTTGCTATTGTGAGAAACATTGCAGTTGAGGGCTCTGTGTAAAAAGAGGGATAAGAAAGAATACAAGGTAGAGCTGAACACCTAAGAGATTAATGCTTTTAAGGCTCTTCCATGTTGAATTCTTTTCAGTACAGCAAGCTCTGTTAATTTAAGTAATTCAGCTTCCGGTGTGGTTGCCACAGAAAGGTGAGAAGATTATGCACCTGTAGGGATGGAGACTCACCACAGACTTCATGGGAGGGAGAGGCTGTGTGGAGGTTGTGCTCAGTGCAGTTTGTACCCATACCCACCACCAGTCACGTCTGCCTTTGATGCTAACACTGCTTTTACATGTTGTGGGGAATTGAGATTCTAATCGGTGCTAGAGAGGTTTCCACAGGAAATCTTCCAGCTCAGAAGCATTCAGAGGGGTGGTTTAGGCTATCCTGAGAAGCTGTAAGTAAAATTTGTTATTGTAGTTACCATATGTATAATTTCCCAAATATCAGAGTAGGAATTGCTTTGGAAGGAAAGGGAAGACAGCAGTTGAACTACACAGTTGTTACAGTATTCCACAGATAAACCTGATGATTCAGATCTCATTTAAATACCTGTTAGATAATGGATAGATTCAACAGATATTCTACATAGCTATATAAAGAAAGACTAGACCTTAAAATTACCCAAAGCATTTACATCTTGTTCCTCCTACAGAGGAGGATGCCAGTCATTACTCCTACCTGCCTTTATTTTATGAAATAAAAGGATGTGCGTTACCACTGCTAGCTGGAACCATTACCCACAACCACATCCCAAAAAAATAAGGGAATGCAGGGTGCAGGATATGTGGCCTGTGAAGCAAGCAGGGATCTCCAAAACAATTTCCTGTGCCCCCTTGCTGATCACACAGAGTGCAGAAGTAGAGGCTAACACCATTAAACAGCACTTTCCTTCTAATGTCCACTCCTAGTTTTCAAACCATACTTTTGCCAAGGACATGGCAGTACAAGAGGGATTAATTTCAGTAGAGCTGTACATCCAAGGGAACATTTGTCCCCACGATCTTTCTCAGATTCTCCCATTATTAGAGCCACAGGGTAGAGAAACAGCATCACTAATTTATCAAGAATTTGAATTTACGTTGTAGTCCTAACCCCAAAGGAGGCGAATACACTCAGTATGTGTGCGCAGTGTAAGACGTGCTGTACAGCTGTACAGTTATGCAGTGCTGTCTGCCTGGCAGTTCAGAACAGAAAGTGGTTGTGATCCTACTGAGAGAAATACAGATTTTGATCCTGTAGGAGAAATATAAAAAAAGACAGAACCTAATTATTCAATTAATTGAGCCAACAGACTAGGTTAAGCCCCATATTTTTAGTGAGGCTATCTGATTTTTAAATAACCAGCATTTCCAAATGTTCCATTTCAGACCTCAGCCACAAGCCCCGTGGGCCCCAGTGCAGTGCTGATGTATGGGTCCAGTACATCAGCAGCACTTTTTTCTCTACTTAACTACTCTTTGCCTTTCTTTGATCAAATATTACCCTGGCTTGCCTGTACTTCAGATTTAAGCTCACTGGAAAACTGCACAAGGTGTTACAGCTGGAGGACAAGGAACCTGAACCATCATTCTGCTTGGACACGAGAAAGCGGTAGTTAATGTTTTAATTTTCTTTTTGCTCTAGTAAATTTCTCCCTAACTCATGCGCAACTTAAGCAATATTTTAAGTCATATTAAACACTTTTTTAAAAGAAGTGTATTAGAGTATTTGGTTTTCGGACTCCTTGAACTACATCGTACTATAAGCCTACGAACTCTAGCCCATTGATGCAGAATTGAATTATTCAGAAATACAAAAATCTGAAAGCATTGAAGTCTTTCCTCATTTTGAATACTTGACGTCAACTTAAATATGAAAATGTATATGCAAAACACATCCAGAAAAAATATTAAATACAAATATTACTATATAATACTGTGTTTTAAGAACTGATATTAAATTTGCTTGCAGTTATTGCTGGATATTTAAGGTCTCTTCCAGCTCTAACCACTATGATTCTGTAAGTTTAGTCTTCTATTTGGAGAGATTTTCTAGTAGCAATTTTTAATCTTTGCAAATTAGGTGTAGAACTTGCCAGCTTGGAAGTTTCTGTGTGAACACAGCACTAAAATGAGCTTTTAGTGGGTGCATTTCAAGTCTTTTCCAGCATATCACATTATGCAGTATTTACTCTCCTGAGGACTACATTTAAGCTCCGAAGACACTTGTGCTGAATTAATGTAGAAGGAAGTTAACAAATACCCGTATTTTTCCTTCAAAACAGCCTATTTGCATATTTTAGCATGTAATTTTAAACACCACATTTACTTACAAAGAAATTATTTGTTCTAGTTCCACCTCATTTTTCCTAATTTCAGATGTCCATATAGGTTCCACCTAAAAATCACAGATGGTAGCTGCTGCTGACAAGGTACTACCTGGCTTTATAATGACAGTCATACCCAAATCCAGAACGTTTTCTACAACTTGACTAAAAACAACACTTACCAAATGAAGTGGCTGCGTTTCAGGAGATCTGAGCTCTGTTCTTGGTCACTTGACCAGTCACTTCTTGCGTTCTGCGTTCCTCAGCTGCAAGATGGATGGATGTAATTTGCCTTTAGCATACATCTGTTATTATTTCTAACTTCCCAGATCAAAACAAAACTCTGTCCTGATCAAATCAGTAGAAGCTGCATCTTTAATTCCAGTAGAGACAAAAGCAACACATATGTAAGCAAGGTTTGGCTATCAAGTAACATACTACAGTCCAAGATGCAAATACTTGAGAAAAATGTTTACTTGGAAGGCAATTAAATTAGGATGAAGTAATAATACCTGTGACAAGAAAAGAGGGTTTGTTATTCAGTGAGATGATTCAGGCCATCAAGTCTGGTATCCTGAACCTGACAGTGACGATGCCCAGTGTAACCTACAAAACCCAGTTTATTTCCATTGTTGTCTGTGCAAGGTTTGTGCTGCAGCTGTAAGAACATTAATTTCCCAATATCAGTTATAATCAGCTAACAGATTTGTGTGGTTACTAGGAAAAAAGCCGTTTTCAATAACTAGATACTGTGACCAAAGTCCCGAAGAGCCTAACTTAAACTCCCATGTTACAGTATGCAGATTGATTGAAATACTTGTGCAAATTCATTTCTTGATTTTCTTCAGTTGGCACTCAATTTATTTCTTGGTCTCTAGAGACGGATTTAATCATAAGCATATAATGACAATGCAAGCAGTTCAGTTTCTGGGTTTAAATGAGTTAGGAAGCCTTTATATCAAGCACTCATTAGAAAACCAAGATTAATTGACTACACCACACACACACAATAAATAAAATTGTCATTAAGTATTTTTATTTTCCAAGGGAGTTACATTTTAGTAAGAGTCACTTCTCACAAAGACATAGGAATGCGTATTTTCTCTCATCTAAAACCCATAAATCTCTTGGAATTTGTTAAGATACCTAGGGAAAACATCTCATCTTTTCTAGGGAAAATATAAAAATCTTGGGTTATCTAATTGTGCTGAAAGGAATTTCTTATTTGTCTGGCTGAAGATGAATAGCTAGGAATCCCCTAAGCTAAGGCTGGTAAATAATGTGACCTTTTCTTCTTTGCATTAATTTTCTAGGTACGCTATTGTTAGAACAATATTTTCATCCACACAGAGAAAAAGAGAATGAATGAGGCAATAAGTGCTCTTAGGCACGATCTTCATGCTGTGCGTGCTGTGAATGGATTTTCATTAGCAAACTAATATTGCATTTTGTGCACTCTCAGAAGTGGGAAGGGAAGACACGTTAACAAGAATTTTGCACAAACAGTGCAGAACAAGCCTTAGGAAGCAATATAAACAGAAGTGGTGATTGTTTCGAAACCAAACAAAAAGGCAAAATCTCAGAATATACAATTTGCCACATCACAGATCAGAAAATTAATTAACTAGGATAATTACCTCATCTAGAAGACTGCCTCAGGCAATGGTCAATGCTTGCAGTTTCACAGAAGTGAGCTCTATTCTGAGCCAGTAGTTCACTGTAACACCTGGAGGAGGATTACCTTCTTGACCCCTAATGTGTGTCTTCATGAAGACTGAGATTTGATTTGTCTGAATGATCATCTCCGCGTGCCTATAAAAAGGTGTTCTATCAGCACTCGTAATATTAACCCAGCCCACTAAAAACATCTGTTCAGCCACTGAACATTGATGCCTGCAACAATGAGTTCAACGGGTTTGCTACCTGCATAAATCACAGAAGCTGTTGCAAATTTCTAACTCCTTTTTTTTCCTTAGAAAGTTCATTTACCAGTTTCACACTGGTATTGACAAGTATTCTTACTTTTGATCACTGAAGTCAGATCCTACTGCAAATAGTCATTTACATCCTATGCAAAATCCTACTTTTGTCATTTTAGTATATTTTATAATTCCCCACCATCTGAATATTCCATCCACTTTAAAGCATCTTTGTTGCCTTTCTCTGTCTTCTACTTTAGACATCTTGAAGCAAGCCTAGATCAAGGCAGATAAATCAAGCCTGACTTGTTTGCAGAAGTCATTTATATGTAATCTCAGAATGAAAGAGAAAAAGGTAACTCTTCTAAGCTTTTCACAAAATGTATTTGTAAAACATGCAAATAAAACCTATGTGTTCAGCACTCCCATCTTTTTCCTAGTTATTCCATAATATATAATTATTCCATAATAAGGCAGCTACTGTATGACCCAATCCATGAAAAGAAAGACTGTAGAAGAAAAGAAAATAAATCTATTTTTCAGTTAGAGTAAAATTACTCTACAGAAAACATTGGGGCAGAGCATGAGTTTTGGATTCTTTTCCATAGGCCAAGTCTCACTCAAGACTCCAGAGACACTTAGAAACACAAGGTTTACCCACGTAACGCTCCTGGTATAACAATGAAGCACTTGTTGTCAGTGTTGCTGTTAACTTACATAGTTTAGAAACACATCTTAATTTCTTATTCCAAATTTTAGAGTATCACAGCTAGAGCACTAAGTATCCAGTGACTGCTCAGTTTTCTGAATGCTACTAAGAACAGTGCAGTACATGGCAGGAGGGTATGCAGGAGAGACACTGATAAACAGCATTCCCTTTCAACAGTGAGGAAAAAAACCATCCAAAACCATCAACCTGTGAGTGATCTGTCACCAACACGCATTTCTGGAGCTTACTCTTTTATGACTGTCAGTTCTAAAAAAGGCATTCAGTTTATTTCTAAATGAATTGTCCTTTTAACTTGTTACTCAGGGCAGCAGCTGCAGTCAGAAAAGCCTTGCGCATCATTACCAACTGCAGAGCATAAAGCTAGTTTTAACTTTTCTACAAAGCAATCCCAGCTATCAGAAGATCAACATAATGCACAATGATTTGGATTTGTTGCCAAAACAGAACAGAACAATATATTCAGCTGTAAATTCTGCATTTAGCCATAATTGGCAGGGCTATATATGGAAAAGAAGATTGCCTTTATAAACTACTTCCCACCCCACCCCCCAGAACAGTGTTCAATATTTCATTTCAAAAATCATGTTCTATACCTAAAATATTTGGTTTTGCAGATGTTTTTCCAACAATATGTCAGAAAGATTTCCTGGCCACCTCTGATACAGTAATGATTCACGTTTAATTTCTGAAAAATCCTTAATGATCTTTTTAGTCCGGCCAACTTCTATTTTCTTACTTTTTTCAACATTTTCTGTAGTAAAATGCATTTTCAGCTATCCTGTCCTAAAGAGCTTCTTTGCATTTCAGTGAAAGCTTGAATTTCTTTCCTTGTGAGGTATTATTTTCTTAATCTTGCTGTTAACCTTTGTAATCCTTTGTAATCCCTAGGACCTTCATAATCTGTTATAGATCTGTGGTAAAATTTTATATTTATATGTGAAAAATACTACTGACAGATATAAATCCATACATTCCATTTCTGATTTTTATGGTGTTTCTCAGTAATTTGTTTTCTATTCCAATTACATTCTTTGTAGGAAAACACAATTAATTTTGCCAGGTTTAGCTGCATTTATTTAAATAGTTTAATTAACAGTTTTGTGTATTTCCACATCCCGAATGTTGAACTATTACATATTTAGAGGCCTGTGCTCAGAACCCAGGCTGTTCCATGTTCATGTAGCCAATCTAGATTAAACAAAACAAAAAATGACTGCACAGTCCACTAGTTACTGAAACTTAATTTGGACATACAGATAAGGCTGCATCATTTGATTAGTCACACCTGCAGTATTAAAAATTTGTTGCAGCACTACAAAAAAGTTAGCATTTGTGTTAGTGTAAAATCTAAACACTACCTCAGAAGTCTCAGTAGTGGAATGAGACAAAGCGTGATACAAACATGAAATAGTTATAACTGTTGAATGATGCACTGAATTAATTCCATTGTCAGATGATGTTTGGCAGTACTTACACAGTGGGTACCAGTGAGTGGGTGTAAGAGCAGTGCCCAGATGGCTGCCTGACAGCACAACCTGAGTGCAGGAGGAGGAAAAATATTATTTCATTTTTTTTCCTTAAGAAATGGTTTGGATGATCCCTGTTATAACTCCATCTAAGTTTATGTATGTTGTACACAGCAATTAGCTTTGGTGAGTACAGGAAAAATAAATTCACATTTTAAAAGATTCTTATTTACCTTTCTAACTGTAAATGGTAATCTAAATAGCTGACAGACATCGTCTTTTTAATATGTAACACTAGTGTAGATAATATTTCATAAATCTAACAGCAGTTAAATGCACCTTATTTTCACAGTAGTCATATCAAATGTATTAGGAACCAAGTGTCTTTAAACAAAAGCAAGAGTGAACAGTATACTTCACTGAGGAATATTTCAATTCAAATAAATTACTTTATGAAAGATCTGAACAATACAGAGTATACCATAGAGCCTGCTTTACTGACAGAGCACCAGTTTGCCAAAGAGCTGTATTATTTGTCATACTGCTTCAGATTTGAGAAGCAGTGAACCAGTTACCTGTACATACCATTACACATACCTGTATCCTTTATACAATTATAAAGCAGAAATTCTAAACTCAAAAACATCATCCAATATTTCCAAGCAATGAGCAATATTGGAAATAAATCAATTACTCTATAGGATAAATTATTCACTTCTTCCTATAAACACATTCTCACTGCAGCAACATCCATACAGAAGCGACCACATAAAAGACAAAATTTCTTGTAAAAATCGAGTAATTTTTTTTTTTTTTTTTTGAGTAAATTTGGTGTAATAATAGTCACGGAAAATTTACCCCAGGGGAAAATTCAGGGGAAATGAATGAGAAGATCGTGCATCCTGTTTGGAGTGGAGATATCTGTGTTATATACACCTAAATATAATTCTTTGATTCAAATGTATCAAAGCAATAGAAAAGATTAGAGTCTCTGCCTCAAAGGCAGAGTGATGGTGTAAATATTTGAGGTCACTGATTAAGGTACAAATAGAAAATGATAGACTATTGAATCCAACAATTTGTATAGCATGTGTGATACGAGATTGGATACACTTACTAACCTTGTCAGGCTGAAATAGCCATGATTAGGAAAGCTGATAGGACCACTTATTTTTTCTTCTTTCTTTTTAGGCAGAATAATATGAGGTTTAATGTGATGAGCAAAAAGTAGGTTTAAACTCTGTAACAAAAGTGTATGCTTTATAGCAACTTGTTAAAAAGAGCTATCAGTCTGATTTTCAGTGACACTGACAATCTCCAGCTTTCATTTAATATCCTTCATTTTTATAAGCGATCAAGCCCTTCCTTCATTTTCATGCCCAAGGGGTTTTGTCAGCTTTTAAAGCCCTGGCTCAGTGTAAAGCAACAGCCTCATTCCTCATTTTCCCTTTCTACATGGCTTTATCTATGGCTCACAGAAGCCATCACACCCACCTAATAAACAGGAATGTCATGGATCACATCTAGCAGATGCGCCAAGTACAAACGATGACTAAATGTGCAAGTACAATGACTAAATCGACCAAGTCAATGTAGACGTTAAGCTCTAATGATACCATGTAACCACCTTCCAATCCATCCTTTAAAATACCTAAACCATGGGAAGTAACATCTCTGTTTATTTCCTGCCATGCACTTTTTTTTTGTTCATATATCAAAGCACAACTGTGGCAGTCTGACTTGGAGTCAGAACAGAAAACTACTTGGTTCTTGCTGTAAGAAAATTCTTATTGAAGAGAATTAGAGAGTAAATATGACACTGAATTTCTACTAAATACAGCTAGAAATAGAAAAGATGTTACGCTGCGACCAGTAAAATTTCATCTGATTAAAAGACCTGACATTCAGCACAAAAAATTAGTAACCCTAAGGTGACATTTTTGGCAAGAAAACCCATGAACTGTTCGGAACTTTTTTGGCTGGGTATATGTTTACAGGCACTTTTTAATGCATCTTTTGTCATGAAGTCAGAACATGCTTTGTTTAGCTGAGGGAGCATAACATGGTGTATAAGCTCAGTTCTGCAGCAGCAATAGTATGGGGGGGCAGGAGTTCCAGGTTACATTGTACACTGTACATATTTCTTTACCAAAAAATTGTATTTACCTTCTTTGGTATTTGCAAAGAAAGCTGTACCAATGCTTTGTCCCATTTGTAGCCTTCTGGGTAGGAGGCCTCCTATACATCAGAGGAGCTTTGTGACAGTTTTTGACTAAGCCTGGTTCAGCAAGGACCAGTATTCCAGAGAGGAGCCATCCCACCTTACTACCCTGCAGCACAAATTACGGGAAGAGGGAGGTTTGGGAACTGTGCACCCACTCCCCCCCACCCCCCAATCTAGAAAAACAAAAACCAGAGAACAGTTCAGCAAGGACTAATTACTTTGCTCAGCTTATTGGTGTTCTTGTACTGCAGTGGTTTGTGGGCACATCAAATAGTATTCTTAGATACCGTATTATTGGATAAATTTTGCTTTAGTGAAAGGCTTGAAAGGAAACCTCTTACATGTGGCAGATGCAGAAAGTCCAATAATTCTAAAGGAGTTAAAAAGTATTACTTTCCACTAGGTGTGTTATGGCATGTTCCAATAGCTATTGGTCATAGCAGAATGCGTGACTTGAGTTAGTGTATACATTAAAAGTATGATTCTATGCTTATGAAACACTCAATCAGTTTTATATTTGTGTAAGGCTACCAGCAGGAGCTGAGAGTGTTTGTGCTTCTCACAGGAATTGCTTCAATTTGCGTTGCAAACCCCATCAAGTTTTCAGTCAGACTTGCTAGTGCTGTCACACGCCATCTATTTTTACAAAACAGCTGACCTAGGTATTTATTTACCCTCCTGAGACTTCTGCTGCCTTTGAGCTCCCTTGTCATCATCTACGATCTTAATCCTAATTCTGTTCAGAGCAGAATTCCTCTTTAACTTGTTTCAATCTGTAGAGTTATATTTTATGTATCATGATTAAAACCTTTACCCTAGGCTATCAGGTTTTTGCCTTTAAATCAGAAAGTGGGGGTCTTACCTAGGATGGGGAAAAGGAACCAGATAAGCAACTTACATTTCACTTTGCCTGAAGTGTAGTGTAACAATAAAGCATTTTGCTGAGCGAGCTGTAAACATGACTGTCAGTTTTATACAAGTTTTACTAAGTGAGTATATATTTAAAAAAAAATAAATTAATTAAAGGACACCTTTGTCTGCATTTGGCATTAGGGTTCCAAATGCTAAGATGATGACAGATTAGAGAAATCACTCAGGAATAGTCTAGCCAGTCCGAGTAACAAAATGCAGTGTTAGCTTTCAGTCCGTCAGTCCTGCTTGCTCGCTTGCGTTCAGTGCAATTACTCAGTTCTTGCACTTTAATGATTAAACAGGTCGCTAGTTGAGGCTTTGCAACGTATCTGGGCTGTCATCACCCTGGAGCGGACAGGGCGATACCACTATCGCAGGCTTGCATTAGGCATGTGACGGGGAAAAGAAAGAATTAAGTAGGCTAATAACAGGAAATTTTAAGTAAGAAATGTACGAACCCTTTTGCTGGTACTTCAGAGCAATTCTTTTATGTGTATCCTTACAGGAAGGAACCAAAGCTGTGCAGGCTGCAGCCTCTCTGAGGGATTAAGCCACAGTTCTGCACAGACCTCACCTCTCCGGCGTGTTCTAACAGGACTTGAGTCTTTTCGTTTTTCTTTTGTGGGGAAAAAAAATTAAAAAATGAAATAAACATGCTGCTAAAAGCCTCTAAGCTCTCTCCAACACTCAATTCACACGTATTAGCCACTACTTAACTTTGGTGTCTCTTATGTTCCAGACAGCATTTCCAATGTACTCAGCAGGTGATTTTTCAGTGGCCACTGAAGAGCGCTTTGCAGCACATCAAAAAGAGCTTCCTCGGTTTTTTATCTCCTGAGTCGCTTGTTTCTGTTAAATAGAAGCTGAATTTCACATGAGGGCACATGAGGAAAAGAAAAGGAGGAGGGTGGGGGACGTTGTGTGGTTTTCTGGTTGCTTGCTTGTTTTGTTTTTCCTTTGGAATGGTTTGCACTTTATGTAGATGCCAGTATGAAAGTATTTTGCATTAATACATTTACTGTAACACCTGTGTGTGCTCTAGATGACTGAAAATAGAGGAATAAGATTGTCTCCACTGTGAACACTTCCTCTACCCTGAAATCCATAATGGGAAGAGGAGGTGTTTGGCCCATTCAAATGGAAGAAACCGTTGGCCATTGAAACAACCGGGAGTTAGGCAGAAAGAAATTCCAACTCAGCATGGCAGTAGTGCTAAGTCTAGACTAGTAGTGCTAGTCTACTAAGTAGACTTAGTGCTGTGGCATCCTCTACCTAACAGAGCTCTAAGTTAGGTGACTAGGGCCCATGTCGGGTCCTTCTCCTTGGGGAGAAAAACTAGTCCCCAAAGAATGGGAATCACCAAGTGCAGCCAAGAAACGAGGCTGAAATTTCAGCCCAGCTGCTGAAGCTGTTGAACCTGAACATAAGGGTTCTTCATCCAATGTGCAAGAGCCAGTGAACACACTGAGTCAAGATACGTGTTTTTATTTCAGCTACACATCTAACTCAGCCAGCACACCTCTTAAAAAGCATGTAGGGTCTTTTATACAAAGATAGCAAGTGAAAACAAGTCACATTAAAATAGCTGATTGGTCATTTGCTGTTATGTAACAAAAACTCATTTGCGCATGTCGCAATTTCTGTCTGGCTAATGATACTTAGGTGATCTTACATTTACATATAAAATATCCTCCTAGAGGTGTGACTTTTAGTATTAAGATTATCTACGGTAACTAGAGGCTTTGTCTTCTTCCTATCAGCTACCACTAGGTTACTGGCTAACTTTCTATTCTGTTGGGGTTCCAACTGGAGCAATGGTTAACCTCAGAACTGGATTTCAGAGCAGGCCATCATGGTTGCTCAATATTGTGGGTTTTTTAGCTCTTTTGGACATGAAAGCCACCTGGACCTGAGCATCCCACCTCATCCCTCTTCAGAAGCATAAAAGCTGTTTCTCAAGGTGGACACCGCAGAGTTAATTTCACTGAGTTCGGGCAAGAAGGGGTGTACTAGGGAAACGCTTGTTGTTTAGGCTTCCTGCTTTATATAAACCTGAGAAAATTAATTATGTTCTTTCACTTATGGTGACAAGATAGAAATGATAGGAGAGGTCTAACAGTACTGTACCCAGATTCATATCCCAGGTCCATTAATCAGGCGAGTAATGGAGCTAAACTAATCTCCCATAACTGGTTAGTTTTTTGACAAGACAGAAAGTGGGACAACATCCTCCTCCTGCTTCCTTAGTGCAAGATCTGAGCTGAGAATGTCTTAGACACCAAAACTGAGACAAGGACTAACTGATAAATGAAAGATAGAGAGCTAGTTAACTTAAATGACAGCAACACAAGCATCACCAGCATCAGTTGGAAGTTGATCTTAGTTTTGGGTTTAGACAGAAATACTTGTGATAAACTGCAATTCCCAATTTAAACCATGGGAGCTGACCCTGGGTGCCACCCAACACTGAGTCCATGCAGAGAAAAACCATAATCAACAGTTTTCATTAAGAACAGAGACTGTATGTTTTGCTAAAAAGCAAGTAAACTGAAACAAAATAACTGTTTCTTTAGCAATGAGAAAATATCCATTATCTTAGAGTTTTAGATCTGAGGAACCTAATTCAAAGCTCATTGAATTCATTTAAAAAACAAAACAAAAACAAACACAAAAAACCCCAAACAAACAAAGAAATCTATAATCTCACCACGCTGAGTTTTAGAAGGCCAAAGTGGAGGAGCATGTTTAGCATAAGGGAACAAATAGCATATAATGAAATTTTGACTAATTTTCCATCCTAGTTTCTTCCAAGTTCTTCTATGTCAAGCAATTTTATTGCTTATAGATAGCTTAGAGTTTGTGCTCCCACCAGACACCCAAATTTAACTACCATTATTAATATGAATGTCAATAATAGTTATACAGCAGTGGGGAAGTACAGTTCACTCAGCATTTCGTTACGGAGGTATATTCAAATGACTACTGTAAGTCCATGTCTAGAAAATTAAGCAGTGGAATTCATATCTAGACTGCATGTAAGCCTACCAAGGAGGATTTGTGAGAGCCTCATGTTTTGAATATTGTGAATTTTTCTAGAAATGGTCTCTCTCTTACCCAAACCCATGTATTTCAAAGTCTTTCAAAGCTAATTCTGCATTTCATTAGCCAGTCCCAAAAATGTTTTTAGAAGTCACTTCTCAGAGAAAGTACTTACCAAGTATTAGCGGTAGTATAGGAGGAGAGGAGACCTTGCAGGCACCTGTCCAATGAAGCAGAACCTGTTCTGAATGGCATGAGCTACCCTTGCCTTCTGTGAAAAAGCAAACTCAGCATTTCTATGGGATTTATGCCAATATCCTTGTGATTATAATAGAAATCTATCACAGTTACAACTTTATAATGCAAGGCATAACACAGATGAGGTGGGGATTTTGTATGGGATTGGGTAGTTGTTTGTGGTTTGTTGGTTTTCTTATAGCAAGTAATTTTTCCCCAGTGTACAAGTAGTAATTTAAATGTGGCTGCTCTTTCCATACTTCAGCTGTACTAATCTGTACTGATTTACACTTCATTCTTGGAATTGCAGATTAAGCCAGTGATTCTCTACTACACAAGTCCAAGATACTGTAGAGAAAGACAGACTTTCAGACTTCTATGCGACTTACTGTACTCTGTGTAGCTTGGAAGGAACTTCCCAGACACTCATGTGCACAAGTTATCTATTATCTTTATCAGATAGGAGAGTGAAAGAACTAACTGAAAGCAAACTTAAAGGAAAAAACTGTAATTTAAGTCACCTACATGATGATTTAGCCAAAATTTAGGTCTATAGTTAACTGTGTGATAGCCCCAGTGGTTTCACTGCAACTCAGTAGGGCTGATAGGGCTTTAATATTGCGCTGTTAAGGTGAGAACTGAGGATTAGCAAGATACAATAAGAAAGGATAGTTCGTTTCAGAATTCGAAGAATAGACACTTTTTTGAATTTTATCCTTCACACAGGACACCCCTGTCTGAGGCACTGATCCTCTTTTGCCCTTTTTTGATGTTTCAGAGGTGCAGGAGAGCGACTAAGCCAGGTAACCAAACCAAACAGGATGGTTAAAAAGCACGGCCAGAAACAGCTCAATTCGACAAACTCCATTTGCTGAAATGGAAACCAGGCAATTAAGGCTGTTCTGAGCCACGTCAGGGATTTAACCAGCCTGTGACAAAGGGAACCTTTACTCCAAATCCAACCTAGTGCTTATCTTCTCTCTAACGTTTTGCACAGCAGCAGTGGACTTTAGTAGATGGACATTGGAATGCTCTCTGTATAATCGCACAATGGCAATGCAACAATGTTTAACACAAACACTTCTTCTTTTTTTCTTTTTCTTTTTCTTTTTTTTCCCCATTTTAAAGGGAGGTCCAATCCAGAACCGAAAATCCAAGCGTTGCCTGGAACTGCAGGAAAATAATGAAAATGAATTTGGATTTCAACTCGTCCTTCAGAAATGCACTGGACAGCGTTGGTCAATAACAAATGTCCTGAAAAGCTTGTCATCATAACAGACTAGATTTTTTACCCATTTCTTTTGCTACTGTGTAGCAAATACTGCATTGTTGCCTGCTGTACTGTTACTCCTCTCACCCCCAGCCCCGCCCAGTTCCTTCTCTCCTCTTTGTTGTTCCTTTGGTTTTATTTTGTGAGTGTGTGGAATTTGGGTTTGTGGGTGAAAATAAGACATTTTTATTTCTCAATGATGTTTTCATGGCATTTATAGAGACATTGAATGACAGGTGATGGGTAGGCTATTCTAAAATATTTTACAACTGTAAATAGGAAACAAATGGAGAATATTTATAACTCAAACTTTTATTGAATAAAAAAGCCCAGACACTATTACTCTCTAGCTGTCTCCATGGAATTCAGTTTTGAAGTTAAGTGGCAGTTGCATTGGTTTTGTTTTCATTAACCCCTGATCTTGGCAAGTAGCTGCCAAGAATCACTATTCCCTAAACTTGTGGTGAAGAGTCCTGCCTGCACACTAATAGCTACAGCGAGGAAGGATTTTTTCTCCTTTTCTCTCCTGTCTAGATGACTGTAGCTACTGGTGTGCAAATACGGGGGTGGGGGATGAATAATATGCACCCACATACTTTTGCACATACTTTTGCTTACAGTGCTACTAAATAAAACCACAGAGAGAACCCCGGGGCTCAAGTGAGGCAGGGAAGAAAATTAATTAAAAGGAAAGCGAAAAAGCTACCAGAGAAAAGCAGCAGCTACTGGAACAAAAATAGAAAATAGAACCCCTGACACTTCTCAGTGGGTTGGGCTCCATTTCAATGACTGCACTTCCTTTCCAATTGGGTGTAGTTCTTACAATTTTTACAATTTTTTTTTTTTTTTTTTTTTTTTTTAATGCACTGCTTCCTGGCTACCATAGAATTGGATAAAAATGGGTTCATCCGAGAGGAGCAGCACAAAGTATGAATTCACTCTGCCTTTCTCCCTGCCTATAAGGAGGTGTGAATGTAACACAGTATCACCTCACCTCAGCTAAGACTGGGATGAGGAGAGGAAGAAACAGTCTAATGAGGTGCTAGGATTACTGGCCTCTTTATTTCCAGCTGCTTTAACTTGTATGCAGATTTCCTCTCTTTTATTACCCTATTTGTTCTTTTTATTCTTTATTACCTTAAGTAATGGTCATAATCTCTTTCGGAGCTGGTTATGTGCCAAACTGTCTTTTACTGATTGGTTTCACATTCAGGACCAGCTAACAGTATTGTTTCTTGTAACTTTTTAATAAGTCACGTGGCAGGTTAATTATAAGTGTTCAGCCTTCTGCTCTATAACCCACAGTTACCATACAGCTGCTTCTCAGAGATGAAAGTGCTGAGCCAACAACAGGAGAACAGTAACAACCAATAAAGATGGGCTTAACACCTGCACTTTGAGTGACTTCAGAGGTCCCTCAGGCTTGTCTGAGTAAAAACTCCCATTAAAATTAGAACTCTGAAAGAACATCAATATCCCAAGTGCCAGGGTACCACAGCTGGACAAGATAAAGCAGCTTTAATTTCACCCTGTAGAGAAACCAAGTTGCTACACACATGAGCCAAGGCTCCTGCACACTGAAGCCCGTGCAGTGTCCCGATGGGAGAGGGCTCAGTAAATGGCACGTGGAGCCATTCTGAGCATTCCCAAGTTCCTCCACTGACCAACTGGACTTACTTTTCACGTGCATTCCAGATGAATGAGGAGGAAACTGCACATTCAGACAGAGAAAATGCACAGAACTTGAACAGAGTAGCATGAGATAAACTAAGCTTCCTTTCAGCGAAGGCACCAAGACTTCAGTGCGTGGAGTTGTGGCCATAAGGGAAGAAACAAGTAGTATGGATCAAACTAGTCTCCTCAGGTTCTTACAGGCCTGCTGCACCCTGAGCAGTCACCTTCTGGGGTGGGGTGGGTTTTTTTAATGACCCCTAGAGGGAGATAATTTGCAAGGACTTTACAAAAGCGAACGGAAGGAGCTGAGCTCTGAGCCGTTTCATTTCATGCCAAAATGAATATTGTATGTCTAGCATTTGCCCAAAGACAACTGTAGTTATTCCTGATTACATTGCAGCATTGCGCTGATGTTCACTGCTAAGTGGGAGGGGGGGGAAAGAAACCTGGAATACTTAAGCGAGCGCTGTAGTCTCACCAAACCATGCTTGGTGCCATCTGGCTGTACCTCACCACTATACACCAGCTCTGAGGCTGCTGCTGCTGCTCTTGATTCCTCAATTTATGGGGCCTGCACTAAGGAACAGTTTTCTTCAGCTTCTCTAAAACAGAGCAATGTCACTGTGAACCCCTCAGTGGTAACCATGGGTTTAAATTTGATCACACTGCAATTCTAGTAGCTACAGTGGAATTACCAAAATAAACATTGGCAGCTATTGCGTGAAAACCCACCACAAATCCAGACTTGAAATGTTACTTTTTACTGCAGCAATCCAGCTATATGTAAAATACATGAATTATAATATGTTTTTACCTTTGTTTTGTATTATGGGGTAAACATTTTAATGTGATAACTTAATGAAAAAAAGGAAATGAGTTTAAATCTGTGGCTATGTCTACTAAAACGTTAGAGTAGAAAGTCTGAATGTACATAAGCAGCACCATTACTGTGCACTTTTTGAGACCCTAAGGCCTCTGAACAGATTTTCTTTTACTTGCTTCTGCTCTTGGAAGAGAGGAAAAACCAGAGCAGAACAAGCATAACTAAAGGACACAGCCATCTTTAGCTGGACGTGCTTCACTTCTAGTCATGGACTGCCTCATTGCCTACCTTTTCAGATACACAGGAATCACGTAGATACAGCAGCAGTTCCTCATGCAGTAAAATACACATGATCACCATACTAAGTGAAAAATAAAATTCACCTTCGCTTTCTGAAACATTAGAGAAATTATTCTAGAACATTCAATCACCAGTTGCCTCAAAAACATTCCCAAATCCCTTTGCAATAGTTGCCTTTGTTTGTTTTGTTTAAATTGTTTTACATTGTTTTACAGAGGGAAAGCTAGCACTTAATGGCAAAAAGGAACATAGTTCCAGAGGCCATAAATCTCCTCATGCCTGTATTGTCAGAGATGAAGGTAACCCAAAAGATCCAGTCAGTTCCCTCTCCCTTCTGCTGCTATAGAACTGCTCCCAATATATTTTGGGGAGGTTTTCTTGACAAGTAGCAGCAGTGTACTGACTAGCTATTTTTAATTGTCAGGATATCCTTGGCAATTTCCAGAAACCCTAAGCCCTCTTTCTACTGCTTCAAATATTTATAGATAACATATACTTATTTTTCCTTTACCTCCTCAGCTATCACTGTGCCAAATTGTTCATACCAGAATATCATCTACAGTGCTTACAGGGCTGTAAGAATTCCACTGTGTGTCTTCTCATAACAAAGAGAAGTGTGGGGCAAATCACCAGCAACAAAGAGAAAAGGAACCGTGCTGAATGACAGGAACAAAAGGTGCAGAAAAAAGCACCTGCACGTCCTTGGAGAGAAGATACTCAGGTTTGGCTTCTATCAGAACTCCTCAGTATACTTCTGGAGCTGGGCTGTACAGTCTTCAGAAGAGATTCAGGTTCTACACATTTGTTTTCACAAAGCGAGGGGTATTCAGGAGAAGGGAGCACACACCACACTGTTTATTCCCAGCTAGAACTCTGATCAGAGAATTCAAGGGAGCCCTCACCTGCCTGGTCTTTTCAGCCCTGCAAACATTTACCAGCAGTAACTGTGCAGAATGGGCCTTAGCTTTGTCCTCTTTTGTGATGGGAGAGGCAACTATTTTTGGTTTTCTCTGTTTTGGAAAGACCAAAATTTATCTGATGCATTTAATTCAACATCAAGCTGGAGTGTACTGTCTTCTGTGCCTTTGCTAAAAAGAACTTAATCGGCCAATACCCTTCACTGAGCCTTTTTTATATATAGTCCTTAAGAGGCTGTTGCAAAATGGTAATTAAGCAAGTAGCTGTCACATCATTCTATACTGGAGATAAACAGAAAAGGATTGAGATTTCAAGGTCATACTTCAATAGAATTTACTATATTTTTTTATACCCTAAATTATGTGTATTATATGTATGCATATGTATCTTCCACACCAAATCTATGAATACATATATATAATTTTTTTATATAAAACATAAATGTGCATTCACAAACTCTCACACTGACTCTTTTACTGGCCAAAAAACCCGCAAACCAACAGTCAAACCCACACTGAAGTGCATTTCATCCATCCACAGTCTTTTGAAGACATAGAAACAAGACACCAAAATGGTTTGGATCACAATTCTATCACTGTGCTATCCAGAATACCTTCAACACTACTTCTATTTTTAAAAGAGATAAATAAGTAGAACACAACTTCATCATATTTAAATTTTTGTTTAAACAGCCATTAAAGGTTTTCGAAGGGGTTAAGTCAGAATAACTTCTCACAACCAGAATACAAAATAGCTGTGGTAACAGAAGCTCAGGAGGCAATCATTAAGGCTTTTGAATAACCATGTATTCTGCTCTGATTTGCTGTAGTGTTTCTTAAATTCCCCCTTGCTTTATCATGAGAATACTTAAAAATGCAGAACATGATGCTCAGGAACGTCACTCACAGCTGTAGTCTGAAATAGCAAAGCAATGTATTTTTGTTTATAGACTAAAATTAGCTCTGCACTGTCAGAAGCGACTATTTTAGTTGAATTCAAGTCTTGTTATGCAGTCTCGTAAGAGATGTCATGGTTTCAGTTAAGATAGAGTTAACTTGCTAGCAACTGGTGTGGGGCTATGTTTTGGATTTAGGATGAGAGCAGTGTTGATAGTGCACTGAAGTTTTTGGTTGTTGCTAAGCAATCAACGGCCTTTCTGCTCCTCTCACCACCCCACCAGTAAGCAGGTTGGGAATGCACAAAAAGTTGGGAGGAGACACAGCCAGGAGAGCTGACCCCAGATGGCAAAAGGGTTATTCTGTACCATACAACATCATGCTCAGCATATAAAGCTGAGGGAGGAAGGAAGGAGGCATTCAGAGTGATGGCATTTGTCTTCCCAAGTGACCGTTAAGTGTGATGGAGATGGCTGAACACCTGCCTGCCCAGGGGAAGCAGTGAATGAATTCCTTGTTTTGTGTTGCTTGTGTGCACGGTTTTTGCTCTACCTATTGACCTGTCCTTATCTCAACCCATGAGTTTTCTCACTTTTCCAATTCTTTCCCCCGTCCCAACTGGGAGAAGTGAGCAAGCAGCTGCACAGTAGTTACTGTCTGGGGCTAAACCATGGCAGAGACCATCCTTCAAATTCTATTGACATCCTTGGCCAATGGTCCTCCAGTTTGTGGTATGCATTCTTCATAAACAATAGCTCACAACATTTTTAAAATTTATACCGATGCTTTCTTACTACTAGAAAGCTCTACAAAATCCTATCTCTTCTGACAGCTAAAAACTTGCATGTCCCATAACCCAAGTCCACGGCTATCCAGAAATCTTTTGCTCACTGTTTATCTACAAAAGGGAAGTCAGATTTTCTAGCTAAATCCATGGGGATGTTCATGTCTCAGCTTTTGGGACATAAATATGGATCTCCTTGGCCAAACGGAACAACTTCAGTAGAGTAAATTTAGTTCCCAAATCTCAAGCCCAGCACAGAGCACACTGGCTGCAAGGTTTGCCACCTCTCAGCTAGAACTCAGAGTGAAGAGAAAGCTCTTGTCAGTGCACACGAAGAATACCATAAGCCTCAGTTCATCATTTTGCCTCATATAGTTCCCTTAACTTCTCTCATTGTTAAAATCATTTGTATCTCAGTGTCTTATTTTCCCATCTTTTTTTACTGTAGAACTGACATACTACCAATTAACCTCAGAAAGATCTGTTCATTTTATGAAAAACAACAACCAACCAACCAAAAAGAAACTAGAGAATGAAACACCTGCATTTGAAGTGTCCATAATGTGACAGCAATTCTCACAACAGTTGTCAATGTTTTGCTGCAGATGACTTTTTGATTCACAGCAAACTACCAAATTCTACATTCCTATCTTCAGCCTCTGTTAATAAGGGGTTTCTGTGTATTGTATTTTTTTGCTATTTACCATTACTTTATCATTTTCTATGCTCTCCTAGACATTGTTCAGCAATGTAGTGAAGAGTAAGTCTTTTATCACTTGAGATCCCAATGCTCTGAAAATGCTCACAATTATAGAGGAGATACTAAAAATATGTCCCAAATATGTCTACAGATTGTCTTGAAAACTAGTGACAAATGACAAATTGAAAGCTCTTGCTACTTCCCACAGTCTGAAGATCACTGAGCAGTCCTTACTCAAATCCAGAGCCAAACATTAGCAAGAAAATACTCTGCAACCTGTGCATTCACATTAGCATGTGAAAATATGTACCAATACCTGCAAGTAACAGGCATGTATCTTGACGCCATATAAGTTAGCACACGCACATCGCTTTTGCAAAACAGCATCAAATCCATATTATGAGGAATTGGCCTGGATTCCCAAAATACCCCTCAAGCAAGACTCATGCTGAATTCCACCAAAAAAACCCTGTTTACACATGTGCTAAATGGTGTTCAGAAATCACATGTGGACTGTAAACCTACACAAATGAAGATCTTACCAGCCTAACCGGATGCTAAGAATACCTTTCTAAACAGCTGAAAAAGTACAATACAAGCACTGCAAAGACAAGAATTGAAGTTATCCTACAGACAACAACTTTCCAAAGCAGATCTTGTTCTCTTCATATTTATGCTGAATATACCTAGTCAGATTTGGTGAGAACTTGTTTTAAGAGATGAACAAAGATCATCATCACCATGCTAGAGAAGTCAATCACCTGGATTTTTACTGTTCCTCACACGCTTTGCTATTGAGTACATTTTACCTGGGTACTGACCACACAAGAAAAAAAACACAAACCCAAACCACAAAACCAGTATTGGTAATAACTTTAAATTTCTGGCAGGTATCACTTTTCTGATCTGTCTCACTTTCCTATTCTAAAAAAGCAGAGCCAAAACTTAAATTGAATTACTTTGAAGTCACATTAACTAAATATTAGACTCCTAACCCTTCTGCCTGCAGTTGAATGCAATGCATGCCACCTCCATTTTTTTCCAATCTTTGTATATATTGCCTAAACATTTTACTGTTATGATTTCTGCATATTTAGTAGTCAAAAAAGTTAGAGAAAAAGCCTCTATATTCTCAATTTTGATAGCAGAGAGACAGAAATATTCAAGATGACACTTCAGACTTAAAACCGTTCATATTTAAAACACTATTATTTCATAGTGCAACTATGACTATTTGGTCTCACAATCAATAACTGCTGTCAATGACAGCAAATTTAAATGATTTTGCTTTTTAAAAGTGGTGCTTTCAGGTATTAAATCCATAGAGTGAAGTTTCCTAGGAGAGATTAAATCACACAGATCTTTCATTATCTGAAAAGAACATTGTGTATCATGCATAAGCTCACACAAGTCAAAGTTTACTGATGTAGTTTCAGAAGCCTGTCTATTCACTTAGACTTCAGATTGTCTGCAGATGCTGTAATTTACTTTATGGAAAACATTCTCATGCCCTTTCCTGAAAGATGAATATTATCAGATAATCAAATTAGCTAGAGAGCTATCAACTTTTCTTGTACGTCAGTTTCTGTGGGATCACTTGAAGAGTCACAGGCTTACCAGAGGACCATGGTTATTAAAACCTGACTCTTGATTATTAATTGAATTACAGCCTGTTGATCCATACCTTCCTTTTACCTTAATACAATGTCTGGCATTGTTAAGAGCACTGTAGAATCAACAGACTATTAAAGATTACCATGTGAGTCAGAGGTGTAAGAAAATTGAATTTTCTAGCAGATTTGCTGGCAAGTCACACCTCACACTTCCCCACAGAGCACTTTCCAATACATACACACCACTGAACATTTTTAAAATTATCAGCTGTGCCAGAGTTCAGTAGTCTCTTATAATCATGGCCACAAATTTGCCTTTCTGATGGTGTAACTGCTGGAAGGAACCTGCAGGAGTGGAATCTGAAACTGACTCCCTCTGTACCCAGGTATGGCTGGGACTGCAGGGAGAGGGACCAGGACAGGGTATGGTGACACAGACTCAGGTTGCTCCACAGTACAACTCCCAGGAATCCTTGAGATGCAACTACAGTTTCTTCCTTGTGTGATTACATAGTGCTGCACATTTTGCCCTCCAGTTTTCTTTCCCAATTGAACTTCCCAGATCAAAGTAGGAGCATGCTAGCCTTAATGAATGGTGTCCTGCCTTTTGTTATAAAGGAACATCAGTAAGTGCTTAGCAGTTATTCAAACACTGAAGAACAAGAGAATTAAAGTCTACTCAAAATTATAGCCTATTCATAAAGCCAAACTTTACAGCTCAGAATGCACTTTGGTTTTTCCCCTCATTAAGCCCAAGAAGCCATCATGTACATGAACATTTTAAGTTTTCTAGTTTCTCCAGTACATTACTTACAGGTTCTATATATCTGCCCATAGCTTTTCTCCTTTTCATGAAAGGGATGCTGTTACCATGGGATGAACAAGGAGGTTTGATTGCAGTCCAGAACTCAACTTGCCTTCCAAACCATCAAGAAAATGGTTTTCATGAGTGTCATTTGTGAATAACTTTGCATTTGACTCCCAAACTAGGGTATATTATCAGAGAATATTCTCTAGTTCTTTGATCCATGAGAGCAGTCTAATAGTACATAGCATATGGCAAAAGAAACGCATAGTTACTGTTTTACCATCTTTATAAAAGTGGTAATAACATAATAGATGTGTCTTTGAAGTGTTCTAGAACGTCTCATTACCGTAAAGACAGAATATAAGACTTAGAAGTCAGAGAGCAAACAAGAATACTTTCTCCTGCTATCACAACTGTCCCTTGGAGCTCATCGCTGAAGAAGGAAAGCATCACTGTAGATGTTGATGACTTAATGCTTAACCTAGCAGAGGGGCAGTTATCCACTTAGACTCAAGGTGCAGAAAAATATATAAAAGAGGAAGAAAAGGCTGATCAGACATCTTACACTTGCCTAAAGTCAATTTCCTGACATAAACGACAGCACAAAGCCATGTGTGATGAGGCAGGCATATGCTGATATTCATATAGCTGCTGAATCTCTGCAACTTATTTTTCATCCTTCCTCCAGTCATCAAGTGCTGAAGTCCTGATGCTGAAGCTAGAATTACATCACAATGCAGATGCTGACCCTAGCTCTTTTTCCACATTGCGTCATGTGTCCAGTGTTTAACTCAGAATCAGCACCTGTAGTATCCTTGCTTTTATAAACTAAGCAGAAACCCCTCTGGCACGTAGGTGCCAATTGTTGTCTGCGGAAACAGCAATGGTTTACAAAATTCTTTTCTGACCTCCCCATGTGCTCTACAGCAGTAACCACCACAAAATTAGAGAAAAGCAAACATGAAAACTGTAAAAGGAAACAATGAATTGAAAGACAAAACTGAAGGGGAAAAAATAGTCCAAGTCAAACCTAGTAGCCAAACAAGCACACAATTTTGCAACTAAACTGCAGACAAACATTCAAATGCAAACCTAACTTCACAACTGGAAAGTATTCCACTTGGAGGACTATCCACAGAGGCAATACAAACATTGTTGTAGGGTATGCTTAAATTACTAATTAAGTACACAGGCAACTGTTTCTGTCCAACTCTTCTCAGATATTTGGATAGAACCTCTAGACACTCAATAAATGACACACATCACACTTCCCTGGGCGCAGCACATAGAGATTTGGCTACCAAGATTGACATGTGGAACCATCTGGCTGTACTTTCAGCCAGGCCTTCTGGATACGGAGAGGTTTGTAAGTAGTGTTCTGATTCGATGACTACCTGTGTGCAATCCATCTGCTTTATGGGCAGCTCTTGCTTCCCTATCCCCACAGGAGAGGGGAATGTTAACTTAAAACACATTACAAGAAACCTCAACTTACTACTTGGCAACAGGGAGCATCTCGTTCTCCCATTCTATCAGTCACATGCAGTTCAGCAAAAGAGATTTTTGCTTCTTTCAAACAGTACAGTAGAAATACCGATAAAGATACTGCAATAGTTGCCATAACAACCACTTTTGACTTCAATTGTAGTTAGGAATACAATGTCTTTTTTGTTCACAGACTAACAATATCTTTATTATTGTGAACTAGACTTTTGTAAAGAGCTGAATTCTCTTAAAGCTGTTACTCTTGAGCATGTATTTTAGATCTGCAAGAGTAAAAAGGGGGTGGCCTTTTGCTGTTCAGAAAAATAACAATTCTGATTAACAACTTAGTTCCTGATACACGATTCTCCAACTTCCAGCCCGTGTATATACAAGTATTTTTCAGCAAACGAAATCTGGCTCTATTGGAACAGAGGTAACATCCATCAGCTTGTTAGTAGGAAAGCATTGTTTGCATTGCTTGTACTTCACAGGTAGCCTGAGTCCATTTTTGTCTTCTAAATAAGCAGAAGATCAGTAACAGCACAAGGTGACATTGACCATCACAGAGATCAAAATATTTCCCTTTATCCATAAGACTATAATAAGGGGACAGTGGCTAAATTTTGCTTTACTTTGTCATTTTTGAAGACTGCACTTTTCAGAGATTCAGTTGTTCCCAATCCCCTCTACGCAACCAGAGAATGCTCCACAGCTGCTGGTTTGGCCTAAACAGTTGCTACAGACCAGGAAGGGAGAATCATGTACAAATACAGCTGCAAATACTCACTCCTCCTACTTAGAAAAGGTCAGAGAAAGTCTGCTGAGAGGAGCAGCAGTTTTGTTGGCAAATGGTGTGAGACACACAGGGATAACAAATCTGTCCTCTGAAGTGCAACATCTTGCATGGGAAAGATGGAGTAATAGCTTCGTAGATCACAAACCACAAAATGATTCATGGTTCTTAATGGTGTGAGGGATTTTCAAGTTGTTCAGCCTCACCTCTTGCCTACCAGGGGCTGGAACACACATAAGATAAGGTGCTGAGGGTGAAGTGTTAGGTCTAAGCAGTGGATACAAAGCATGTCGAATACAAAGCCCACTTTAAGATGACTGAAAACTTCCAGTATGTGGGTATATGTATGGTGGAGAGATTTTTGCAAAGTCTTGTAAGAACATAAAATGTTTAATAGCTGGTAACTGACAGTGCTAGCTAGCACAGCCTTCTGGTTATTTATTATTTTGTTTAAAGTCCCAAAGGCAAATATATATAATCATCTTGCAGATTCTTTTTAGTGCCGTACTCTAACTGTTCTACTCATAGCACCTTAGGAAATGAATCATACCATGTCCCTTAGAAACTGCAAGCACCACAGCCACTAGCTATGTGTAGTGGGCATCCGGCTGGTTTTTACAGCTGTTACTAGAAGTAGGTAACATCACAGTTCTGCAAATAACCATTCTGACAACTTGGTAATTTAAAGCCAGTCTGGCTGTCCTCACTCCCTCAGGTGCTCGGACAATTTCACAACAGTGCTGTCATTCCTCATGCAGCAGGAGAGAAGACTGTTGTAGGGGTTTGAGTGTATTCCACAAACTGGTAATTTAACACAGCCCATGCTGTGTTATTCAAGCATGACTTCTTCTGGGAGAAACTCCCCAACAAATTATCCCGAGCAATTGTTTCATGGATATATTATGTCTTATTGCTGTATATATTTACAAAGAGCAAACAGTAGCTGCCATATACAGAAAAGCATTTGCAAATGCATTTGAGGAGACAGCAATACAATATGCATGAACTATTGTTTTCTACAAAGCCCTTTTCCCAGTAGCCAATCTAATAGACACTGATATCTAATAAGAAATTCCGTAGCTTGTCTATATTTAGTCTGTATGCTGTCCAATGTGCATTGACAGGCCAAATTACTTGTGCTACTGCCTTCATAATTCTCTTCTGTGAGCTGTATCTACTAAACATCCAAAATTATGTGTTTTAAATTCTCCTCTGCAGTGATGCATCCAGACTAGTTAAGTCAACATATCCAATTCCAGTTATTTGCTATTGATTCGGAACACCACATTTTTGTAAATAAGCAGTACACAAATAGTCATTCAGTTTTCCTGCAGACAGATTGGGCAAGAACACAGGATGGACATGAAGATTCACTCTCTACTGATGTGATATAATTATGTATCTAACGATGTTAAATAAGACCAAGCACTAGAGCTATTTGAACTTAGCAATCATTTACCTTTTCAGAAATGATCTTTTGTAATTGCTGACCATTTTGGTACAGCAGTAATTCCAAAGAAATACCGAACTTATATTATTATAATGAAATATTTACACTTGCCATAGATTAAACAATCAGGAGGACACATAGCAACATTTCAACCTTGGAGTCAAGAGACTGCATATAATTAGTCAGGGTGGAAAAAAATAGAAAAAAGTAAATAAAAAAAGAGAAGTCTTTTCTCTTTTTTCCCAAAATTCAGACCATTGATAAACAGCTGTATTATACAACATTACATAGTTTAAAATATTTCTGGAGAAGGACTAAACAGGCCTCACAGTTTAAAAACAGATAAATAAAAATCAAAGTACATCTGAATATCAAGCTTCATTGCTCTGAATTCTTTCTAAGACCTTGGCACACACAGCTGCTCAAGCCTGAGAGAAATATTTTCTTGTTGAGATTTCAGTTACTATTGTCTATTGGCCAGCTCTGCTTTACAGGCTTTCTGTGAAACCAAACATAGGACACTTGCAGTTTTTGGTATGTAAAAATTGTCAATGTACAAGGACTTTAAAGGAAATTTGTAAGGAAAAATTTGGTGAAAATTTATGTTAAAGCATTACAAAAAGAAAATTTTGGACTACTTCAAAGGAAATGCATCCCATTCAAATCAGATGTTTGGCTCAGTTTTCTCATCTGAATATCTTGAAACAAGAGTACCAGAATGCTTGAATTTACAGTTTCTTCAACTTACAGTGGGTAGCTGTCATATAAGAACGAGAATATATCATTGTCACTTCTATGGCAAGTATGAATCATTTCCTCAACACATGCCCAGTTCTCTGCCAAGTAACTTCAGAGTATAGCGTAGGATACGTTAATTAATTAATAAAGTTGATATTTAGAATAGAAAGCATCCTTATCATGCAAAATGAAGCACAGGCTGAAACATTTTTAAAAAATCTCAGATGATTTACAACAACTGACAGCGCCCCTCTCATCTGAGGGTTTCAAAGCGTTTTGCAGATTAAACGTCTTTGAGGTGCATCATTATTCTTCCCGTTTGGCAGAGAAGTTAAGCAGCTTCCCCCAGGTCCCATGCTATAGTAAATCACTGCCACTGATAGCCAGGGGAAAATTTTCAGAGGTAGAAATGGCTATTAAGTGTCCAAATGCCATTTGTGCATCTGAATATTTTCACCATTATTACTCATCACCTACTTATACCAGTGCTTTGAAGTGCTGCCTAGATAATTTATTAGTCTTTATAACCACCCCATGAAATAGGTAACTAATTTACGTCTACTGAACAACAAGTTCAAATGAGGCATGGAGAAGTACTTTGTCCAGATCACTCAGCAATGTATGAACTAACTCAGAGTAAGAAATGAGTAGACCATATTTTTTGAAGTTTATGTTCAGTTTATACCACCACAATATTTTAATATTCCCTCCAAACATGTAGATGTAGAATTTCATACATAAGCAGTGAACTAGAGTTTTAAGAAAAAACTTGCCAGATAATGCCTCTGACTACTCAAATACATGCACGCAGTATTATGATGATGGAAACATAAGTAAAATTACACTTTGCTAGCATAAGAGACAGATAAACTCATCCAAATATATTTCATTGGGGAAAAAGTAGATGAAGAGGTACAGAATGATTTTACACTTCACTATTAATGGGAATTAGAATCAGACGGGAGTACAGCACTAAAATTTGGCAAGTTCCTTCTTGAGAACATAGAAATATGTACTTTAAACTTGTAAGTGACTTTGAAAATAAACCCAGGCAACAAAAAGAGCAGTAGTTTCTCACCCCTGCCACATCAGGAGACAGCTACAACTTTACACCAATTTTATTTTATTTTGTTTTTGAGGGTGTGACAGGCCTAGGAGTGGGGGATCAGAAAGGAGAAAGATACAAAATTATGTGGTTATCTATTTCTCTGGCACTTTTGATTTTTTTCCTCTCCTAGAGTTAACACAATAAAGTTCTTATGATTACATAAGACGTGCATGAAAACTTGTACTGGACTTTTATTGTAGGCAGCTTGAAGTCTGTGAAGCTTGTACACTCATCCAGTGCCGGTGCATTTATAGCACTAAAAGCCAGTGCCACTTTGTCACAGAGCAACTGTGTGACTGCACAGGCCTGTTGGGAAAGGGCTGCCAGTGGTATTTCAGCAAGAAATCCAGAACTGGTGAGTTCTGGTACCTTTCAGAGATGACAAATTGTGCATTTTTCATTGAATCGACTCCAGAAGAAATGCTTTTAATACGTATACTGCAATAGGACTTACAGAATGCCCACTGTGCTACAAATACGTAAGAAGCCATTATCCTGGCTCGGAAGAATTTACAGTTGGAAAGACTGATAAAAGCAGAGGGGAAAAACCCCCCATATGCACAAAGAATGGAGGGTGCTGGCTGGTACATGCAGTCTCAGATGGTCTTTGCATGCAGGCAGGCATTCACATAACCAGGCACAAACCACCCTTGCACTTACATTTCTAAATAAGCGTTATCACTTGGGCAATGAAACAAAACCAGAAGAGAGTATCTAGTCAAGATGGTAACAAAGACAGTAATGGCATATGAACCTTTGTGAAGATGTTTCAGGTTTGAAAGATAGCAAATTATGACCATAGTAGCCTGTCAATACCTGTATTAAAAAGAAAACAGTAATGATTCTACTGAATGCAAGCAGGACTAGCAGAGAATAAGCTGACAGCATCAGCTCAATAGAATCTAGAAGTATTTGTAATGCACTAGCCTTTATTCTGAGAAACTTAATGCTCAAATACAAAGACACTGCCCACTATTAGACCAGGATGAACAATTCATGCACCTGCTTGATCAAGAGGAAATCACAGAATGGAAGAATGGTTTCCACTGGAAGGGACCTTAAAGATCACTGAGTTCCAAGCCCCCTGCCATGGGCAGGGACACCTCCCACTAGACCAGGTTGCTCAAAGCCCCATCCAGCTTGGGCTTGAACATTTCCAGGGATGGGGCATCCACAACTTTTCTGGGTAACCTGTTTCATTGTCTCATTGTTTCTTCCTAATATCTAATCTAAATTTTACCTCTTTCAGTTTAAAACCATTACCCCTTGTCCTATTACTACACTCCTTGATAAAAATATCTGTCCCCATTTCTCCTGTAGGTCCCCTTTAGGACTGCAGGGAGGTCGGACTAGATGACCTTTGGAGGTTCCTTCTGGCCTAGATGATTCTATGATTAGAAGGTTGCTCTAAGGTCTCCCTGGAGCCTTCTCTCTTCCAAGCTAGAGGGGCAGAATCACCTTGCTTGACCTACTGGCGATGCTGCTTTTGATGTAGCCCGGGATTCAGTTGGCTTTCCGGGCTGCCAGCGCAAATTGATGGGTCATGTTGAGCTTCTCATCCACCAGTGCCCCAAAGTCCTTCTCCCCGGGGTCGCCCTCATTCTATTACATGTTATTGCTCAGGGCAAGTCCTCTGAAAAAGTTATTTATATCTACTGAAATAGGATGATAGTGCAGAGAATGATGTGAAAGAGAACTTAGATTAAAGTTGTCTGGTGTTTAGAAGCATACGAGAACAAAAAACTGAAAGACAGAGGAAGAGTATTTTTGCTGCTGAGCTGTTGTCTTTTGGGGGTTTAGTTCTGTTTAAAATAAAAATAATTGATGATATGACACGGATTCTAAAAACAAAAGATTCTGAATTCTCTCTGGTCAAATACACACCTTTAATTCCTTTATGTACAAAAATCCCAAACTTGCCCCAAGAGTACCCCAATTTTATGTTTCTGGCCCCAATTTATCAACTTGCATTTGCACTTGCTGCTCACAGATCAGCTCAAGAATAGAACACCTAAATTGAAAAATCCTGGCCAAAACTGCACAAAATAAATTGACAAAATATAAAGAAAAGGGAGGGGAGTTGGACACAAGTGAAGAGAACGTGAAGAGAACGTGAAACAGTGGAGCAACTACCAGAATACATGCATTGTTTGATCCAAAGAACACACCAGGCAGAAGGACAAGGTACAGGATCAAGCACAGAAAGCAGTTAAAGAAGGGAGCTGCGGGTGTTGACCTGTGGGAAAAGAACAAGGCTATGAGGGAGAAAATGGCTGTCCTGGCTACAGGGAACATTAGAAACAAGACTTTAAAATTCTGGTAAGAAAATAACTAAGTAAAATAATATAGTTCAAAGTCTAGTTTACATCACTTTTTGTACCATTCTGAGAGGTAGAATAAATAACTTGGTGCTTCCTAAGACAAATGAAATACCAGATATTTTTTACCTGTACACAATCAGTAGCACATAAAGATAGCATAGGACCAAAAGGAAAGATAAAACATGAAGCAAATGTATAACCAGACTGCCATGCTTCACTCATCTGTGTTCTTCCACGTTTATGCTTTCCTAGTAAGTCACTGTCAAAAAAAACAGGCATACAGAATCTGAAAACCTACTGGTCTGCAATCTTACATGTTCTGCTTTACTGGGTCATGAAGGCAGTTACTTGTTACCATCCTAAATAATAAAACATGCATCAGGTACAACTAAGAAACACAATGTTCTGAAATATAAATGTAGCATGGCATAATACAATATCCTAGGCACCTAAGGTAAAAACATGAAATTACAGTTTTTCTTAAGTCATACTATATCATTAGGAGTCCAATGAAAACTAGCACAAACAGTGAGGGTTTTTTTTTTCTGGGGGATTTTGTTTCCCTGGTTGTTTAAAATAACACTAATATGGAATAATAGAATTGTAGAATTTTCTGGCTTGGAAGGGACCTTTCAGATCATCTAGTCCAATCATCAATGTAACATTGACAAAACCCATCACTAAACCATGGCACTAAGCAAAAGTGCATAGTTTGAACTCTAATAAAAAACACTTTTCATGCAGTTTAATTTCTGTAAGCTTAATGTTGCATGCCAGTGCTAGTAATTAGAAAACACAAAGCTTAAATGGGCTAAAATACGTTTCAATATTCTTATTCATGTTTTCTGTTTTTGCCTACCCCAGGTAGTCAGATATGCAGAGTTTACAAGTACCATGCGTTCTTACTTGTTATGCTGTTCTGCACACCCATAGAACAGCTACAAGACAGGGATTCAGCATTAAAACTGTACTGCCAGTCAATTGCCTTCATGCTCTCTTTTGAAAAAGTCTGCCCAGAAATGGGTGCTATTAGAAGGTGGAATGGAGAGTATGGAAAAAGAACAGAAAATTCAGTCATGTCTAACAAGGAGGTTAATAGACTTTTGCCAAAACATTTTATTGCTAATATTCCACCATTAAAAAAAAACCAAAACCCTAGAGTGTGCCTTTTTGCTACAGTAGAAGTACAGTTGCCACCTTGAACCAAAAACAGGAGAAAATATCTCACCAAAGTTTCTGCCAAAGACTACACATGACCTCAAGTAAGGTACATGACTTATTTTACCCTCAGTTCTCACATGTTAAAAACAGAAATTAAAAGGTTTCCTTCATGGTCCTTGAAAACTAATTCATTACAATTCTTATAGGGTTAGTGGATGACTAATCACCACTATTTTGAACGCCTCCAGGGACTAAACAGGGGACCTTCAGAACAGAATGCAAATTTACTGACTGAACGAAGGGACATAGATCTGTTATGATCTTTAACAGATCCGTAATCCATGACTGAACCCTATATATCAGTGCAAACTGCAGTCCATACGCTTTATTCTGGCTAGTTACTGCCAAAGAACATAAGTAAGGCAGGGACAGAAAAATTGATAGCGAATATTCAGAAAAATTCATAGTGAATATACACTGTCTGATTTTTTTATTCATTGTTATGGGATGATGACAATCTCCCTGTGGAATTAATTCTGGCTTGTGCTGTGTGTACCATCTCCCAAGCAGCATGATCTCCCTGTTATCACCACTACTGCCTTCTTCAAAGTGTTCCTATGTGTAGAAGTACACGTTCCCCTCTATCTGTAAAATCTAGTCTTCAAAGAATCATCATTATCAGCATCTGCCAGTCTGACTCAGTCTATTCAAACCCAAGTTGGTCTGTCTGGATTTACAAGGAACTTCTTGCAAAGAAATTGTTTATTCTTGCTGCCCTCCACTGTTGAGGAAAATGGGAATCTCATTCATAATTAGAGCTGTTGAACTTTGAACTGCATCTTTTCACAGATCCTTGGACTCAAAAGATAAGCCAAGGCTTTTTTTCCTCCCCAAGAACTCCAGGATTGTCACTCAATGCAATCCTTAAAAGGACAAGCGCCAACAGCACAGACTTAACACAAACTTATAAAGCATTACAGACCTCCAAAGAAAATAGTATTTATGACTTACAGATGTGACATGAGGGAATGCCAATGGGCAATGCCAGAACAGAAGCTCCAGCAAGCTCAGTGTGTTGGACCATGCCTGTTGTACCCCTATCACAGTTTGACCGAAAGGAAATCTAAACAAAGATGGGAGAGCAAACCTCTCCTCCCAGGTTTTGTACAGTGAATAATTTGGCATTAGACATCTCTTGTTTTACTTAGGAATGGTAATTGCAGGAATGAAGGGAGACAAAACAGAATGTGATGGTACAGAGTCGAACTATAACTTTTGAGGGGAAAAAACCCAACCAAATCCAGTCTACTTAGGCAAACACACACGTCAAAGTGGAATGCAAGTTTACTTAAATAATATCTCCTGTAGATGTACCTTCAGTAGTCATACTGAAAGTCTTGCCTTGCTGAACTACATAAAACTCAATACAATTACAGAGACTACATCAGCCATCAAACTCCCTGAATAAAAGGGGTCAAAGATGAACCTTTTTCACGTACAGTGCAGTATATGGACAATGCATATGACTGTGGATAAAGAAAGCTTGCCTGTACCTGGCAAATTTTATGTTATTTCCTCCCCCAAAAACCAGAACCCAGAACACACATACAAAAAAAAGGTCTTAAAAGTGAATGCTCTATTGTTACCTCAACAACAGCTTCCTACTTTCAGTCAGACCCTTTGAGAATATAAACCAAGGACACCTGATTTAATGTTCCATGCAAAAAAACAAAAGGGCAGAATGAAGGTTGAAAAATGAAGCACTTAAACCCCAGAAAATTGCTAGTATTAAAATCTCCATTGGATACATCAGGTATCTTACAATATAGAGAGATTTATATATATTGAGGAAAAAATGTTGATTCAAAATTTTTTGGCACAGGTATACTGTATCTGCTTAATCCCAGATACAGAATGCTCATGTAAGCAAAGGTTTTACAGTTGTATCCCTTAAAAACTTGAGGTTCAAATACATGCTGGGAGTCAAAACTGAATGCTCAGTTACTTAGGAAAGTCTGCTGCTGAGTACTGCTCATACAAGTATTTTTACATGTACCTTTTACCATGGCCGTTTTACCTCCAACGGGTGGCTACGGTTTTAGTGAAACCTAGAACATGCGTTAGTGAGGTAAGAGGACTGTTTCAAACCACAAACCGCTGTTAAATATTACGCATCAGGATCATCTAAAGAAAAACACTTCTTAAAACTGCATTCTTATTTTGTGTATCAGTGAAACACTAAAATCCATGGAAATATTGTTTCAGATAACCAGTTACAAATGACACATTTATGAACTTTTATTTCACTTCACTGACGTAAATATTTGCAATACGAACCAATTGGAAGTCTTCTGCTATCTGTCCTACGATGCCTGCACCTGCTAAGCGTTCAAGCAAGACAGTTCCTCTGAGAATGTATTTGTTTATTATATGCAGGGAAATCAGGCACACTGAAACCAAGGAACATCTCTGGAATTTAAGAAGTAATCAAGACAGGACAGTAGAATACATCTACAGGATTTTTCACCTATGTACAAAAGCATGAGATTGATGCACTCTGTCTGTATTGGCTTCCTGTCAGTCTTGCTTAGTTACCAAATCTTTAAAAATGCAGGTTTACTTTGTCGCCTTTTTGTCCTAGGATTTATCTTATTTTCCCTTTCTTGAGAAAGCCTTATTCTCCACACATTTTAAATGCCATGGATAAAGAATGGTATAGAACTCCGTGTGCATATTTTAGAGATCACAAGCAGTTATTTGAACGTTCTAGAGCTGCGAAAACTCACATACAGGATGAAAGGTGTCAGTTCTGGGGTTCCCACTGTAATCAGCTCATAAAACACTTATTTGAAGGAACTACAGAAAACCATTCTTCAAAGCTAGTTTCTCCATTTATAGCTGTGCACTTTGAGTGTAATCTCCAGTAGCAATTTTATCTGCTTTTTAAATATAAATACTAGTATTCATTTCCTTCTTTTTCTTTTTGTGTTTTTAACCTTTAAATGAAGTTTCATATAGAAAAGATTTGGGCATGATAAAAACCTGATGAATTAATCAACATTAACAGTTCTGTGAGAGCTCTTCCATTTATGGAGGAAAATAATCAGATTCCTTGTACCTTTGAGATGCACTGACAGTAGAATGATGTAGAATACAGCTCTGTAGCATGAAAAAGCGAACTTTCTAATTCCACTTCAGAAGCTTTCCGTGCTAATATATATTATTTGGACAATTTTGCTAACAATAAAAATCCTAAGAATTGGGGCAATACAAACCTAATGCCTAAATGAAAAACAAAGCTCGCTATAGAACAATAGCACGTATAACAAATTACCTTAGCTTCCTTGTGTTAGGGAACACATCACACACAGATGCAGATGAGCTACTACTTGACATCGAATTTTTAAGTTCAAACTCATACCCAGTCTGAGCACAGACAGAAAACATGAAAGTTGGAGGTGCTGTCTGAACACTTGACATGTTCAAAGTCCTTTTAAAATCTCAATCTAAAAACTTAAAATGTGTGGCTTCAAGGGAAATCTATATAATGTTAGCCGTGTTATTATTGAAAAATTGCCAAGTTGCTAAAGAACTTGACATAAATCCCCTCAGTATAAAGTTTTCTAAATACTCAACCTTTTGTGTCTGAAAAATTAGGTGCACCAACAGAATCAACTATGTATTTTCATCATTTTCACCAAAGAAACGATCAGATAAAGTTTGTTAAATCAGAGACTCAGAAAAAATACTTCAAAATCAGCCTTGAGAACCCAACTTTGAATGCTTAGTCCAAAATTCAGAATGAATATAAACCAGCAAAGTATTTTTTTAATAATCTCCACTTAATTATAACAACTAATGGCAAAATGCACTAACATCATGTTTACATGAAAGTTGGCTAAACAACTGCTGGAATACTTTGATCTTAAAATTTACATATATTTCCGTGAATGATTTATGTGCATAAACATCTCTTACTAAATACAATCCTGTCCTGTAAAGTCTTTTTGAATGAAAATCAGAAAGGATGAACCGTTTGGTTAATACGAAGCTTCCTGTCATTAGACAGGATTTCCTTCACCAGAAGTAAAAGCCATTACTAATAAGGAATTGAAAAGTCCCCCTAGACTCTTTACTGTAGTGAGCTTATTTGAGACATACTTACTTTTCAATATTTTCAATGAGTTTATATTCCATCCAGACATAAGGAACGTTGTAGGGAAGGTTTTAAAGTAAATTGCAGCAATTTATTATTTACATGTCTTAGAGTTAATTCTCAAAAATAATTCCTCAGAATTACTCTGTATCATTCTACAATGCTGAACCAGAGGACAAAATCAAAAGCATGCTGTGACATTTTGCAGACTGTAAAAAGGGGAACATAACCCCAATATTCAAAAAATGGGAAAATGAGGACCCAGGAAACTATAGGCCAGTCAGTCTCACCTCTGGGCCTGGTAAGATCATGGAGCAGATCCTCCTGGAATCTCTGCTAAGGCACATGGAAAATAAGGAGGTGATTGGAGACAGCCAACATGGCTTCACCAAGGGCAAACCCTGCCTGACAAATCTAGTGGCCTTTTATGACACTACCACAGACTTGGTGGACAAAGGCAGAACAACAGACGTCATCTCCCTGGACTTAAGCAAAGTGTTTGCAATGTCCCGCATGACATCCTACTCTCCAAATTGGAAAGACATGGGTTCGATGGATGGACCACTCAGTTGGATAAGGAACTGGCTGGATGTCCACACTCAAAGGGTGGAGGTCAACGGCTCACTGTCCAAGTGGCAGCTGGTGATGAGTGGTGTTCCTCAAGGGTCAGTACTGGGACCAGTATTATTCAACATCTTCATCGGAGACAGAATGCACCCTTATCAAGTTTGCCAAAGACACCGAGCTCAGTGGCACAGTCAACATGCTGGAGGGAAGGGGTGCCACCCAGAGGGACCTGGACAGGCTTGAGAGGTGGGCTAATGCAAATGGCATGCAGTTCAACTAAGCCAAGTGCAGGGTCCTACACCTGGGATGCAGCAATCCCAGGCACAAATAACGGTTGGGTGGAGAATGGCTGGAGAGCAGCCCCGAGGAGAAAGACTTGGGAGTGCTCATGGATGAGAAGCTCAACATGAGCTGGCAGTGAGCACTGGCA
>VXBW01004351.1:1160639-1268983 GCA_013400375.1 Thinocorus orbignyianus
ACCTGGTCTAGTGGGAGGTGTCCCTGCCCATGCCAGGGTGTTGGAATTAGATGATCTTTAAGGTCCCTTCTAACACTAACCATTCTATGATTCTATAATTCTATGGAAACCTTTCAGGGTTTCTGTTCTGCCTTCTCCATACTTTAAGCAGCAGGTACTTGCATTCAAAGGTAATCAAAGATAGCTTAAGAAAGAAATAGTGGATGCATGAAAAGGTAGCAAAGCCAAAAGAACAATTACTCATGCAGAAAAATTTGAAGTTACGGAATGAATATTAATTTTCATGATATATGTATATATACACATGTATACAATGAGACTATAAGTATGTTTTCAGTGTATATTTCCAAATGAACTGTGGGTGCTGGGTGGGGAGTAGGGTGGGCAGGGAGGAGAATGGGAGAAGCATGAAAGACTTTGCTTAAGTTACAAGATGTTAAGGGCTTTTTACTGAAGTTGCTTTCACTGACATTCTTAATGTCTGCTTTTTAAATTTTAAAACTATGTGCCTTGTTTCTATTCATCCATCAGGCTGACCTTCCTAAAATGACCAAGCCAATATTTTGATTAATGAGCCAATTATTTTCCTCTGAGACATGGGACAAATAGCCAATTCTCCTCCAATTTACTCTTTTAACAAATAGTTCTCCCCCCTCCTTTTTTTAAAAAAAACAAAACAAAACAAAAAATCCACTGTGTTCATACCTGAAAGTTTATGATAGGTTTCCTATGCAATTTATTCCCTAAATTAATAGGATGTGAATAGGGTGGGAAAGAAATGTAGGTTTTTAATTGCCTTTGATATTAAAGCAAGATGTAAATACAGCTTTACTATTCTGAAGTGAGAAACACTCAGAAGGGAGATTGACAGGAGACCAAAACAAAAACACACATCCACTTGAAGACAGTCACCCTCTATGCAATGCCATAATCTATGAAGGTATCAGCTTACTTCCCCGGTATTCCTGATGTGTATTTTTAGAACTTATTCCAAGAAGTGTCCTTAAAGAATTTAGGAAAGGTATAGCTGCAAGGAAAGAATTAGAAAATTCTGTTTTATAAATTAATTTGAAAAACAGATTCTAAGCCACATGGGTAGAGACTGCACATTTACAGAAGGGAGAAAAAAAGGAAAGAAGAAAAAATAATCTGTGGGAAAAGATTTCTTCATCCCAGGAGCACTCGGTAAAGATAAACTAATAAATAAACTGGAATGGCATCAAGGGAAATTAATTATATTATACTCTTGGGGGATTACTTAACAACAATAATGCAAACTGTACAAGGACCATGACTTCTAAGCTACAGGCCTTGAGAATCTCATGCACACTTGAACAGCTGCAAAGCACCAGTTCAGCTATCAAGCCTTTGGCAATTTGGTATCCGCCAGTGTTTGCTGCAAAAGGACTTGACTTTTGATGGATACAAACAGTTGTACAGACAACACTAAGTATACCAGTGATACGAAACAGTTTGATATGCAGAATAAACACATGCTTTGCTTTAGCATTTCTATTTCAGCTGGCTAGCAGTTTTCATTTTCTTCTTGATAACTTATAATGACGGGAGGGAGATGCATCTTCTAAGAAGTTGAGAAGATAGAAGTACGTTACTCCTATTTCAGAAAAAAATTACTCATTACACTCTGTGCACTGCTCTGAATACCAAGCCCTCAGAGAAATGCCCTTTAAGTACTGACAAAAGCCCAGGGTCCCTGACCTGCAGCATTCAATTTGAAGATCTAGTTCTCTTCTCCTGCGGTGCCTTTCACGGGAAGACTTCCCTTTCTTCTGCAAAGTACAATGACCTAATCTCTGATACACTTATCAGGCTGACAATTATCAACTTGACAAACATCAAACTGTGTGGCATGGTTGACATGCCAGAGGGAAAGAATGCCATCCAGAGGGACCTGGACAGCATTGAGAGGTAGGCCTGTGTGAATCTCATGAGGTTCAACCAGGCCAAGTGCAAGGTCCTGAACATGGATCAGGGCAACCCCAAGCAGAACACAGGCTAGACGGAGAATGGGCTAAGGGTAGCCCTGAGGGGAACAGCTTAGGAGTGTTTGTGAACAGGAAGCTCAACATGACCCAGCAATATGCACTCCCAGGCCAGAAAGCCAGCCACATCCTGGACTGCATCAAATGTGGCCAGCAGATCCAGAGAGATGATTCTGCCCCTCTACTCTGCTCTCATGAAACCCCACCTGGAGTACTGTCTCCAGCTCTGGGACCCCCAGCATAAGAATGACACGGACGCTTTATAGGATGGCCACAAAGATGATTACAGGGATGGAGTATCTCCTGTGAGGATGGGTTGAGAGAGCTGGGATTGTTCAGCCTGGAGAAGGCTCCAGGGAGACCTTATAGCAGCCTTCCAGTACCTAAAGGGGGGCTACAGGGAAGGGGGGGATGGACTTTTTTTTATCAGGTAGTGTAGCGATAGGACAACAGGTCATGTTTTTAAACTGAAAGAGGGTAAATATAGATTAGCTATTAGGAAGAAGTTCTTTCCTGTGAGGGTGGTGAGACACTGGAACAGGTTGCCCAGAGAAGTTGTGGCTGCCCCATCCCTGGAAGTGTTGAAGGCCAGGTTGGATGGAGCTTTGAGTAACCTGGTTTACTAGGAGATATCCCTGCCCATGCCAGGGGGTTAGAACTCAATCTTCAAGGCCCCTTCCAACCTGATCAATTCTATGATTCTAATATTCATCATCATTTTGTGAGCCCCTAATCAATTCCATCTCTCTTTAAGTGGGAGATAGAGAGGCAGTCAGTCTCTTTCATCTCTAAATGAGCAAGTACATGAAGACGAAAAAAGAAACCAAAGAAATATTTCTTTTCCTATCTATTCAACACAGATCATAGAAAGTACTTAACATTAGAAGACTTTTGGTTGATAATTACATTTTGGATTCTGCATCAGCCTATGAAGTATAAACAATACAAAGTTTGTAAAATATGTTTCAGTCAACTCATGTCTTACAGGAATGTTTTTCCTACTGATACATAAAACTCTTCTGCCCTTTTATTCTTAGTATCTAGAGCCTGTAATCATCAGACACTGATTTCATACCAGTAGCTATATAACGCCTAAGCAAAGCTTCGTATTGCATTTTTGAGGAATTCTGCTGATTAATAATTTTCTTCAATCAATAATCAGATATTTTATGTGCTACAGGCCAGTGTGCCTTGTTAATATTTACATTTGTCAGTGTATTAATGGTCATACTTCTACATCAAAAGTTGATAAGTAAAAATATTTTACATAGAAAAAGATAAAAATTCTAAAAAGCTCACACATGCAAGTGGAATTAGTACTAGTGCACTCTAGTATCTCCAGTGCTAAGTGTAGAAGACAAGAACTTTCTATAGAATACTAAAATATAAAGGAGAAATTCTCATAATCTTTTAAGCAGAATTTTTGTTTGATCTTCAGTTGAAAGAAATTGAACTACTCTTTCTGATGAACTGTAAAATCCTATAGCTGAGTTAAGGAAGTCTTGCATAGTCTCTAAGAAATTAGAAAAGATCAGTTTGAATTTTGGAAATTCATACAGAAATTAGTATAAAAATCATCTTATTTGAAAGCTACTATCCAGGATGATTCTGTCCTCTAAATCGATATTGACTTTCGAAGAGTCCTGGGGAAATCTTTGCCCCTTCAGCAAGTACTAATCCGTATCTACAGAGTGCTGTTGGGTGGGGTTATGCACCATTTTAAACAGCTCCAGAAGTCTGATGGAAACTGCTGGTTTCTCTTCACTAGATTTTATCTTGATTTAAGTGACTTTAAGGCTCTGAAATTGCTTCATATCAAGATCTACAAAACCTAGAGAAATATAAGTAACTGTCTATGCACCTCAAATGGTGAAAGCTAACCTGCTTTAGATGAAAAAACAAGACAGTTTGCTCCAAGCTGTTACGGACTACCTTTCCGGGTTTCCCACAACCAGGTAGGATTAGTCTTTTTCTAAAATTTTAGCATCTGCAACCTACCCTGAACAAGGAAATCAAAGCAACATATTTTCAAAAGAAAATCTCAACTCACTAGAGATTACAAAAATTTCAGCCACAACCTTCAAATAAATAAATGGTCAATTTAGGACACTCAAGTACAATTAGCTAAAATGGCTAAGAGATGCAGCCCTTCTCTTCATCCTTCCCCTTCACCTCCTGAACTCCTTGAAATACACTAGCTGAATCAGTATTATGTTAAACCTCTTATTTTCTATGTTCAGCATCTTCGTATTTTAGCACTCTTCCAGTATACAGAGAAGAGCAACCATTTTGTTGTTAGACACTAAGCCCCTAGAAGTAATACACTGGTTGTACTTTATTAGAAAGAACAAAACAGAAGCCATTAACAGCAAGAAAAAAAGAACCATGAAAACAAAAAACCAACCCAAACCAAATTAAATCCCCCCAGTTCTGAATCTCCATACTCAACAACTAATGGAAAACCTATAAAGCCATTCTGGTAACAAGGATAGAATTTTAATATACAATATGCCTTGTGAAAAAAGGGCACAACCTTTGAGTCTGAGCTACTTTAAAAGAAAAAGCATACACAACAGACATGCAGGTTTAGCTTACTCTATGAGAACATCACAAAAACAAGTTGGATTTATTCTTGTACCTGTTGTGGCATGTTGTTCAAAATTAGCTCTATTTCTATGTCACATGGCAGCACTGAAATGCTCTGACATGTAAAAATGATATAAATCACCACTATACTCTACAAACCAAGGAAGGCATTACGTACATAGAAGGGTTAAGAGCCTTGCCTCCATAACTGCTCACCACCATCCTTTTCTATTGCTGTATATCTCAAAGCAAATAAAAGGCTCCTCTGCATAAATTCTCAGAATAAGTTTTTGAAAAATCCACACTTACTGAGATAATTTTATAACATTCTTGTCACAAACTATCCTCCTGTAATCTCATCAACACCACATAAAGAAAAGGACTCCAAAGCACAGGTCTTTATAAGCAATACAAGGACATCAGATGAACAGACTGCGTTTGTTAAGTATTGTTGTGTAATCCAGTGTCCCTGCTCCTACAATGAGGCAGGAGATTCAAATGAGATGTACAAACACTGGAAGATAGGAAAGCATATTTTTCCAACACTAAGCAGTTTTTAGGAAGAATATTAGTAGCTGCCCATTAGCCTTAAGTGTTTGACATAGCATCTCTATTCTTGTATTAACAGCAATGAAATACACATGCACAAATACATAACATAAAGCCTACAGCTCATCACTGTGATTCAGTACAGAATTTTCTTCCAATTCTGCCTTTCTGTATGAGAAGAGGAGGAAACAATGAGAACTTCAATGTATGGCAGAGAGCTGATGGGCAGAGACAAATGACACATAATGCATCTTTTGGAATGAAGTCCCCAAAATATAGACGTTAACTCTGCCACAAGGTAGTAGGGGGCATTTCAACTGTTACAAAAGAGGATCTTTACAGTGCTGGCTTATTATCTGAGATGTTGTGCCATTCATTGCAGCTCAGTCTTCCCAGGGGTCCGAGCTACAAGCTCAGATCTTCAGAACCTGCTACATTCCTTATTTATGAACTGATACACTTTGATCAGCCATGCCAGTTACTCTTTCCTCCTCCCCTTTTCATCTTTCATCAGTCCCTTGACAAAATTCTGTTTCAGACAAATGTACAGAGCAGTGTTACATTCAGGGTAATTCACTGAAGATTATTTTCTATATTAATTCCAGAAACAGATAAAATTCAAATAGACCCCATTACCAAATTTTCCTGTCAGTCCCTTCGTTCTTACAAAAAAGCCTAACTGCACTCTGCAAAGATTAAACCAGCAACCACATCCTTGCACTCAACTGGATAAAATATTTCTCATATTTGAATAGACTAAGGTAACATAAACAAATTCAATACACTCTACAAACAGAAAAATTCAGCTGCACGTATAGGTACATCTCTTAACAAGAGTGGTAAAAGGCTTTTGTAAACAGTTGGTAGATTTTCTGTTTAATTTACTTCTTCCAGTGGTGATGGGATTAACTAACAGTGTGACTGAGGCTCTGATCAGACAGCAATCAATACTGCAATCAAAGCTGGGATATATAGAATACAGTGTACAGCCCAATACAGTCATTGTGACTACATAGCACAAACCTCTGCTCACACATGATGAAAACAGGCTATTCTGCATGGCTCTAAGGATTTTTGTTTGTTTGTTTTTATTATTTTATAATACTGCAAGTTCCTTAGACAAAGGAAATGAGAAACTATGGAAATAAGTGCATTTCAGACGCAAGGGGCTGAGAGAAATTTCTCATTTCCTAAACTTGCCCCAGTCAGAGGCATCAGCTGCAATAACCCTGTCTCAAAGACTGAAAATGAACAGTTTTTCTGTGGTTGCCCTCTTCTGAATAGCAGTAGTAAAAAAAAAAAAAAAAANATAAAAAAAAAAAAAAAAAAAAAAAAAAAAAAAAGTCCAGTTTTAACTTAATCATTACAAGAATTTGCTCATTTATTCCACTGATATTTAGAGATAAGGAGGTACAAAACAGACGTGAACTGTAGTTGCTTCTGTCTGTTGTTGAGCTCAATACAACTTTTAGTGTCCAACAGACATTATCAACCAAAAAGCCTCTCAAATTTGAGAAAAAATACTGTGGACCTCATCTGTGAATTTTCAAGCTTCCAACATTTTGTCACTGTTTAAAGGAAAAAAAGAAAAGAAAGTCTCATCTTTCTCTCCTGAAATGGGAAGACTGTTTCCTTCCCAGCTATATGTACAAGGGGATAAGCAGATTATAGGTGTTTTATACTCTTTACCTCAGTGCATATTCTGCACTTAGGCATTAGCCCAAGAAAAATCAAAGTAAGTCCATCTCCACTTCTTATACACAGAAAGTCCTTCTTACCTGCCTCATTTCCCTTTAAGTATCATAAAATTAAATAACAATACCCCATAACTTCATAAGAAAACTATAGCTAAAATACCATAGGCACTGATTCAACTGCCAGAGAATACAAATGCTACTGCAATACTGACAAGGCACGACCCTCTTCATTACTTAAGTTGGTGGTTTTATACTGTCAGAATTTAAAGCGTGTCCATTTTTCTCTTACAGATGATGGGTCTGTCAAAATCTTCAATCAAGGTTCAGTTGTTATAGTCCTATTAGATCTTCAGCAGCACGAGAGAGAGAATAATGTCACCATTCTTAAATGGCTTTATTTTACCTTGAAACTCTGTAAAAAGTCATCTAGTTCCAAGTTCCAATTTCTGTAACATAGCCAACAAATAATGGCACAATCAGTGACACGCTGATTGGGGAAATCAGAAAAATAGGTGGCCACAGCTGTGTTTCAGAAAGAGTAACCTTAATTGTACCATATGCCTACATTTGTCGTTCTTTTGCCTTGTTCACACACAGTAATTAGAACTAAAAAATAATTTCCTTGCATCACAACTAACAAATGTCAGAGAGATCTATGATATGTGGGTTCATTGGGACCTCTTCTACCTTGATGAGAGAATGACTAGAAAAGGCTGAGAAAAAAGTACATATTTGCAATTAAAATATAATGTGATGTTTCCATGTGACAAATGACACTGCTATAACTCGTCCTTATTCATGCCTGGACAGAGCCTCTTTCAGATTAAAAAAACCCACCACCACCATCCACCCCAAAACCAACCAAACAAAACCCCAATAAACTAAAATATAGAGTCAGGTCCTTGTGAAAGAGTCAAAGTTGGATAGCAGGCAAGAGTCTAGCTGTTTATTACTGCAAGACTTCAGCATCAGCCAGCTCATAGCAAACAGTCTCTACCCTCCAAAAACAAATCCTTATATTTATTACAGTAGATTATAATCCTACACCTAAAATACCCTTTCAAAATATTTTTCAGGGTTTCACTGAGGTGTTGTTACAGAAATATGTAGTCTAATGAAAGCTTCCAAGTACTGAAAACAAAATACCCATGTTTATTTAGGTAAACTTACTGACCACAGCCTACAGGGATCTCAACATACAACACAATTGCTTGGAGAGAGATGGGCACATGAGGTCCTGCAATAAATCATAACAGTTACTCTTGACCTGACTATATGGGCTACAGTTTACGAAAGTTTTGACACTGCAGCGGGAGGCAAGAAAGCATTACTGCTGTTTTTCTAGTAAAGAAGCTTCTTAGTTTAAAAAAATATTTGTTCAGGTAAGGAATTTGCTAGATCCAGGGAGCATTACATCTGTCTAGAACAGTTGACATTGTTATTTGCTCAATATATAAATATTAGAAGAAAGATATGGTACAAACCAAACAGATGAGGACTCCCAAAAAAGCCCTTAAGTATCAAACACAGATAGATATAGCCTCTACTTTCCAATAAATAAAACTAAGGTCTTAAAAACTAATGTCTTTTATGCATATATACGCATATGTAACAGAATCATAGAATGGTTAGAGTTGGAAGGGACCTTAAAGATCATCGAGTTCCAACACCCTGCCACGGGCAGGGACACCTCCCACTAGACCAGGTTGCTCAAAGCCCCATCCAGCCTGGCCTTCAACACTTCCAGGGATGGGGCAGCCACAACTTCTCTGGTCAGCCTGTTCCAGTGCCTCACCACCCTCACAGGGAAGNTTTGGCACACTGCTTGGCACCTGGGCACACAGCTGCCAAACGATTTCACTCCATTAACCACACCTCTCTGGGCACAGCCAGCCAGTTTTTTTACCCAGTGAAAAGTGCATTTGCCTATGCCATGATTCTCCAGCTTCTCCAGGAGAATGCTGTGGAGGACAGTGTCAAAGGCCATGTAGACAATGTCCACAGCCTTTCCCCTATCCAGAAGGTGGGTCACATGGTCATAGGAAGAGATCAAGCTGGTTAAGCAGGACCCACGCTGGCTGGCCCTGATCCCTTGGCTGCCCTGCACTTGCCATGAGAGCTCACTCAAGATGATCCTCTCTACAGTCTTTCCTGGTGCTAGGGTCAGACTGACAGGCCTGTAGCTGCCCAGATCCTCCTTCCAGCCCTTCTTGTAGATGGGCATCATGTTAGTCACCCTACAGTCAGAAGCAAAAGGATACCACTTTGCCATATGACGGTGTAAATCCTCTTTAGAGCATTTATTTAAATTGATCCTATCCTTCAGAAAAAGCAGCACTTTGCCTTGTACCCAAGTCATATTTCTCCTCTGATACTTCCCACCATAGCTATTTCTGGGTGGGTTTTGTTTGTTTGTTGTTTTTTTTAAAGTATTTAGACAATGTCACAGTTCTAAGATATGATCACAGGATATCTAAACAGTGCTTTGTGATATTAAAACTAGAGGTTACATTAGTATAGGGAGTCAAACTTAAAACATCTCTAGAATATTTTCTAATGTCTCTTCATCCCCTCAAAAAAAAAGCATACACTGCCACATAGACCAAGGCAGAGCTTCAAAGCTGTAAAAATAGAACAGGCACCAAGCTGTTTTCCCAAGCTGTAATTAAGAGCAAGCTTGGCAGGAGGTTGTGTTCAACTGGAACATGAAAACCTACACAACTTGTTTAATCTTTGTCGCCACCAATACAACTCCACATCACAAAGCTGAGGACTTTAGGAGGGAACTGTGGTGCCTCTGCCAATGGACATGCCTTATACCATCAAGATCATAGAATTAAAAAAGCAATTTCCTTCTGAAGTACTTGGAAGACTAATATTTTCGAAAAAAATAAAAATGTGTTGGTTTGGTTGTGGGGGATTTTGTGTATTTTGGTTGGGTCAGTTTTGATTATTATTTTTTTAAATGTTTCAGGAATCATTATTCACAGGCTTACTACAAGAGTCAAATAAAACCAGGACCCCAACTTGCTAACCAGTTAGCTTAATAAACCAAGCTGTTACAAACACTGCAGTCACTTTTGTATGTTGTATGCTGCCATATCTGCCCATGAGAACATTAAAATCTATTATTTATTTAAACAGAAATAAGAACGATAAAGATGTGTAAATGAGATCCCTAGAAACACCTATAGCTCACAGAAAGCAAACAGATTCATTGCCAAAATAGGCTACTGATGACTACAGGAAGAACAGGGCTTCTCATTTGTTGGTTGTTGACTGCTTCACTAGTAATGCATTAAGTGCCAAATGCCCTCACAGCAGAGGAGTAGGTGCAGGAAGATCATGAATATTAACATGCCAAGTTCAGACTCTCTCACTGGATATTACTGCATGTCTTTAAGGAATCTAAAATATTTGCTACTCACCTCAGATGGGATTTGAATCTAAATTCACTAAAAGGAGTTGAGACTTGGACACTTACTTTTATTGAGTTGACAATGCTTCCTGTGAAGAAAAAACACTGCAATTGAGAGTTATGTTTAAAAACAAGAAAATGTTCACTGGCCAAGATGAAAACAATGTGCATTTTGACAAATTATGAACAGGACATGAACCACCTCATTTAGCTTTTTACATGCACTTCTAGAGGGGAACACGTGCACTTTATTTTAGAAGCACACCTTAGAGTTAAATGAGTTATGCTTTCCTGTCAACAGAGAGCAGTAAGTACAGCAAGTGAGTCAAGGAAACTCGTTAACTGACTACACATGAACCAATGAACACCATTCATGTGAACTTTATGGTAGCTCATAGCTCAAGAACAGTTTTTTCTTTATTAATTCTGCATAGTGCAAGAAAAGAGACTGATATAACGTGTCTGGAGTTTCACCCTAAAAAATAAACAGGCAATGGATCTCAGTTCCATTGACAGTTTAATTTTCCTCTTTCAGGCAGAAGGAAATTATAATTTAAACCTCCCAGATCATGTCTGGGGTAGCTTCCTGACCTTGCAATACCTCTTACTATCCTTTTGGAATATAAACCGAAACAAAATTAGCCACAATCACATAAAAGAGAGCTATTCAGATCAGTATAAGTTAAGTTTGATGTGTCCCAAGTAAAGTAACATCACCCCAAAAATCGTAACAGTGATCTCCACTACACAAACTGAGACTTCACAAATTAATTTAGCTCCCAGGGCATGCAGAGCACACGCATAGATGCCTCTTGTGAGGGCCTTATACAGGCCCTCAGTTCTGCAGTGCTGACGTATCATTAATTAAACCAATTTCTCATATAAGCTGAATAGACAAGAGTTCTGTGAAATCAGTTCCATGTACTGATCTATCACTGTGACAGCTGCTCCCAACAACTTTACAGTCATAGGTAGGGGACCCTGATACGAGACACCATTGGAGAAGAAAAGGAAATCTAATCCCAGTTACGTGCCAGTCTAAAGAGATGATAATTCTGCAGGAAGTTATTCACTTAGCTCAACACAGTTATCAATATAATTAGCCAAAAGTTTGCCACTACAGCTCAAAAATGTATTTTAATTAATGTAATATTTTAGGAGGGTTTTTTGGTTTTGTTTTTGATTAGTTTGTTTGATTGATTTCATTTTTTATTTTATTTGTTAAATACAAAAAAAAGCTGACATTGTAGGTCCTCCAGATTCAGGGCACATCTACATTTGTTTATGCAGCAACAGCATTTTCTTGACCCCTCAGGACTTCCATGTGCCCAGTCGACCCTGCTTTCCCTTTATTGAATTGCAGTTCTGAAGCACCCCAGAGTAGGCTGACCTACATGCAAATCCTTCCTCCTCAACTGCATCTCTGCCCAGTCAGCTACCTCCCACTTAAGATCTTATCAACAAAAAGATGTTCTTGCTGCACTTGGGTATGTACTTCTCTGTACTGCACTGAGGGTGAAAATCTCCACAGAGCAAATCACAAACTGAACTTTTAGCAAGACACAGCAGACAAAAATCCAATTTATTGATCCTTTTTTTTTTAAACAGCTTGCTCTCCCCCAACATAAACATAACTACTCCAACAAGATTACACTATATTATATATACATACACACTGTCCTACACATACTGAAACTATGGGGTTTTTTTCCATGAACCTGGCAACTTTCTTTAACAGAAATAAATTTTAGTAAAGAAATATCCCACATCTGACACAGGATTTTTCACTCCTAGTATTTCTATTAAAATACTTTCAAGTTAGAGAAGAACATGCTTGTGTTGAGCTACATACCATTTTCAGCTGTTATCTTCACTCATTTGAATTTACACTGTATTTGATTTTAAGCACACATTACTTCCACCGAAGCTTCTAAGTATCAAATGCTCTTATAGAAAATTTCAAGCACTATATAGCAGCAGTTTACTCCCATTTCTTTAAGTGCAGTGAAGCCATACCAATATTTTTGGTTGCTGTTAAATATGCAGAATAGTGATCTGTTTGCAAATGCCATGCAGGGTAGTCAGAGAAAGGATACTTACAAACCTGGCAAACGCCAGCCTACATTCAGTGTACTAAACCAAGAAAAATAAAATATTAAGAATATTTAGCACTTATTTTAAGACTTTTCAAAATTAATCTATATAATGTTTCACAGGGACAACAACTATGCTTATTTCAGAGAGAAAAATGCTACAACCAATACTAGAGAAAACAGAGCGCAGCTCATCAGACAGCACATCTTTGCATATCCTCCAGAGTTTTACACCCAAGGGCCCGAGCATACCTCACATATGCAGTACATTAACTCCTAGCTCCTGTTGCACTGGATATCAAATTAGCAAGCACAAACTGACGCATAATTCCTAGAACTACCATATTCTCACTCTTAACTTTAGCAGCTTATCAGACCACAGGCAAGCAGGCCCCAAATTCTTCCCATAGTATTTACAATTCATTTTTCTTAGCTCTAATTGGTATCATGATGCATATTTAATTATGGTTTCATACCGAACTTCCAAAACTTGAAATTAAGAAAGGAGAGATAGATTGCATCTGTGCTTTTGAAAATGCACCTCACAATCTATCTTTGTATAGTTATCAACAATAAGCATCAAGTTACATGTCATTACTGAAGCTATAATAAAGATGGATCAAAAAAATCTTCACATCACATTTAGAAGAGAGAGAACAGACTGTAACAAGCAATTTGATCCATGTGGTTTTCCCCCACATTTTTATATATTTCATTTCCTCATTCTGACGTGACTACTATCCTGCTACTTTGATAAGAGGTGCTATTTTTAGAAAGTATAGTATGATGATACAATACAATCTTGACATTCTTTTAAAATAAGCACAAGGAGGGGGGAAAAATTATGAAGGCCTTTGTAAGTCAAAGTCAGTTAGTCTCTTATTTGCATTTCTCACACATTCTGAATGTCTTACATTAAAAAACAAAACAAAAAATAACCAAATTTAAAAAAAAAAAAACACTACAAAACAATCCCCGAACCTAATCTAATCCTCACTTTTTCTACTTTAACCTACAGATTAAGCATCTCTTTACTCAGAGGCCATTCCAAAACAGTTTCCATTGGTTTTTGACTATGTACACTTAATTGGACTTGATTTTGTTTGATCATTAACAAAAACCAGCAAAAGACCTCAACACTACTAAAGCAAGAATAATATTCGAATACAGAGTAAAAAAATTTAGGAAGAACTCCAACTATAAAATGCTAATTCAGACCATTTATGTATAAAGAAGTTATAAAAGACTTTTCTGATTTTCAGGGCGGGCCCTATTGTTTGTTGCAGGTTCATCTCACATAGCTTTTTTCCTAGCTACAACTACATGCACCAGCATGTCAGTTGGACTGCATCCAGAGTTTACAGGCGTATGAATGCTTAATTCCTTCAAGTTAAATGGTAAACAGAAAAATCTGAGGTAAAAGATGAGCATGGCCTTCATTTCTGGTAGAAAAACAGAAGCTGGAGTTCTTGTTCTTGAGCATCCACCTCTTCCCTCTTTCTTCTAACTCTTCAAATCGGATCCAAAGCACCAAGTATGTAAACAGTGCCTGATGCCTTCAAATCTCTTGCTGGCAGCCCTGAAAGATCATGACTGAACTGGATTTAAGCACATGGCATTGCAAAGGTAAGATATGAAGTGGGAAGGATTTATCCCGCTTTTGCAGATACCAACATACAACTTAACTGACCTCAGAAAATAATCAAGAAAACGAAATTGCTTATACTTAGATTCTAAAAGATGTGTGGCTTTAAAGTTGTTATCGCAATTACTGTTTTCCTGTTATCTTCTTGACATCTGTGAAAAGAATGGTCATTCTTTTAATACATTTATCCCCTCTTCTTTCTGTACATCAGGAGAGCTGCAGATTTGATCGACCAGTTTTTCTCAGTCAGAGCCTCAGGACTCAGCGATAGGTAGTTTACAGGGGTTGATCTACAGCTCTTCAAAGGCATTTAAGGACATTTTCTCTAGCTCCCTTCCCCACAAATAGACATACTTGAAAAAAGTTGCTTCAGAAGAACCTTAGTATTTCTAGAAACTCTGACTTAAAGAACAATATTATATACAAAGTATTTCAGCTTCAGCATAGCATTTCTGGACAAAATGACATCAAAGAGCAAGTTATCTCTGACGAGTCAGTGTTATATTTGACATCAAATTCTGAAACCCTTGGCTTTGTTCTAAGGCACTTTCAAATATTTAATGAAATAGATATGCTGTATTCCAGCCTGCCTCACTTGAGCCTTGCTTAGCAATTTAGACCTCTTTGGTAGGCTTACACTGTTGCAGAAACAGGCTCCCCACAGAAAAGCCACAAGTTTAACATTGTCTTTAGCAGTTTTTATTTTCACTCATTTAAAAAACAAACAAACAAAAAAAACCCAACCCTCCCCAAAACAAACACACACACAAACAAAAAATAACCCCAAAAAACCCCACAACAAACCCTTAGCTGCTGATAGTGGGAGGATCATTCCCTCCCCTGAATGTTCTGTCAAATTCAGAACAGCAACAGACCAGCTGAACTGGCCATAACCAACATAAAAAATGCAAACCTCTGCATTGGAACAAAAATCTAAGGACTGAGCTGGTCACATCTAGATGTGTTCAGGAAACTATTAAACTGGACCTTTGGATCTGTTCACTTTCAGCAAGATTCAGTCTGCACGTATTTTAAGCGACTGAGAGACTGTACTATAAGCATTATTTAGAAAATCATTAAAGAAAAGAGGATGGGGAGACATGAAGCAGGTTTCTTTGTCCCCCTTCTCTCCTCCCTTCTTTTCCATTCTCACATCAGACGAAAGCAATCTCCTAGCTGCTTGGAGGGAAAATTCTGCTGTTGTTGCTTTTTCAGAGCCTTCTGATGATCTCTCAGTGGGAAACTGAACAAAGTCAGGTCCTGGTATCTACACTGTCAATCAAACTGAGAAGAAAGATGATTCCCTTAACTTCTTGTGCTTAATTACTTTGAGCACTCTCACAAGGGGTTAAACCTGGCTTCCCAATCCTCAGCTCTTTGACACAGAAGTTGAAAAATAGGTCTAGTAAAGCTCATAAAAGCAGAGCATTCTTTTAAAAAATAAAAGTATACTCCCTTGAAGCATGTTCACCTCCTTAAATCCCAGTCATCAATGAAAGATGATGTGGGAAAGCTGAAGGCACTGTGTGCGTACTCTTATTTAACTAAGGCTACCTCTATCTTTAAATGTAACAGGAGAACAGCACTGTTATTATAAGTCTCCTGCAAAATTTACTTTCAGACAGCTGCATCTAAAAGCATCCAACTAGAGTCCATGTAGGAATTCTGATTCATTAGAGAAGTTTGTGTGACATACAGAATTCTAAACATATAGTCTGAGACTTATTTTTAAAAGATTACAAGTCCACCCTCTTACCAGCAACTGTGCTCCCGTGTTGAAAAGTTTATTTCAAGGTTCCTGTCAGTGAATAACAGTCACCAGCTTCTCTCGTGGAACCCGAATATGCTTTTCCCTATTTAATTTCCTGACTTCCTTATTCCCAATTATGTTTTTCAAATCAAAAAAAATCTGTCTTATTTTCTGTGAATGGAATGTAAGAAGCACAGAGTTCTCCAGACATCAACAAGAAAAACTGGTAACAGTCAATGGTACTGCCTCACTCCCATCAGATGGGCAAAGTTACCTGATTTCACTCTGTTGGATTATTCATGTAGAAAACCCCATCCTATACCAACACACTTCCTTGCCGACTGCAGAATCCATCACCAGGTATTTGCCCAGTCTGATGCTGAAGAAAACTCTGAAGATATGAGATACTACTGTTAATAAAAGCAAAGACAAACATAAACTTCCTAAAACTGAAGCCAATGGGATTTAAGCATCTAAGCAATGAAATAGTTGGGTAAATAGTATAATTTCCTCCAGGATTATTTTAGCTTCACTATGTTTGCAACTAAACACAAACATTACTGTTTGTAGAGTCAATAGACTCTTCAATAGTCAAGAGGCAATTTAATAATTAAATTACTTAAGAGAAAAAACTATTTGACCATTACTAAGCATACTTCAATTGTGAAAGTTCATATTTATGAAACAAAGAGAAGCTTAGACTCTTGCCACCATTTCAGCTCTAAAAGCTTCAAATATAAAGTTAAATTAAAATGAGAGGAAAATACAAGCTCCTCAGCAGTCTTTAAAAAAAATATGAGTACAAAAATTAAAGCAGTATATCTTGTCTGTATAAGACTTTCTGTGGTATCTTTACACATTAACTAAAACATTTTAAGCTATGTTCTAAACAGTGGCCTACAACAGATATGTTCTTTCAGAAATAATCTGAGATGCTGTTCTGCAGGATCAAGAACCTGAGTAACTGAATTATAAGAAAGGGATAGGACTGAGTCATTCAGCTGTTATGCTTCTATCTGAAATAACTTTTTAATCATTTCAAACTGCTCTATAACAAATAGTAAAGATTTTAAAGAAAAAATGAAGATATTGGTTCTGAAGTGCAGGTTTTCCTTTCACAGATTCCCTAGCAATACAAAATGGCATACAAAACAAAAAAGTTAGATAGATGTCAAATTTTATAAGCAGAAAATGTTTAAAAAGAAAGTACTTGTCAAATATATTCACTAGACAATTATAGTTCTTTACGCATAGACAGACTACTGTTACTGATACTTTTCACTGTGAAATATTTCATTTATTTGGCTGGCTGTACAGGTCTATAATTCTTGTCATCACTGCTGTAACCACGTCACTTATGTTACTCAACGCTGAGTTTAAGTATTCCAGGAATATGCATGCCACTTATCTGGATACATACTTGATTTAGAGATATTTAAAAGAGAGAGCAACCAACCTGTTCTTCTTGACACCTGCTTTGTCAGTCTTCCATCTGTCCACCTTTACTGCACAGTAATATCTACCTTCATTCTCAGACATTTTACATACTTTTAATACAGAATTACTTCAATAACCTGCCACAATTCTCAAAAGAATAAGAGCTGCAAATGGCCATGTATTGATTTTAGCACTGGAAGTATTCCACCTAACATTTTAACTTCAAGCCCATCTTATAATTGTCCCTCCAAACATTAGAAATACTCTAAATCAAAATTAACGATAGATAGTTACAGCTGAGCAGTACAGATGCACAGGAAATCTGATTCATTCCCTCCCCCCATGTGGAAATTTTTATGAAGAGGTCCATATTTCTAATAAGTTGAAGTACAGATGTTACATTTTTAACTGTTTCCAGAGCGCTTATCTTACTCCTCTGCAGTAAGCCAATGATCTTTGTTTTCCTGATGCTTCTGCTTCTCACTTTTTTCTTTCCCAAAAAGTTCACTACTTGCCTCCCCAAATCCCCACCTACTCATCCCCCCCCAAAAAAGGGCCGGGGGGGCAGAAGGAAATATTGAGTTACTTCAAAGGTCAAGGGTAGAAATACCAAAAGAGGAACTCTAGTCCTCAAAAACCCAGAAATACAGGGCACTAGAGCATTTTTATTTACTACCTGAAATCCTGGGAAGAAGATTTATGGAACGCACAGGCTCTGCCTTGCTAAAACCCAGGAGAGTAAGGTAGCAACTAGCTATCCCCTCCACAGCTGCTGGCGGACCATTACAAGGACACACGGTCGCAATTCTTCTATTAAGTGCACCATACAGCTAGAGCGAAAGAATAGGATTCGTCATTAAAGGAGATCTTAGAGACTTTTGTGATTTCAGAACTACAACAGACATTAAATTTATTCATCAATACAGAACGTTAGCTTAGAAGTTTATCAGAGTGGAAGGAAAAGCAGCTAAAGGAATAGATGCTAAAGATATTTCGGTCCTTCCATTCACTAGCGAGCTAACCATTCACTAGCAGTGAATGGCAGGTCCCTCTAGGATTATGGTGGCACCTACATCATCATAATGCAACATCTTTGTAGCATAAGCATTAGACAGAAAGCAAAGTATATGGAAGTAATCCTGTCAAAATATGCAGGGCTGGACTTATTATCTGAACCCCTTACTAAATCGATGAGTCCAGAATGTCTTTTCCTTCACCCATTTTACATTCTCTTTTCCCCTAGCTATTCAAAAACAAAGAAAAAAAAATCACAAAACCAAAATAAAGTCCCAAATCAGTAAATGCACACACCTCCAACAACCACTTCTGTGGCCAAATCTAGGCTGGGGGTATGAGCTGTGTCCTTTAAATTTGGATAGCAGACTCTAAGAGGCAAGAATAATCTCTCTTATCATTCTTGTAAGCTCCTTACCCTTACACTATCCATTCTCCTTATATTATTACTCATAAAATTTTACAACTGCATGACTGGAGTTCAGGAGAATTTGCACTGAATACTCATTTCCCCACTGAAACAAGTAAACTATTCTCCAAATTTAGATACAGAGCTCAATTCAGCTAAAAGCTACACTTTTTACTAGAGTTCTTGGGTGGCTCTTTCACTGCCACTTACTGATATTAATAGGTGCATTTTACCCAGCTATTTCATGGCTTCAAACTTGCATACAACAACAGAAATTTGGTGGGATAGAAAAGAATGAGAGTGCCTCAGTTCTGTGAGTCTAACAAGTTATTTCAAAAATACACTTCTTTTGAGAGACTTTTTTCTGTGGAAGTGAAACACAGTACTTTGCCATATTCACTTCATAGCTTTGAATGCAACCATTTTTTTCCTTACACTTCCAGGGGGACTAATCTCATTTCCTCATCCACATTAATTCAGTTACTGTGCCACTGCAGAACTATTTCCATTTGCAGTTACATACCATGCCTAATGACATTCTTTATGCTCTACTATATAGAAGTTCTAAAGAAATACAAACAAGTTATTTTAAATTGATATATCACTATTTCTTCTTTTTGAGATTTTGTTTTCCCCTTTGAAAGATTTAATCCTCTTCACAGCAACACAAAATCAGACTTTGATGCCAGAAAGGGCCTAAGGAGCAGTTCTGCTAAACAGGATGTAGACTACAGAGCTTCTCCAGACGATTCTTGTATCCAATCCATAACTTCTAGGCAAACAAAAGCATGTTTTCCAGAAAATTGCATATTTCTAAAGCTTAACAAAAAACACAATGCCAATCTGCAATGAGCTACTGCCTTGCATTAGTCCACAACAGTCACTTTCTGCCTTCCTACTTCACCCATTTCACTTGAAAACCAAGCAAAACCCTATATCCCTCAAAGGAAGCAGATTTTGCATCCAAATTATTTTTCCAGGCGCATAAAAAGACAAATCAAGTACTTAAAGCAACTGAGACAGTGTATTTTTGAAGCAGTCTGCTTGAACTCTGGTGTCCAGGTTTATACTACTAGTTGCTTTCAGATACGAGGATAATAAAAAATCCCCGAAATTAAGTCCCTTGTGAATATCCCAGGCAAAAATCCCAGATATCATTATCCAGGGAAGAACAACTGAAGTCACATTAGATACAACTACTGAAGTTTTCTTGCAGTTACAGAGAGAACTGTAACTTTTATTCAATAAAGTGAGTTTTGCAATGTCTTTTAAGTAGTGCATAAACTGTAGTACTTCCCACAGTGAGAGCCACCCCAGTGATCAGCCATATTCTTTGTTTTATATAATATGTTCTAAGTTTAGCAGAAACATTTTGCTTTCGCAAGGAAAATTATGAAGTTTTCAGGCCAGATAACAATCTAATATTTTTAAACTTGAAGCAAGATCCCTCATAGTGTCTACCTCGGTGAGACTTTGAAATACTTTGCTGACATAACAATGAATTAAAAAGGCACCATTATCATCTGACATTGGAAGAGTGGGGTTTTTTGAATTAACCCATAAGACTTGTTAATCTGGAAGAGGTCTTGTGGTTTGTGTGTCGATCAGTTTAATGACTTTCCTCAGAATTTAAATGTTACCATGTAATGTGAGTTAATATTGTATTACTTTTTTTTTAAATAAACACATCACCTACCAGAACATACTACAGTTTCTGATTGAGAAAGGGGAAAGAAATCCCTGCAGTGCCTTAGTTTTCATTGTGAATTTAACAATTTTACACGCACATATCTTTAACCAAAATAAGAGACAGTAGAAAAATTCAATATACTTATTAAAAAGCTTTTCCTTGACATTTATAAAATCTGAGAGGATAGTGTAAGACCACCAAGACTGGAATTTTACATCTGTTCTTTGTATTCTACACTCTATGTTGCGGCAGCGATTCTAGCCTGAATCCTGCATTACTTAGTCAGGTGAAAGTTTTCCCCAGGAAAAACAGACAAACAAGCGTGTCTTACAGCTGTTCAGCATTATAGTTAAGAAATGGATTCACACCTTAAATAATGCAAGGGCATCTCTCTCATAGAATTCAAGTACTACTCAGTATGGAAGACTGCTGTTATCTCATGAATCATTTCACATTACGGGACTCATGTGTCTTGACTTTTCAATGCAAAAAAAGACATTTTCCTGTGCCAAGGTTACATAAAATAATAGTTTAGTATGCAAACTATTTAAGGGTCAGAAAATTACAAAGATATCATCCCTTGTTCAACAGTAACTCTGTGTGCATATATTAGATCTGCTCTCATAGGACCCCAAACTCCTTAGTTTCACAATCCAGACCATACATGAGGCAGTGGCTGTGCAGGCCAATTCTCCGCATCCATAATCACTTTCTGCCTGAGCAGTCATCTATAAAATATAAGCAGACCTCCATATGAGAACTGCAGTCTACTACAATGAGCTACATAGAGCACTCACTCACTCTTAATGAACTCAACATGCTTTATACTTCTCTGAAAGCATACATAGTTTAGTGCAGAAAAGACAGGAAGACTTTATGCCTTTAGGCATAAACCATTGCCCAGGTCTAGGACTAAGATTGGATCCAGCTGCACCTAGAGTCCTCTCTGAGAAGGAGTTTAGAAAGCAATGGGTCCTTTCTGAACCTCGTGGCTCAATGGGAGGGCCTCCCTCACAGTTTTGTCTGACCCTGTCCTCTAGGCAGTAAGTAACCAAGCAGACCTGGCATCAAATCTTGTTAAACCACTGTTATGTTTACTATCAAACTTTGCTAAATCACTGTTTTATATCAATATTGCTGCTTCTCTTACGAGTGAAGTACATCACTCCATCCATGTCACCCTAGCAAAAAGATACTTGGCCAAATCATGCCTGTTTTCACTGGTTTCTCTGTACCTGTGGTATCAGAGCCATCCTACCACTAGAACACCTGGCTTTACCAAGGCCAGAAGTCCTGAAAATATGCTATGTTTGTTTTGTCCAGATATTGGTGCTGAATTATTTCAAAGAGACATCGTCTTTCTAATAACTCTTGTCTATCACGAAAATGTAAATTTCTAACAAGTAACTGCTGTATAATTCCCATATACTAATTATCATTAACTGAAACAAGAATAATTTTTTAGGCTTTTCTCATTGGGCTAAGAAGTCAGACTACTAAGTTTGGGTTTTTTTAACCTATTTCAAGGACATCTATTACTGTGATTTCTCAATCCATACCCAAAGCAGTCTTAAAAAATAACAATTGTTCCTTCTCACATTTTCTTGACCATGTACAAGACTCTTATACCGTGGAGACAGAATGTAGAATAAAGGAGTTAAACATGTCACTGCCATACTTTAGGGTTTTTAACCTCACATAACATTGGTAATGACATGTTCTAATTCCTTTATTCTACATTTTGATTCAGTTTATTATATCGTGTACATGGTCATGAAAACACAGGTTGAAATAATTTCCATTCTTTTTGTCACTTGAAAGGCTGAAGTAGACATTCTGGGACAAGTTAGAAAATGGATAGTTTAACATGTAGCAGCAGTATTAAGTCACTATCACCAAAAAAGGTTCCTATCTTATTTATTTCACCTGAATAATGGCTCTGATTTCACAATTTACTACGTCATAAAAATCAGCAATGCAGAAGCAGCAGTATAGAATTGTGACAGAGTTTTATATACATATTAAATTTTATACAGCTTAAAATTCTATGTTGTACTACAGCAGTATTTCATTACTTACAAATTAGCTGTCCAGCCAGGAAGGCATAGGTCCTAAACTAAGCTTTCATAACAGGTACAAAATAACAGTATTGACAGTACAAGCCCACTAGTGACAAAGAGCTGCAAAAGAGCTGTGCCTCTGCAAAGATTAAAGAAACTTTTCTCTCCTTGAGCCTTTTTCTTGGAACTAGTCATAATCACAGACTTTGAAGATAAATACAGTGACTTCAGAGAGCTTAAAAAAGAAAGAGAGAGAGAGAAAGAAAGCCTCCTGGAAAAACAATCAAACACACCAAAACCACCAAAAAAAAAACCAAAAACCAACACCAAAAAACCAAACCCAAACCAAAACAGTGAAAGATAAGGTTCTCACAGTAGGGTAGCAAATTGGATGTAGTTATTTATATCCAAGTACTTAAATCAATCTTGTACTTCCATACTCATAAGTAACTCTGGAAAAAGTCTGAATGGCTGTGGGACAATATCTACTTTTTCTTTTACCTTGGATGAGACAACTAGAGCTAAAAATAAGGAGGTTATCACCCTATCAAGATCAGCAGCACAGCTCTGTACAGCTTCAGTAGATCAGAGTTTCAGAAGTTTACCAGGTGTAAAGGAATGCAAACAAAAAAAACAAAGTGGAAAGTTGTGATGATTTTTGTCTTGTGCACATAATAGATTTTTTAAAAGAAAAGATTATATAATGGTTTATCCAGTACTCAAAGGTTTTCTGAATTACCTTGGCATACTTTTAGACAGTATCAGTTGTGACATTACTTAAATGAACTTCAGTCATAGTACACTTTGAAACTCATTAAATTATAAAGGCAGTGTCCAAAAAGCAGTCAAACACAGGTGAAAAACAGGCATTGATCAATCACTGACCCAATTTCCTCACAAAGCAACACCTCCTCAATAACTTAGCAGGGTCTCATCTTGTAAGAATGGGGAAAAAAGAAAAAACAGTTCAACCAACAGGTCCTAATAACAAAACGGTCATCAGTCAGTACTGAAAGAAAATGCCACCTGTAATGGCCACAGCAAGGAGTACAAACAGAAGCAGGAGAGCACACACAAACACAAGAAACTTAAGAAAAGGACTCCTAAGTAACAACTAACACCCTAATGATACTTACCTTTTCTATATGTCTCACTCTTGAAGCAGGCTAGAGATGATTTATGATTAAGCTAATTCTGCTGCCAGGTTCCCAGAGCAGGCAAGCTTAGTTGTAGCCACTAGTAGTCACTAGCACCAGCACAGAGCCGCCCAATCATGTCTTTCTTCCAGGACAGCTAGAAGTTAGAATAATGCAAGACTAGAAGATATCCACTATTATGCCTATTATGCCACAATAGCAGTGACAACAACAAATATGTTATTTGCCAAACACCAGTCGATGCTTTACTTTCTCCCCCATACTACACCTTTTTCTTCAAAACCATACCACCCTGTTCTGCAGTCCCCATGACAGGGCACTGGCTCCTGCAGCTGTGCCTGCTGGTGGCCTCACCCCAGCTGCATGCTATCACACCTAACTCCTTACACCTGGGGCACTCTTAACTCTCCTCTTTCCCCTGTGCTTCATAACTAACTTCTGGAGATTTCTGCATTTTGCAATCTGTGCTGTAGATCTGAATTCTTTTAATACAACAGGAGAGGTGCATAGGGCATGTTTTCCTTTGTTCAGCCACAGTAGTACAAGATACCTTACAAAACTTTCTTTGGGGAGATTGAGAACTGTTATTTTTTTTGTTCATTTGCTCTAACAAAAAGCTTGCTGCTTTTAAGAATCTCACAACTTCTGAATTTAAGTGGGAAAGTCAGTAGAAAAAGCCACTAGTGATTTATGTTAGCTTTTGTTAAGCTTTACTGAAAAGAAATATTGTAAGTATAAAGGTCAGACTCATTAGAGTCTAAAGCTACGTAGGGCTGTAAAGCAGTAATGTGCTGTGTGTGAAGAGAATTGTCCCTTAATTACTATTAAATAATTATTACCCTTAAAAATCATCTAACACTGAAATATCTAGATTTTTTTTTCAAAGAATTTTAATTTAGGTCTGCAGTTGAAAGATAATGGTACAGACTCTTTTTTGTTTGTCTATATATGATGATTTTCCTGGGAAAATATTTTTTCAGGATTATTTAATGTTGTTTTATAACTTGGAGTTAAGAAAAAAAACCAGGAAAAGGCACTGGCTTACAGGTGATATTTTAGCTTGTGTTAGGTTTGTGTGGCAAGTTTCTGGTAGCGGGCAGGCTACAGCAGTGGCTTCTGTGAGAAGTTGCCACAAGCTTCCCCTATGCCTGATAGAGCCCCCGGCCATGGCTGAGACAGCTGGTGACTGTGGCAGCACCTCTGTGATACCATGTTTAACAAGGGGAAAAAATTGCTGCACAACCGCAGCTTGATAATAGAGTGAGAATATGTGAGAAACAACTCTGCAGGCATCAAGGCCAGTGAAGAAGGAGGGGGAGGAGGTGCTCTAGGTGCCAGAACAGAGATACCCCTGCAGCCCGTTCTGAAGACCATGGTAAGGCAGCCTGCAGCCCATGAAGGTCCATGGTGGAGCAGATATCTACCTGCAGCTCACAAAGGACCACATGCCAGAGCACATGGATGCCAAAAAAATGTTGTGACGCTGTGGAGAGTCTAACAGCAGACTGTTCCTACAGGACTGCACCTGGTGGAAGGGACCTATGGTGGAGCAGTTCATGAATAACAGCAGTCTGTGGGAGGGACCTATGCTGGAGAGATTTGTGGAGGACTGTCTTTGATGGGCAAGCCCCCACGCTGGAGCAGGGGAAGTGTGAGGAGGAAGGAGCAGCAGAGACCAAGTGTGATGAACTGACTGCAACCCCCATCCCTAGTCCCTCTGCACTGCTCAGGGGCAGGAGGTAGAGAAATTGGGGGTGGAGTTGAGCCCAGGAAGAAGGGACAGGTGGGGGGAAGATGTTTTATTTAGTTTTGCTTCTCATTAACCTAGTCTGACTTCTGATTGGCAATAAATTCCAGTATCTGAAGGCCTTCCAGTATCTGAAGGGAGCCTACAGGAGAGCTGGAGAGGGACTCTTTGTCAGGAAGTGTGGTGATAGGACAAGGAGTAACAGTTTTAAATTGGAAGAGGGGAGATTTAGTTGGATATTAGGAAGAAATTCTTTCCTGTGAGGGTGGTGAGGCACTGGAACAGGTTGCCCAGAGAAGTTGTGGCTGCCCCATCCCTGGAAGTGTTCAAGGCCAGGCTGGATGGGGCTTTGAGCAACCTGGTATAGTGGGAGGTGTCTCTGCCCATGGCAGGGTGTTGGAACTCGATCTTTAAGGTCCCTTCCCACTCTAACCATCGTATGATTCTATGAAATTAATTTCTCTGATTCCAGTTTATTTTGCCAGTGACAGTAATTGGTGAGTAATCTCCCTGTCCTTATCTCAACCCACAAGCCTTTTGTTCTATTTTCTCTCACCTGTCCACTCGAGGAAGAGAGCAGCTTGGTGGCCACCTGAGCATCCAGCCAAGGTCAACCCACCACATAGCTGTATTTGTTCAAGTACCTGCATTAGTTATCAGTGTTACTCTTGTCTGGACCCCAATAGTGAACTAGGTTGACCTGAGTGTTGTTGAATGTGTGAAGTCCCTCTGTTCTTAATTTTTACGAAGCACAAATACCAAAAAATTAACAACAAACTACAATAGTGTAATTAACTCTGACTGACAAGGGAGTAAGAAACAGAGCACTGTTTAGCTGAAAAAATGACCAAATGATTGGTACAAATTCAGTGTGCAGGCCAACAAAGATTTAGTGGAATGTAAGGTTAAGGAAAGATTAATGTGTAACAGGACTTAGACAGACATATGCTGTTTGTCACTGTAAGACTGAGCAATGATTTTCAAAATGAAAACATTCTAGATCTGTCGTATCTTTTTGTCAGAATCTCAAGAAGTTCATAAGGTGAACTTAATCTTAGTTTAATCTTAGTTGAACAGAAATAAATAAAAGAATACAAAGATTAACTGTTAAATCTATTCACACAACAGATTTGAGAGATACATTCAGCAGTAATAATATAACTTCCTGATTGAATAATACATTTTCTCATTCTTCATTTTGATGATACAACAGTAAATTTATGCAGGGGCCTAAAGCTCCTATATGACTGTAGTTGTGTTGGCACCAATTTTATGTGCAATTATTTCCTAGCTCAACAGATGCATGAAAAACAAGTCAAGGAGGACATGTGCATTAAAAATTGCATTAAGTGTTACGTGGAAACCCAAAATTAATAGAATACAAATTCTCACTGAGAGCATAGAAAATAGGTCAAATATTGTTATTAAACTTTAAGACTCCCTGAGAAAGAGGACTGGATAGCACTGAAGGGCAAAAAACTGTAACTCAGTTTACTTTATTTTTTTTTATTGCTGTTCTATATTTGTGGTCTTCCAACATTGTGTGAAAACAATTATGCCTGTTGTTTGTAATAACAGAAGAGTTCACTACATCCATAAGAAAAAAATGTTCTGTCTTGCAGGTAGAATCCAGTGTCAGCCCTCCTGCTAGATTGCCTCTTACCAAGCTAACATTTTTTTTATTGTAAACACAATAAAAAAAACAAACAACAAACCAAACAAATCCCATTCAATGCCTCTTTGTGACTATTCTCTTCAGAAGAAATTAAGAGAGTGGTGAATGTGTTGATTTAGCATAACTTCGTTCATTGTAGTAGCTGAAGAGCTTCACTATGCACTGTGAATTCTTTTGCTAAATGTAAGCTAAGTCACCCTACTTTTGAGTCTAACACAGCAGTAAATTCTCCATTGGCAGTTAATCTGTGTATATTACATACTGAGGGGCCAAAATCAACCCAGTTATAAGCAAATGAAATTCTGTTGATACAAGTGAAATTATCCAAATGCTAAGTTTGCTACCTAATAATTCTCTAACGTGTTGATCAGTAGAAAATGGTACTTGCTTTATAATAAGGCTGAACACAGGTCCTTTTAATTTTTTTTTTGTTTAGTTGCTCTTACCATGCTTTTTCAAATGTTTCAGCATAATCATATGAGATATTCCATATGCTGCTGGCTTTGGGAAAGATATTTATACATTATATTTGGATCTATCTCTATATATTTATATGTTCTTTCTTTCCTCTTGTAATAAGATGTTTACAGTGAATCGTTTTCTTCCTCAGGCCGTTTTCCGTGAAATAAGGTTGTCCACAAGCAAAAAAGCACTCTGTGATTGCCTTTGACTAAAGTAAATACTAGTTTAGATAAGCTTTGCTGCTGATATAAAATCACCAAGCCTTTATTGGCCCTTTATTTGCTTTCAAAACTGAATAGACCACAAGGAATCGTAGAATAGTTTGCTTGGAACAGACCTCAAGATTATCTAGTTTCAGCCCTCCCTGCAGGAGGAACACCTTCCACTGTAACAAGTGACAGGACAAGAGGAAACAGCCTCATGTTGTGCCAGGAAAGGTTTGGATTGGATATTGGGAACAATTTCTTCACTGAAAGGGTTATCAAGCAATTGTACAGGCTGCCCAGGTTGAGTCGCCATCCCTGGAGGTATTTAAAAGATGGGTAGATGTAGTGCTGGGGACATGGTTTAAGTGGTGGCTTTGGCAGTGTTCAGGTTTACAGCTGGACTCAATGATCAGAAAACCTTTTTCCAACCTAAATAATTCTATGACCCTATTCACATAACTTCACTATAAAAATAATTCAGTACTAGTTTGGCAAAGTGAAGTTGATGCTAACTAGTTAATGAATTTCATTTCCACTGCCAGAATCTTTTTCAGTGGTAATATATCAATATCCTGTGAATGCAGCAATAAAATATCTTTAACTGTTATGCATATACAGCTATATTCACAACTTGCTTCTCTCCACTGACAGTGCGGAATAAATAAGAATCATGTATTACTGCTCCAGTATAGATTCAGCTTCTCTATGAACCTAATATTAATGTTCCCCCTTGAACTTGCTTCATCACTTGTTTATTTATAAGTGATGTCAGATATTAGGCTTTGCTTAAAGATAGCAGCAATGACAATCAGCTCGAAAGATTAGAAGTGGCTTGAGTTTTCAGACCTTGAAATAACCTGCTTAGCAAGCTATCTCTATGCATGGCACTATGTATTAGTTGTAAATGAATTCTGAAATGTATAACATCTCAGAATTGATATACTGAACTAAATTAAATCTGGGGCATTATCTATCATGATGCTGTGTGTGTTTTAAACTGTAGACTGGTTGATCTTTGTGCTTAAGGACCAGGTTATGGTTTGCTACATCAACACTCTGTTCCTGGAGCAACAGTAGGAGAGCAGAAATTCTCAACAACCAGTGAAATTCCTTAATCCAGAAAACAGAGCAAACAAGATCTTACTATGGGACATCTGGAGAAAAGGAAATGTGAGCAAATACAGGTCTGGAGGTTCTGAAGTGCACCTTCCTACTTTTGCTATCTTGATGGAAATAAATCTCCTTCTCTTTTAACTAACTTTCAGAGGAAATGGCATAGGATTTTGCTCCTACCAGATTTAGTCTTAAAGATATTGAGGGACATAGCAAGATGGTGTGATGTTTGTCCACAGCATAATATTGAAAATGTCCTCTGCATGGGTTATTGGATTGAGGATGCAAAAAACGAAATTTCTTCTTAAGCCTTTTGTGCAGCTGTGCAAGGTCTTTAATCACAGTCTATTCATTAATTGCACTACAGGGAGTAACATTACTTTCTCTTTCTGGCTGTTGCCTTTTCCACACAGCAAAAATCTAAGCAGAGGTAAAGATAGAAAGCAGTATCTCAATCAGCATAGGGGTGCAACAGGATGTTCTGATTACAGAGACAGTGTAACCCCTCAAGCTGTTATTTAACAGACAACCCTGGAAGATGGTGTGTGTTAAAACCTTAGATTTTCTTCAGATGGCTGCGAGCTGCTAAATCCCTGCAAAAAGGCTGGAAAATTCTACCAGAAAAGTCCTCTAAGGTGAAGTGAGACACTGAAGACAGATGGAAAAGAAGTTAAAAAAATGAAGACTAAAACCTGTCTTCTCCTTCATCATGAGTGTAAGGCTATGAAGTGGGAGACTGTTCTCCCAGAGCAACTGAGGGTGGTTGGCTTCTGAATGCCTTGAAAGACTAAAGCTTCAGCTGGGGACATGCAACTATAGTCACAGTAGGTAACAGACTTCTGGGTAAGAAAACTGAGTATCAACGGAACCATCTGAATTGAAGACTTCCTTGCTCTCTAAGTGAGGTGCAGCACAGTCCTTTTCCATTTTTTAATTTCTTTCCACATGTCTGTGAAGCTGTAGAGTCCACATATTCCCAGGTTTAGGAACACAGATGCCTTCACCTCTGTGATTCACTGCAGTTTAATCAGATACTTCCCATAAACTGCTCTCCAGTGAGTTAAGAGCTGATTCCTCAGTTGAGTTCCTAAATCCTGTGTTCCAACTGCATAGACATCTTGGCAAGACAGATGACAAACAGCTTATGATATAAGAATTTTCCAGGTTTTGTCTTCAACAACTTTCTTTTCATGTGGCAAGAGAAGATAGCACGATCACAGGCCAAAAACCACAACAAATGGTTCCTTCTGAGATCACATAATGGACTGGGTTTGACTTTTTCAACCGGACAATTGATAATAGTCTCTTGTAACTATGTAATTCATAAAACCAATTTAAATCTAAGTTTTTTCTTTATATAATTTGTTTATCCAGCTCACAACATCTCAATGCATTTTTACACGAGTTACTCTCATGCATACGGGGGTTTTTTTCCCTTTTACCATTTTTCTGCCTTGCTCTATTCTTTAACGAGTGCCTCTAAGAAATAGTTATTATTGCTGTTAGGTAATGGACAAATAGGCAATGACATTTTTTTTTTTTGCTTTTGAGCACAGTCACTACTGCATCCAGTAAACACTTTTCCTTTTCTAAGCAGTGTATACCACAAGGGTTTCATTTTATGGTCAAGAAAAAAGTATACAGCCAAATTGCCTATATTAGAACCAATGAGAAGATTCCCTTCTTCATCACTGTTTCTACACATAGCAGAGGGAGAAAGAGATGTTACTTGACCTTGAGAAGAGCGGATTTAATTCTTGATATATTTTAAGGCAAGCCTTTGAATTTACTTTTCTCATTCTGTGTGAACAGAATTCCAAGCTGGAAGCCAAAGCATTGTTGTTGCATATAGATAGATAGCATATTTGTCTTTTTATAAGAGGCATAATTAGTGCTATCCATGCAATTATACACACAGAAATACATTCTCAAAGCTTAGACATACGCTTTCTATCTAGTACTGACTCACTGGAAATAAAATCTCTCCCATCTTATTCTTAAACATATTTATGCCTGTTTTGGTTTTTGTTTGTTTGGGTTTTTTTGGTTTTTTTTTTTTTCCCCAAAAAGGTTTTGTTTAAAAATTATGTCCAATACTGTCTGGTTTAGTTTATAACATTAAAAATCCCAAGTGCCCATCACCAAAAAACCTCAGCGTTTCCTGTAGGCAGTGTTAAATATGCTTATTCTAGATTCAAATGACCAGAGATTCAAAACTGCTGATTTTGAACAGATCCCTTCAAAATCAGTAGGATTAGTTATTGAGTGCAACTCTTAGAGTTCCTTATGCACTGACTGGTCCATCTACCAAGTCCATGTCTCTCTGATTTAGAGACAAGGATGTCATGTGGAGCAGTGTCAAATGCTTTGCACAAGTCCAGGCAGTTGATGTCAGTTGCTTATTTCTTATCCACTAATGCTGTAATGCTGTTGTAGAAGGCTACCAAATTTGTCAGGTACAATCTGCCCTTAATGAAGCCATGTTGACTGTCACCAATCACTCCCTTATTTTCCATGTGCCTTAGCAGACTTTCCAGGAAGATCTGCTCCATGATCTTGCTGGGCATAGAGGTGAGTCTGACTGGGCTGTAGTTCCCTGGGTCTTCCTTCTTTTCCCTTTCTAAAAATGGGGTTATGTTTCCCCCTTTCCAGCCAGTGGGAACTTCACTGCACAGCATTAACTTCTCAAATATGACAGATAGTGGCTTGGCAACTTCTTCCTCTATTTTCCTGAGGACCCACAGATGCATCACATGGATTTGTGCACCTTCAGGTTCCTTAGATAGTCTAAGCCTGTTGCAGGGGCTGGTCATGTTCCCAGTCCCTGCGTTCACCTTCTGCAATTTTGCTGGTGGGGTTAGAGCACTTGCTAGTGAACACTGAGGTCAAAAAGGCATGGAGTATGTCAGCCTTCTCTGTATCACTCATAACCAGGTTGCCTGCTTCCTTCTGGAGAGGGCCCACATTTTCCATAGTCTTCCTTTTTTCAGTGACATACCTGCAGAAGCTTTTCTTGTTGCCCTTGACATCCCTGGCCAGATTTAATCCTATCAGGGTTTTAGCTTTCCCAACCAGATCCCTGGCTGGTCAGACAATTTCTATGTATTCCACCCAGGTTACCCATCCTTGCTTCCACTCCTTGTAGGCTTCTTTTTTGTGTTTTATCATCAATAATTTATTTCATTTATTAATTATTTTACATTAACATTTAACAGCTATTAGCACTGTGAACTGTAAATTTAAATTATCAGCTAGATTGTGGTCCTTGCAGAAGACAATTAAAAGCACTAATTATATGAGAAAGAGTAATTTTGAATTCTTGAGATGATGTAACAAACCTAAGGTTATTAGTAAATTGAGATTAAAGTGGAGAAAACATATTTCTAGTTTAGATAAGACATAGGCAATGCAGTAATTCTCTTTCCTGAAATTGTCTGCTTTTTTGCAGCTACACAATGAAAGATTGCTTTCTTGCTGCCTTTGAGATAAAACAGAAATACTTGCCTAATGAGCAAATTATAAAAAGAATCTAACCTGTACATTCAAATGCAAGAGCCATTTTTCACACTTTTAAAGCCAAAACTCATGTTTCAGCATTTAACAGGATGAGTTGTTTCACAAGCACAATTCCCTACCTTATCTTTAAGTGCATAACAATGTCAGAACGTGCGCAGGCAAGATAAATTCAAGTGTTTCTTTTTGATTTCCATGTAGTGAGATTTCAGAGATTTTCTTTATGCAGCACGCATATTTTGTGTTACGAAGTTTTACAGCCTCATAATAGTTTTCTGCAACATCTTTGAATTTTTTACATTTAAAGTAGATATAAGAGACAATAAAACTAATAATTGCCACATCTACATAGTGCTGTCAAACACAAATAGTGATCATTGTATTAATATCAGTAATTCTTCTTGGAAGCATTTAAACTTATCATTGCTATCATTACTGAATGTGTTTATATCTGCTACTGTAATAGTTTTTTTCTAATGCCATAAATTTCTTCAGTTAATTATAAACAAATTGCCATACTTAATTACTGGGTCCTACTCAGACATATTATTTCAGGTACGTGTGAAATTTACTAGCACTGATGCAGCTCGATTAATGAGGCCAAATACTATAAGCTTGTAAATACCAAAAGGCACACTAATATTCCTAGAAAAGAAAATTAGGTGTCTTCAATATAGAAACAAAGCAAGATTGTGCTGAGCTGATGGCAAAATGATGCTGTCATGTTAAGTTTAAGTAACTCTGAACTTACATAGTATAACAGAGAAAAATCTTGCCTGATGCTTAACTACTTAACTTCTCATGGAATAAACAAAACATATACTGACTGAAACAAACTGCCACATCACTTGTCAGCTCAACGGAAAACAAGCAGCTATAGCTTTGTTCCTGAAAAGAACAAAGAAACATAGGGAAAACTAGGCATATGAAATTCCTTAGTTCTGTTTAGTAGAACTCTGTTTACCAGAACTGATGAACAATCTGTTTCTCAAGCTATCTGAACACATCTGTCTATGTTGTTAGAACTTAAGGTTATGCAGGTGGCTTCATGGGAGACAGAAGTATCACAGAGCATTTTTCTTTGATGGAGTTTGGCAGCAGGGCCTTGCTAGTGGCAGGAATAATATTCAAGGAGCGTTCCTGATTTTCATGTAGACTAGTGAAGAGAATAGAGTGTCATCTACTAGGTCACTAAAGCTACCAGGCTGAGGCAGGTAACTTCACGTAGTTACAAGTAAAGCTGAGAAGAGATTTTGGGTGCAATCAGCTAAGCTTTCCTTCAATACTATGGGACTAACTATATTTTGGAAAGTTTTGATGCTTTGTCCCTTTTTATTCATTACTCCACTGGCTAAAACCTTTAGAGACAAAGAAAAAATGTGATCTTGGTGTCTAACTCTTTATTAGGGCTATTTACAATCATGTTAGTTCTCCAGCAAAAGGAATAAATGGCTATTGGCCCTTTCAGGAAGGAAAAAGGGAAGTATAGGGATGCTCTCATAATTCTTCATGGAATTATTTCAGTTTAAAACAACAAGCTTTTATTATAAATTCTATATATTTCCAAGCATAACTTTTGCATACTGCATAAACAAAAAAACAATTAGTCAGATCTTTGTTCTACTGTCTTCCAAGCAAAGGTCGCAGCACAATAGGTAGTGCAAGAATCTTTTTCTGATGCCCCATCTTTATTTCCAGGCTTAACAATGCCCACCAGTAAGCACCACATTCCCATCAGTAATACGTGATATGTAAACAGCAAATTTATGTTTCCTCCAGCAAAGGTCACAGATGTACTTTTCCTCTTTACATCAGCCCATCCAATTCTAAGAGACTTCACCCAAAAGTTACATTTTTAAAAGGTATAAAATCTCATGTTCCAACAGTCTACCTAGTCTACTCTGCAGTCTCTGAAAGATATTGCATTTTATGCAGTTCCTGTATTTTTAACACTTCTGTATTTAATAATATCAACTCATTATTATTTGTTAAATTCAAGTCAATTCATTACTGTAATAAATAATGAACAGAAAATATGAAAAGTCAGTTTTGTAGCAAAAATCATCAATTTCAGCTACTTTCCCCAGAAAGAATAATCTGAACTTCGCAAATTGGCCAAAAAAGAAACACAGCAAGATAAAAAATTGGTTTTCTCATTTTCTGTTAGCCATAGAAACTGTTCATGTGAACTTTGTGCCTATATAGCATAATTGTTTATGCTCAACTGCTTTGGGTTCTGTACATTATCATTTAATCCTACACATATCTGTGAAGTATCTAGCACATTTCTGAGTGCTATAAAAATTAACACTTGAAGGAGCACAATAAATGACTGAGCAAAGTGAAATTACCCTTTCATCAGTGCAGCCAGTTTATAATGATATGTGGCTATTACAGTGTAGCCCAGACTGATACTTGAATGGTTGAAAATTAGTTTGCTTGCTAATACAATTATACTATTTCCTTTCCTGAAAGGTAAGGAAATTCCTGAGGTAGAATGAAAGAAGAGGAGGATGAGAAATATGGAGTAAAGATTCAGCTTTATTCTGGGAACACAAATCAAACCCCTTTAGTACAATCCACCCTTGAAACTGAGACGTTTTGGTATTTCATTATCGTCAGGGAAATTTCATTAATTGTCAGGGAAAGGCCTACTGGAGATAAAGCACATCTGAATGAGTCCTTGGTTCTGGAGAACATGCCAAACTACTAGGCTTGGTAGTTGGCTCTAGAGAAAAGATAGTTCAGCGCAGACTTTCTGGATACTTACGCAAGTGTTACCACTGACCTTTGAAATTACATTGCAAATATTAGAAAAACATTTGAGCAGTTTCTCCACTTAATTATAAAAAAATAATGTGACATTTAATGCTAAACAGCCTAAAATACAAGTTCTACTAGACCTGCTTAGCAGATCTCAGTTATTGTCTTGTGCATGAAAATTGCTGGCAACTTAGATTTACTTTTCCCTTTAGAAGGCAAGGACTTTATGTAATGATAAAATGCCATAAAATGTCTTCTCACCCATGCATTTACTCTGGTAGGCCTTTGGCCGGTACCATTTTCAGACAGCCAAATGGATTTATTTCTCTCTGCTTGCAATTTATTAAGAAAAGCACAATATTTCAAAATAGTATCAAAGACCGGTATTTCTGAAGGGCTAGCTGTGCGTTGCCATATATAATTCTAGTAATAAATTAGCAATAGACAGTAATTTGCACACAGCAAAATGAAACCAAGTTACTCTTGGCAAGCCAGCCAACCCGAAATTTATCATCTCATATTTATACAGGAATGAATGTGCATCAGGTGCCACATGACCACACTGTGTGCTGAAGCTCTCAGCCTGGAAGGCACTACTTGGAATAACGAAATGATGTGCAAAAGAAAATACACTGAAACCCTTCTTGCACAGTCTCCATTCTGGCACCAAATTCACATCAAGATGAGTTTACCAGGCTCTCCTCCTACCAGCATGTGTGTTAAATTACAGTCTCCAATTGTGAACGGGAGCCCCAGAAATACCATAAACTGTTTACAGCTGCTTTGCATAGGGCGTCCGACTGAACAGATCTTGTGCTGACAAGTTCTGCTACAAAGTCAAAATGGTTTTACACCAGTAATAACTTTTCTCCTATTTTCTCTCTTGAGAGAGCTGAATGTATGACCCAGCAGGTGTTTTTCCCCTTTAATTTGTCTATTTATCTCTTACACTGGATACAGAAGTATCAAAATGAAAAAGCTATGGGCTAGTTTCACCTTGAATATTTCTGTCACTGCGCAGAGGTGCTTTCTAAAATGTCTGGATGTAGGTTCCAGGGTCAATGGTAATGTATTTAGGGTCTCAAGAGCCAGTGGCTTCTGATACGTAACAGCTCATTCAATATTTTTTTTTCACTTAGTTAAAAAGCATTTGGCATTTTCTCCACCGCAAACTAGTATAATTTCATCCTGTCTCAGCATCCTTAAAATGGCCAAGCTCATTATCAGGCTCAGAGATTTTCTGTCAAAGGTGGATGTGAGCCACACACATTCATCCTTGTTGTCACCTGCTTTCAGTCCAGAAAATGTCCAGGTTTTTTGGCAGAAGGGACTCTGCCAACTTTTCTCTGTCATCCTCATCGATTATCAAGTTAATAGCTCTCAGAGACAGATATCTACACTTGAGTTTTTGAGTGCTCAGGTCTAGAGGTACAGTCCCAATGTACTGATTTATTTCACTGTTTGCTACTGACCAGATACTGCTGCTGTCATTTATTAATGAAGTTCACATGAATAATAGCTGATTTCCTTGTCATTCTTGAATTACTGACCTTACTTAGAACATCTCCTACTTTTTTCCTAAGAATAGAGAATTGGGTTTTTTTACTGAAGTACTGAAAAAAGCAAAGCATTGGCTATAATATACCCATAAATGTCATTTTCTTTTATGTTAAGATAAGCTCTAGGTTTAGTCATGTCAAATAGGCATATAATACGAAACCCTTTATTTTGTTCTCCAACCTCCTTTTACATTACACTGATTCTGCACTGCTCTTGCCTGACCTATTTTACAGCAAGATTTACTCTTCTTCTCATGAACTGTGCTTTTCTTTGTCACCTCGTGGGATTCACCCGGACAACAAGAACTTTAATATCAATGGAATTACTAATAAATAAGAGAGACTTTATATCAAATGAAGCACAAATTATCTCAGTAGTGTTGAGATAGTAGACACAGAACAGAGGTATGACCTTAATGAGAAGGTCTTGTGTTTTCTTCGCTTAATTATATAGAGTAATTGGAGCTGAACAAGAATACCTAGGAGGTTTTGAATAGTTAGACCTTCCACTTCCTACCAGCAACAATTAGGTAACATTTGACAATTTTCAGAAAAAAAAAAAAAGGACATTTTTCAGATTAAACACAAAACTTTTAACAAAGTATCTTTATGAAGAGATATGTGTAAGTATTTCACCACATAATAACTTGCTTTATCTACATGAAAAGTAACATGGTTACTGCCTTGTACCATCAGAACTCCCAACAGCACATACCTGTGAGCCACCAATATATACTTATTCAACCAATTTTTATCCTTCCTCTTCTTTTCTGCCTAACGATACAAGAAACCTACTGGCAAAAATATTCCACAGCTTTAAACCACTAGGTATGCCACCGCAAATAATTCATGAAAACAGTAACCTTCCTATAAACTTGTTTATATATATACTGAGGGAGAAATTCTTCCAGGCATGAAAGTAGACAGCAAGAAAGGTGCTTGACATAAGATGTAGATTTAAACAAGAAACATGATTCAGTTCACTATCTATGCATAATTTCAAACTTAGGGATTCAAGAGTGTCTTTAGATCTAGCTTATGAATACTGCAGATCATTCAGTGACTCTACTCAGTTCCAGTGCATTGCAGAGTACTAGAACCTTCACCAATGATAACAAAGACTATTCAAGGTCTCATTTAAAATAGCTAGTGTTGTAATGTCATATGCTTTTAAACATTTTGATCAAAGCCAGAAAAGCATCCTGCAGAACTTCTTGCTTAATACTAGTCTATAATATAACCTTTTTACTGAGAAGGTTTTTGAGTAATTATGATATTCTACACTTAGTGTAATCACTTGTGGTTGCAGTTACTACTGAAGAAAAACATTGGATGATCACGACAATGACAAACCTGTACAGAAAGTTCAATTAAAATGTAGCTAATAGAAAATATTACTGTTTTTCAACAACTAACCAAGACAGATTCTACAGCTGGAATATCTTCCAGGGCTTATTGTCTAGGTTATACAGGTGTGAAGTTTGCTATCTGTGTAGCAACATCAACAGAGAAAGCAGTTGAAGTGGATTCATGTTTACATTTCTCACCAGGTTAAAGAAGATAAGACACCGTGGATTGTCTCTTCAGGGAGCTGTATTTGGTGCTGCAGTACCACAGTGGTGGCTGGTTTTCTTTTTCTAAACCTAAAGTAATGCTCAGAAAAGACCAACTATATTCTCTTCACATGTGCACAATATAGAGGTTTAGAATGCAAGTTTAAGACAATACAATGGTTGTTAACTCCTCGGGCAGCATCAAGACTGACATGTTACTGAAGAAATAGCAGTGAGAAATATTGAGACCCTGGATTGTAATTCCATTAGATCATCTGATCTAAGATTTTTCAAGAAGGGCTATCATTTTATGGTCAGTGGCAATTCTGGCTCAAAAACCTTAAATGCTAGAGTCTGCCAAATTTATACTGATCTAAACTTCATCTATATTTTAATTCACACACCGAGTTATGCATAGCAGAAATGTGTGCATCAGAATCTGGCCCTGACATGAAATGGCTCTTTAGAATCAAGATGCTTTCTTATCTATTTCCTACTTCCTCACTACAGTAAGAATTCACTTCAAGTGATGATAATCATTAAACGATGACGAAGACAGGAATTTAATTTTTAAGTCTGCAAACACTACAGTTCAAACCAAAGATTAAATGGAAAACCTACTCATCACAGAGACTAACTGCTGGTACCTTTGCACATGTGTTTATTAAAAAAAATCTTTAAGTGGCTGTAATAATTAAAAAGACTAGATGCTAATTTAGGACCTGATTCTCCTGCTCTTGGAACAAATCCTTCATTATTATGACAACCCAACTGAAAAGTATCACTATGAGTATTAAAGTGTTGGTAAAGACCAACACAGTAAAGACCAGTCAGTACTTCCACACAGTAAAAAAAAGAAGGAAAAATACATGTAATGAAAGGTGTCTTTACACACAGTCCATGATACATAATTGCAGTTGGCAAAGTAATGTGATAAGACAAGCCTTTTTCTTTAGCTGATTATGTATCAGAAGTCTTGAATTACTAGTGTATCAAGCATAAAGATTTCTGGGTTTTTACTAAATGTGTACTGGAATACTTTGTATTTTCTCACTATCTAAATTCTAAGACCCTGGCCATAACTTGACTGATTATAACCTTTGCATTCTTTTGCAACTTTGCAAACAACTGCATACATGCAACAGTAGAAATTTTGTGCTGCATAGATTTGTCCAGTGGATCGATGATTTGTGAAATAACAACTCACATTTTTCCTGACACTGAAAGGAGGTAGCATCCTATTCAACATTTTGACAAATCTTTCTCCACCAAACTAATCCTGCACACAACTAAAATAGGTAGCAGTCCACTCAACTGGCATGAAAACTTCACAGAAGCTTTTGATCGTGGAAGTTTACATCCTGCCAAGAGCATTTGAGCTTTTATATTAAATATTTCATCACCTGAATCATAAGATATCTGAAGTACTTCACTAGAAGCTTTTTTTAGGAAATGTTTTCCATCCAGTAATCATTTATGATGGTCCATTCAGGACTTAGTTCCTCCTATAATTCATTAGACCTAGAGTACTTTCTCAATAATTTATTTCCATTTGATCTTCTGTTGAATTGAGGACATGACCCTGATGAAAAAAAGTTCTCAGATAACCCATCAGAATGGGCTATACCACTTATGGTAAACACTGTTCCCTGGTGTGATGAGAGATAAATTACTATGTAATTTACCCTTTCTCTTTTATTATACAGAAGAGATTTTGGGCTTCACCTGTTAGCGATTAGGACGTACAAAAGAGATGCAGTAGATTTTGGTGACTGCAGGTTCCTGCAAAGTTTCTTGAGTTGATCTAGAAACAGCTGAGGTGCCCAAGAACTCCACCAGACAGAAAGCTAGGGAGTGGTTCTGGACAACTTGACAGTATGGATTAGGCCCTCAAATCTTTAAACTTCCAATGCACCTTCTTTCTGTGGCTAGGTAACAGACTTTTAGGACATTTTGGAATATAAGCTTGTATTCCTCAAAAAAGACAAAGAAATAATTATTTCCAATGGCACTCACAAAGTCCTGATAAGCAAAGTTAATCCTTTTCCTCACCTCTTCTTGTCCCTTTGTTCATTAACCTGCTATTATGACTACTCAAAGTTCTGCTGTCCCCTTCTAATTATTGCTGTTTTTTAGATTAAACCATTTACAGAACCTCTTCACCAAGAAAAGTACACCTCTCCCATCTTGCTTCATCTGTTTCATCAGCATGGAATAAAACCTACGTTAGTTCTGTATCTTTTCATTGGACAACTGGTGAAATAAGGAAAATATCACTAGAAGAATGTTAAAAATTAACAAGAGGAAATACTTAGAAATTACTTTGTCTCAATAAAAAGGCTATCACAAGAATGCAGATTAAATGTATGCCTTAAAAAAACCTCTTTATCAACAATTAAAGTCTTTGCAGTATGAATAGCATCCAAAAGAAAACTGTTGCTACTTAACGTGAATCTTTTGGAATCTATTCATGTAAGCCGACCTGCTCAAAGATGCAACATTTTAATCACCTTTGCACTAAAAAAAAGATATGAATCATTCACTTGTCCTTTGTCTATTTTTTGTCTCATGACACCATCAGTTCTCATATTTCTGGCATCTCAGCTGTGTCTAGGGCTTGGAGTCCAGCAAAAGAGAGAAGTCACTTCTCAGAGCAGCCTCCCTCCTGCCTTTTTTTTGTGGCCCTTCACCATCAGGTGGTCCTACAGAGCAGAGATGATGTGTGACAGCCTCAGGTGATACGCCATGTGTTGCTTCACAGACCAGACAATTAAATAGCTGAAAACTGTCCAGCCAGAGAAAACTGTTTTTAGCATCAAAAACATGTTAAAGAAACACCTATCAAATGACAGATTCTAGTCACATCTCACAAAGCATTTCTGAGGAAGAAAGGGTCTCAAAGAAAGTCTTTTATTTAACTATTGTACTGGTAGCTCAAGGGGATGAGGTAAGATTCAATCTAAGCCTGCTCTAAAACTGACTCCCTCTGGTCTACTTCTTGTTAGAGACTTGCACAGTTCACAGCCTGGCATTGTGCCACAGCACTTCTCACGAAACAGTAATACCTCCAATGTCATACGAAGGTCAAGAAATTGCCGGGACCTGTACACAATTACTCATTTGTCCTTATAAACAAAATTTCCTTTGAACAAACAAAGGCGGTTTTGCAGACACATCCATGCAGCTCTACCCTAAGCACAATTAAACTTTGGTTTTCTCCCTCACACACTGTTTCACTTATTTTAAATACTGTAACATAGAGACTGTGACTCCATGCTATGATGAAAAAGTGAGTGCAGTTATACTGAGACAACTCTGAAAAGTAACAATAGTCAGAAGATAAAAACGCCACCAGTAGGAGCATTGAAAGACTATTATAGAAATGGTGTAAGTATGAAGTCAAGTCATGTATACATACAAATTCATGTTGCAGAACCAAATGATCAACAGTACTCTCTTGTGAGCAAGTACTGGGAAAAAATACATAGTAGCACATAGTATAGACAAATAGCACAATATTTACTTTTATTTTCTCCCAAAAGGACTACAACCTAAGATCAGCTCAGTTTTCTCTTCCATCATCAATCACCTAGAAGTTTCAAAACTGTTAATGAATGACAGTTTCAAATATTTTCCTGTGGAAACACTAAATAGCTTTATAACAACCTTTTCAATGAAAATTAAACTTTCAGCAAGGGATCCACCTAAATTATTTCAATGCATTTAAGTGCTGAGTAGATTTTCTAAGTGTAATATTTTACAATATTACAATATTTAAATTGTAATTAAATACAAAATTTACAATAAATAAATTTTCTAGATGTAATGTAATCACAACTGGATACATACTTAGGAAACATTTTGTGCCCTTTTTCCTACATAGGCCAGGCTCTATGGATAGCTTAGCTATCTTACATGCTATGACGTGCTAGAACATGCCACAATGGACTGCAGAAAGCAAAACAAAGGGAAATTCACAGAGGATCTTTGAGATAGGTTTGAGGGATATAAATGTGAATTTTCCCAACAGGGAAATCTTGATTCATCTGCTATTTCATGGATTTGAAAGGAAATATTTCAGAGCATTTTTACAAAATGCCATAGTCAGATTTACCAGTAGGGAATAAAAAAAAAGTCTGGTTTGCTTTGATAAAGATCTCAGTTTTCACAGAGAACATACTGATTATGAGATTCAGTTAATTCTCAGAGTACTCACTGACATTCAGTTGCCTTTAAGCAAAGTGTTTCCTTTTCCTTCCATTATTTTAGTTACTCACAGGTGGAGTGCATTCTCTGGACACAGAGTGTTGTCTGAACAGAAGCCACCATCCTGTCTTATCTTCTTCCAAGTGGTGGAAGATCAGCCTTAGCAAAAAAAAAAGTAGAAACATACTGTAAATGACTGTCCCTTCTATTAAGAGTGTGCCACATCAACACATGGTGTGTTGCTATCTTCCTTTACAAATGGGATAATCAGATAGAGAGAATATGAGTTACCTTTTTCTTACAGAAAACCTTTAACAGCTGGAAAACATTGCCACATACCCCAGCCTTGTGCATGAACAGCATCGCTATCTTTCCTTGCTAGGAAATATGGTTTGCACTACAAGTAAGGTTTGGATTCACAGTAAAGAAACAAGTAGAAAGTGGAAAATTTCTGGCAGTAAAAGATTCTCTATTTATTTCATTCAATCAGAACAGATGCATATACTTATTTTGCTAAATTTTCACTTATCTATTCTCATTTTATTAGCTTCTTCAAAGAGATTGTTCTCCCATCAACCCAATTAGTTCCTTTCCTTTACTGTACAGTCAACAAACTTCCCTTTACTTACTACCTAACTCAGGATTTCAACTAAGATCACAAGAAATTAAATATTAGCACTTTTTGCACCATCCAGTTCCAAGGAGCAATTTCCACACAGCAAGATAATTAAAACCCATTTTTCATAGTACAAGACTTCTGCAGGATAAACATGGCAAAAAGCAAAAAAAAAAAAAAATTAAAAAAATTGTTCTAGACTATGGCAAAGAAATATATTTTATCCCTTCATAATCTTTCACATATATAGTCTTCGGTATACAAAAACCTGATATGTTTCTTCTGCATAATTTAAACATAGAAAATATTTATAAAGAAATATATACAACATAAAGGCCTCTATAGTATGGGAAGAATTCAAAGTGCAAGTGGTTTCAGAGAGCACAGACTGAAGCAATTGCAGACTGCTTTTGCAAAAGTCTCATTGTACGTACAGATAAAATGCTGAGAACTGCCTACATGACAAATGTCAAGAACAAGTGTTGAATTACTCCCCCCCATCATCAATATGTATATAATTTGACACAAAAAGATAAGCCTAATGACCCAGAGGAGACTAAGAAAATGAATAAAATAAGGCTTCAGTGAGAACAGCTTACAAAACAGGGAACTGCTGCTTCTGTAGGCATCTAGGCAGAATACAAAAATACTGCTTGCAGAAGCAGGCAAAAATAAAAGAGAAAAATCTCCAGAACAGATGCAAAACAAGTGTATAGCTGCATTTTTATCAAAAATTTTTGAGACCAACCATTTACAGACAGGTCAGTCAAAAAATTTAGATTCAGATTTCAAATCAAATCCCTGTACATTTTATCTGATCTGAGCTCAAATACAACATTCAGGCTTTTTCCAATTATATTCTGGAACTTTTTACTGAAGCATTAACTTACATACTTCTTAGGTTAATAATGTGGCAGGGTTAGTTTGCCAGCCAACTGGCTACCAAAGACTAAGTCAGTGATATACAGGTCTTGGCAGCTCATTCAATACTCCTCACAATTTGAAACCATTACAGCCAACCATGAAAGCTACTTCTTTCAACTATGCTGTTTTTTTAAAGAAAGTATTTTATTTTGAAAATATTAGCATCTTTTCTCTCTGTACATTACAGTTGTCATGATAGCATGATAGCCAGTGCTGTCCTAATAATACCATGCAAGAGGCATCTTGAGGAGGCAAAAGTACAAAGTGAAGTGAGAACGAACAGGTTTCTGCTCTTCTGTCTGGCAGGACTACCTAGACACCGACAAAACTGGAGCTTGTGGACTGCCATTCAGATTGTTCAACTGGCTAACTGACACAATTAGCTTATAAGGAGAAGGTCCTATACAAAAGATTAGTAGCAGCAACAAGGAGAAGCTTTGCCTCAGCAGTATTTGAAACTGAGCACCTCCTTTTTCTGCCCTGCTGGTTCAGCATACATGGATTTTGTTTTTCTCGATTTTGTAGACTGTCTGCTATGACTGAAAAACTCCCATTTACTTCAAGGGCAGCAAAGTCAGATTGATACCGCGTGCTTCAGAAAGGCTCATTTCTGTGTTAGATGGCTGATACAGAAACCATACATAGAGGGCTGAACCTTGTCATCTTGCGTAGATGATTGTGAAAACCATATATGCAGTTTTTCAAATTGCTTGAGTTACTCTCAGTAGAGAAGGTTAATTCAGTTTAGACCCTTTTCTGAGCATAACCTCAGCCTAAACAGTACAATAATACAAATTAAAATCAATTACAGTAGCTGTATTTCAAGACCCATTGTTTTATTCCCAGCCCAGAATAGGAAAAGCATCCTGTTATTTGGAACAAGTAATGAACATCTGTGGACCTTTGCAACAGAATTTTTTAATTGTAACCTATGTCAGATTTGATGTCTCAGCAAAGTGTAACATTTTAAATACTTCTATATGAATATAACACAGATAATAGCCCAGTGAACTTGCTGCACTATAACAACAACCAAATGCATCAACAATACTAAGGTTTCTGATCCACGATCAAGCACTCCACACCCGAGGCAAGGCAATGGATATTTGGTTGCACCAAGAACATTGCACTATTTGATGTCAGGACTGTGTGAACAGAGGAAAATCCTCCAGAACATTTCCCCTACCTTCTTACTGCAGTGGCCAAACTCTGTGGAAGACTTAATGAAAACATTTGGGCAAAATTCACAAGGGACAATTCAGAGATAAGAATAAATTCAGTAATACATCAGTAAACCTTGGAACACTTTACAAGACAAATACAATTCATGCTTGCAACTACAGAAACAAAGACAGACACAATAATAAGAGTTAGCTTCAAAGCAGTGTGAGTTGTTCCAGTAGGTCAAAGGAACAAGTTAGAATTGAACTTGTGTCCTCTTTATCTGTATTTGTCCCAGATACTAAATGGACCTAACCCAGAGTTTATTGAAATAAACTGTAAAATCTCACAGAGAACCAAAGGAGCTTTGTAGTAAATCTTACACATAGATCCTGATCCAAGAAAGCAACTAAGCACTCAAGAGAAACCACTCAAATCAACCCCCAAGTAGAAAAGAGCTAACATGAGAAATAAAGTCCTTTGTTCTGACAGAGAACCCTAGCATCTGTTTGACGACTGAACTACCTATCTAAAAGGCTTTATCACCTAGGAAATGAGTGAGTGAGTCTCAGAGCCATATTAGTAACAGTATTGCCTCAGGTGAGATTGCAAAATAAACAGGATTCTAAGTTCTCTTTAAAGCTTTTATAGAGTTTTAAAGATACATTTAAAATTACAACTATGGGCAAGTGAATTGGTAGTAAAATCGAGACTGTTTTGAACAACTGATATAAACTGATCTTAGTGCCATTCATTGGTCCTTCTTAAGTGGAAATACAGTGTGTTAATGAGAGGCTCATTGCAGGACACCAGATGGTTTAACAGAAAATTACAAGACTACACTTTGCAGGTCCACAGCTGTTTTTTACACTGTCATTCCTTGTATGACCACTCTGGTCAATGGAACAGGTCATACAAGACTTCCACGAAGATGTTTGAGTTGTGCTAAGAAATAGCACAATTTTCAGATTAAATCTATTCAGAATGCCTCTTTAATTTCAATGGTGTAAGTCAAAGATTTTCTCCTTCTACTAAAAAACCTGCATCATTTTATGCTGTAGATGTTAATAGCTCAAGCTAAACATATTGCTTCATTTCCTGAACATAAAAACAATTTTAAAAATAGTTTGTCCATGTTTTTAAGTGGCCAGAAAAATTTCATTATGCAACTTGCCATTTAGATATAGCAACACCTAAATGCTACAGAAGGTAGTAAGACAAACCCATTATTAGTGGAATGCCACAGAAATCAACAGGTTTCAGAGCTTGTGAGACTCAGCTAGTTAAAATGCTGCTGTTGCTCACCACTGGAAAAGGCACTGCTCAAATTTTTAGAAGATAAGATTTTTTACAGATATTAAAATGAATTATTCATATATTGAAATGCAAATCACAGTACATAACTGTCGCTGTCAGGTTATAATAATCTCAAAGCCTGCAATGCAGATTGCAAATGTTCATTATACATGTACCAGCTTTGAAGAACCAGCTATTTATTAACGCTGTATCTTGTAAGCTGCACTTCAGTTTTTTCCTATTGGAATTCCTTTAAAGCTTTGCAAATTGTGATTTGTTGATATTTGACTTATTTAGTGCCAAAAAAACGAAATGCTTTTTGCATTCCCATGTGAGCTTAAAACTTATATACACAGCAATAAATGAGAAGATCAAATGACAGATCACAGAAAATATTAATATTCCTATTGCATTAGGAGCAAGTTCAAAATAATGGCCCCCACATATTAAGGCACCTTTGAAGCAGACAACATATTTTGCAATACTAGGGAATGAACTAGGCAAAACAGAAAGGGAGGTCAATGGTAAGTGTGAGAAAAAGTGACAATAGTTAATCACACAGTTACTTTGGTTAATCAAATTAAAAAATTGTTCCATGTATCTTTTAATTTAGTTCTGTTTATTGATGCTCGGAAAATTGATTTAAAACATCAAATGCAAAAATGTCTCTTGAAAAAACAAGCTCTGAAGTATAAAACGTCACCCTTTTAATTTCTTCTAATTTAAAACTCAACTTTGAAGACAACTCTGAGGAAAAAAATCCCATGACCACAGTTTTCATTTCTCTTTCTGAAACAACAGACTTAGACTTCCTCTTCATCTTTCTGTTAACATTTTATTGTAAAGTCACAGAAATTGGACATTTCCCTCCTGAAGCTGATCTGCTATTCCCTTCCCCGCAGTAATGGTTTTCATGCCAGTGGAGCCCTGAGCAATGCCATGCTGCGCATTGCTTTATAGATAGCAGGTATGTTTCACAGCTGGATGATTTCACAGTTCAGAGAAGCACTCAACCAAGTAACAGATCCCAGTTACACTCCAGGCTGTCACATGTGTCCAGGGTGACTCTGGAATGTCTACTGGACAAGACAGTTAAACCTTAATAGTCTTTGCAAGCAACTCATCTAGATAGTTCCAGTGACATTGCTGAGACTTAATAATCTAAGTAAAATACTCATTATTTTTCCATTTGAGTTTCTCTTCTAAAATAGAAATACTATTTCTCCCTTTCCATGAACTTCAATTTGTCTTGTATATCTACAAGATAACCTCTTTTGAGCAAAGACTATGTGTGTATCAAATGTGTGCAGTCACTGATTTAAATTGGAATTGATCCTACTGTTTTCAAGTATGAGTAAAGCAAATACTTAATAAAAAGGGAACTATCAGTTTTGTTACAAAAATAAAAGCTTTTAAACATTCAAGGCATCCATTCACAGATCTTGTGGAAGGATAGTTTCAGTTACAATAAATGCCTGCTATTCAATTCTTTCAATACAAACACTTGCTGTAGGTTTCATAGTAAACGGCTTGATTTATAACGTCCTAATTGGTTAAATACTGCAGCTTTTCAGCCTTCAAGGCTTTTGTATGTGTGTTCTTCAGGGTCTAAACTAATCTTCATACTCACCCTTCTTATTTAATTACTTGTTTACTCCCTGGAAGCAAATCGGTTCTCCAACAGAAGTAATGGGTGTCATTCTAAGAAAATCATAGCGAAGAGCTGCCAGTTTCTGTATCCACCCCTTGAGACATTCAGAACCATGTGTGGGAACACTGCCCTCAATAACTTGTTACCAAAAAATATGATGCTTTTATTATTTTTTTCCAACTTAAAAATGACTGAAGATTTACTCTTAAATTCCAGGTAAGATATTTATCATACGTGGTCCTGATACGCAGTTTACGTAAGTCACAATTATCTGTTACGAGCAGTTCCAAATGGGACTTCTGTAATCATGCAGATCAGGTAGCACTAGTCACTCAGAAAATGAAAAAGCTGAGAGTTTGTTGAAACTCACTGTTAAAATGGCAATGCTGGTAAGGTTTGAGACTGCTGTTCTGGGTAATGGCAAACAGAATCATGGCCTCTCAATTGTACGATACATTCTGTACCCAAGGATATTTCCAGCCATCATTTCTACTCAAAATTTTAATTAAAAGACCACTTTGGGAATAGTTCAAAAATAGCTTGAAGAATAGCTTTGTAGGGTTCTGGTTTTTTCATCTTCTTTCAGGTGAAATAATCTGTCAAAATAGTGTTCTTGGTTACTGAAAAACTAAACATCCAATGACTTCTGATAGGTCCCTGAGACTGCAAATGTCTTTAATTTAAGCAATTTATATGCACATTACACTACATGACAACTCTGCAAAGGAGATTATTACCATTTTAATCTCAAATAAGAATAATTTTAAAGGAATATTTTCATAAATTCTAAATCTACCTTTAATTTTTAGCAACATTCCCTCTACCTTATTAACCTACAATTTTCTTTCAATCTGCTGCTGAATTCACAACTAACTTTTGACAAAAAGGGACTAGTTTGCGATTTTTTAAAAATTGCACGTTTGCTGTAGCCCTTTTAGGAATAGTTATCAATTCACAACACACCTTTTTATGTGAGGAAGTGGAAGATAATTCCAGTTTCTTGTGGTTTGGGCCAGACTGGCCTCTGAAGCAAATGAAAGATGCTCTTGCCTACCTCTCTCTCCAAGGACAGGAGGGAGAGAGAGAAAGAAACTTATTAGTTTAGGAAAAAACTAAACAAATGAAAATATTAATAAATTAATAATAATAAAAAATATGTATATATCCAATATATGCAAGACTGTATCAAGCTCCCAGGATGATGACTGCATCACCAGCAGGCGCAGGGAAAAGTCCCAGACTGGACTCAGGGACTCCCATATGAACTAGACTCCAGATATGGATCCAGGAATGCACGGATTTGGATGCATGCAGGTGAACAGAGTCCACTTTGGATCCTGGCCATTGAAAAAAGATGGCTGACCCTTTCATTCTTCAGTTTTTATACTGACCATGATGCAGATGGAATGGAATACTGTGTTGGTCTGTTTTGGGTCACCTATCCTGTCTGTTCCTTCCTGTAGGTGCGACCCCTCTACATTTTTCCGCCTGGGATCCTCCGAGACAAATAACAAAGTTAGCTGACCTTGGTTGTTATAGCAATTAGTGTAGCAAAAGCCCCTCTGTTTACCATTCCTAGGTATAAATTACAAATAATCAAATCTTACCACTCTGAGAATGAACACTGTTTCCATAATACACTGTTAATTTCAGAGTTCAGTTAGTTAGAAAGAATTAGCTAAAAAGCAAAATTACTAAACAGAAAATCAGTTCTCTTTTACTTCAAACCAGGACACAGTTTTTAAGTAAATATTAAAGAATCAGATAACTCTCTAGAGGTAAAGAGTAGAATACCAGGAACGTCAGTAGATGACGTAGCAGAATTGTAGTAACTCCTCATGTAATTTCTATAGTAGTAAAACAAATCGCCTGTCCTTGACATGTAGTGCACTGCCATAGCAGTTTTATACCTGGATAGGCAGAGCCTGCGGAAGACTGTCTAAAGGATTCATAATATTATTTTTAGTGTATACAACTGATGAAATTAATAAAATGTATGCATTTGCTTTCAGGTTCAAATAACTAAACATTATAGAATGAAAGTTGTTGATGCCCCATCCCTGGAAGTGTTTATGGCCAGGCTGGATGGGGCTTTGAGCAACCTGCTCTAGGGAGAGGTGTCCCTGCCCATGGCAGGGGGCTTGGAACTTGATGATCTTTAAGGTCCCTTCCAACTCTAACCATTCTATGATTCTATGAAAGACTTCATGCTAGCATGACTTCTTTCCAGAGTATCCTCTGTCTGCAAAACCTAGTCTCAATGAATAGACCTTAGAATTCATTCTAATGAGAGTTTAAAGTAAGAAAATATCTTCTGGCTTTTAGTGCAGTCCATTTCCGTAAAAATAATACTGTAGTACAGAACCTTGGCACGGCAAAACTAACAGCACCAGAGATATTCCCAATGCTGTAATTCATTCTGAAATTATGAAAGTAACTAGAAAATTTCTAAAAAAGTATAAAATAGTATAATACTTTATGTAATATACAATAAAGTAAAACATTATGATTTCTACAACCTTTGAATTAACTGTAAACACAGATAGTGAGCTATCTAAAGGAAAAAGATGTTAAAACCTAACTTGGAGCACAGCGGAAGGTCCCACTCCACCTTTTATACATAAAAAAAAGAGCACGTATACTGTACTAAAACATCTTCAGAGAATATTAAAGCCACATGATTGAAATCTCAAATGAAAAGACATCATTATTTGAAAGCTGCATTCAGAGCCCCAAGACTATCTTGCCTCTATGCTTATCATAGCACACTTCTCTGGACTATCACAGACAAATTACATACAATTCAAAGCTGTCAGTAGTTAGCTTACAAAGAGGTAATAGTATAATTTGCATAACTACCCCCATTTTACTGTTTCTGTATTGTAATAATTATAATTTCACACCGTAATAATCACATTGGTCTCAGCAGCTACCATGTATTTATAAGCTATATAAAATGCATTTCTATTGTATTTTGGACACTCATCATCACAAAAACAGTACAAAAAGCTACAAATAAAGACAAAATAGCCAGTCAGTGGCACACTGCAGTAATTAGATTCAACTTCTGTTATAGTCTGTACAACATCTGTGAAGAGAAAGTACTTTTGCCTCAGACAAATATCTTTCCGTGGGCTTTTTAACAGCCTGTAAGAGTTTCTATAGGTTAGATAGTTGAGATATTTGACTTCTTCAAACTTAGAGCAAGAAAAATTCACATGGAAGATTTCCTTTGATACATTAACTAATCAGGTTATACCAAACCAAAACCCAGAGAATCTCAGATAGAACCTTGTATTCCTAACTCACAATTATCTTTTAAAACATATTGTCTATCTTTCTGAATCTTGCTTTTCTACTAAATTTTTTAATAGTCTTCATATTCTGAATAAAAAGATTATAAAGTACTAAATATTAAAAGTGCTAAAACAACTGAAACAGCATTGGGAATTCTTCAGATTTGTAAAAATAGATAAAATTCTGCTCTGTATTCTGTATCTTACCAAAATTACTAGCAAAATACATCCTCAAATGGCAGTTACATATTTCTCATAGTCATTTATTAGGTTAAAGTAAGTCATTATCGGAAAAAGAAAAGTGTTCTGTCACAGACAAGAATATAAGCAGCAACACACCAGCGGGGCTGGGCAGTGGGAGAAAACAGAGGAAGAAATGACCAGAACAAACCAAGAGAATAAAGAAAATGAAAAACCTAATTAAATCTCCATAGAAAAATCTGAATAGTGAAAAGTATAGCATTCACACCATCCAGAACAATATATTATTCAATAATTACTAGCGTAATTACAACTAATGGTAGTAGCAGTGTTCTTCAGTCAACAAAGTCCAATCCCACATCAGTATTTGCGCCTTAATTATGTTTTTATGTCTTGATTAGAAAAGGATTTTTACTCATTATAATACATAAGTACGGGCTTCATGACAAAAGCTTAAGAATGCACTTAATTTTGAATATTACTTATGTCCTATTGCATAAATGTTTTAAAGCAGAAAAGTATTTGCCTGTTAGAAATAAAAAGTTCTCTCAGTTTGCTGCTAATCCCAGCCCTGCTAACCCCTCTCCTTATTACAAACAAGGGCAGACTCTAGAATTTGAAAAAACCTCCTTGAAGCTAGGAGCTGCTTTGCAGAAATTGGTTTCCTCTAGAGGAAGCACTCTAAATGCAGCTATAATGGAGACTCTTTGTGAAGGAACTGTGCAGTCTGGAGGTTATTTGTCTATCTCTGAAATCACAGTCTGTCTAATAAAGCTACCCATTCCAAGAAACACCTATAAGGATGCCTCCACATAAACTGCTCTAGCTTTGTCCCCAACTTTATTCATGCACTGGATGCCCATCTGAATTATGATGCTGTTCATATAGTGTTTACAAATGAACATAGTATTAAAGTCTTCTGTCCAGCATACTTGTGTATGGAACACAGCTTCAGCGAGTGAAAACACCTGTGTATTGAAGATACATCCTGCAAGGCTGACAGCCTGTGGAAGTTCACCAAGGACAATTTCTTTAGGGAATGCTTATGGGGGCAGTGAGCCTGAAGTCTCCCCTCCTATGAAAAAGGTAATGCAGTTCATGATACTGTCGTGACTTTAATATTTTTCTATTTTTCTATGCCATACTAAGAATCTTAAAAACATCTGACCAGGAAAATAAACTCTGTTTATAAACATACCCTTGCAGTATGTCTGGTATAAGGCACATCCCCTGTAACAAAAGATGAAGACCCTCATAAAAGATCTACTTCTCATGATAATTCTGCGTCAAATCTCTTCAATCTCTCCTCACTAGAACCACCTCTGAATCTGCTTGGTACTGTTTCTATCTGGTTGTTAACCACATATATGCCTTCTGCATATTAATGGTAACTGAGCAAGCATAGACAGCATTTCAAAGGTTCAGATATTTTATTTAGAAATTGCAGCAATGGAGTGAAATCATGATTTTGCATAGCTAGAGGCAGCACATTACATGACCTGAAATGGTTAATGAGGTGGTGAAGGACAGAAGAGAAGGAGGAGACTGATGGATGTGCTACAGCTGGGTTGAAAAAACGTATTTCTGGGCACACCATTCTAGGCTGTACTCATAAGGGAGCTAAATACTCAGGGCTTGATCTCATAAAAGAGTCCAATACACACACATTCAGAAAGCAAACAGGGAACTAGCACATCTGCACTGTAGTGACAACAGCAGGAAGAGTTATCCACTGTATGCTTAGAGAGCTAAAAAGCATCCCATGGAGCTCAGAGGAGACTTCCTGATGGGCAGCACCAAAGCCTGAATCCATTCTTCACTGAACACACAGCAAGAGCAGCAGCGCTGCAGGCATTCCCTGACAGCTCTTCTAAGGCACCTGTGCTCTGAGCTATGGAATAAAGGCTACTGCCTGAGTCATTTTTAGGACTGTGCAACTCCAGATTTGTCTACATTGCAATTTAGAAGTTAGACTACAATTCCTGCAAACATACCCATTATATCTTAGACCTATCTAGTTTAGGCAATTATGAAAGAACCACCATGGCAGCACAGTCTACCACATGGAATAAATAAAACCTTTATGTGGGCATTGCAAGTTTTAAAATGTACTTGAAAATTTTCATAACTTATCAAACCGTTAGTGTTCTAGTGAAATTCTCAGTATTAGACACATCTTTACAAGTAGCTGTTACGCCTCTGGATTTTGGTGTAGATGTGCCCACAACAGGGCATCCACATTAATGTTTTAGTTCAGACCAGCAGCCTACATTTGAAGCAAATATCCCAATTGTTGCCACTTACAGTGTTTTAGTCTGAAATATGGAATGCTCTTTCGAGCTCATAAAACGGAGTTACTAAGTATTTTGAAAGGTGATTTTTCTTACATCTTAAAGTCATCACACCTTAAATGCACACTCCTTTAGCAACTTCCAGTATTTGTCCGTATTATGATGAGGATGCCCACTCTTGGGAGATGCTAAGCATGTTCTAAGTCCTGTACCTTCTTTCCAAGCCCCTTCTCTTTTTACTTAGAATAGTACAATTGCTCTAGAAAATGAGAGAGACTCAGAATCTTCTATTTCAAGTGTGTCCTGTGAACTAAAAAAATACCCAAAGTAAACCTGAAGGGTCAAGTGGACACAGAAGTACTCAGTGGATCTTCTTGGCACTTCTGTTTGCCTGGGTAATGTCCTACCCAAAGTACACTGCTGAGCAGCACCAGGCATTATAATGCAATGTACATTCTTACAAGTTTTACTACATGCATATAAATTACAAACTGTGATGCACTACCTTGAACTGTGACATGGAACATAAAAATGAAATGATGCAAAGTTTGTGTGAAATATCTGAAGTAAAAGATCACTAGCTCAACCCTTGCTTTAATTATTTTTTAGATAGGAAGCTTAAAAAGAAATTGCTAAAGTAGCCTTTTAGTAGTAAGATCTTGTAAAAGCTCAAACTACTCTCTCTACTACTGACTCTTCACTGCCCATGCAACTATTCCCCTTTTGGAAATTATTACCTGTTAAGGAACAGCTTTCATCTACTAAACTCAATAAATGGAACACCAGATATTTGTTCTACTTTCAGTGTAGCAAGCACCTGACTGGCATTCTGTCTAACATCTAATATAGCCCATGGTTTCCTTTTATTATGGTAGACTAATTCTTTGACTGAAGAAAATTGCCACAGTCTCATCTACACCTCAGGATCCGGCCACAGCTGGGTGAGTTGGGCCAGCAGCTAAAAAGATTTGGAAAAGTGTCCTATGTTTCAGTCCATTGTCCTTGGAAAAATAGAGAATGCTTATTTAAAAGCATATTCCTCAGCATACAACTCTCTAAAAGATAAGTAAAATTAGTATTTTTTCATACGTAATCATGGTTTGCAAAATGCATACTTCCACAGGAAAGTTTGGAAGTTTAATACTGAAGAAAAGACCCTCATAGGGAAAACATTCCACTGTCTATAGTTACAAATAAGTCCTATTTTGGTAGGTCTAAGGAACTGACATAACTAGAATCTTCTGGTGCACAGTCCCTTACTTATATAGAATAAAAGACAACCCTGCTAAATTTCTTGTGGGGAAAAAAAAATAAAAATTTATGAAGTCACAAAAATGCACCAGCAATGGAAGAAACACAAGAAAATCTGCAGTAAGTTCTGTAAATGAGCTGAGTTTCTGGGCTGGATACTGGCTGGATTCCATAAAAGAGTGTCACACGCATGATCCAGCATGAAATTGCTTTTCACTTGTGTATGTGTAACAGAAATATATATGATGGACTTTTATTGCTGGTTTCCACTCCTATTGTTCACACTGGCAGAAATACTGCTGTATTATTTCAACCTCATAAGAGTGTATTATTAATCAAAGTCTAACTGCTCCTTTGAAAATGAAGTGGACCTCTGAGTATCAAAACACAGAAATAGCTGAACCATGTTCAGAGGGAAGAGGACTTGACAGAACAGTATCTGCCCAATTTTCTGCTGAATCAATATGAACTTTGCCTAGAAAAAGATACTCAAGTGAGAAAATGTTAAACATTAGACTTTCCTTTAACAAAAGTCAACATTTTCCTAGAAAGCAATAAACAACATGTAGCCAAAAATAATCTACATGAACAGATACCATCTCACCCCACATAACACAAAACATCAGGCAATGCAAAAATATCAAAAGGCACTTCAAAAAGAAACATCCAGTTCCTTTTTTAAAAGCATATCTAGCACATAGAACAGAAACCCTTTGACAGAGCTGACAAAAAGAAGTTAAATTCCAATAAAATGTTATTTATCAGATTGCAACTACTCTTAAATTATTGTTTAAGATAATTTGATCTGAAGGGTGACTGCAATAAAATGAGTAAAGTTTCCACTTATTCCTCTTTCTCCTCACACATTATGATCTATCTGCCTAACCACCACACCATTTTCCCTCACTGGCCTGGCTCTTGTGCTCCCAGTGCCCTTCTCTGCATGAACTAAATTCACTAAAATGGCAGGAAACTGTCCATTATATTTTATTCTGCTACTTTTCTCCCTACCCATCTGTCCAGGAAGGGGTCCCTGAACTCCAGAGCTGACACAAAGTAAATGCTAGACACATGAAGTAAGGAATGGGAAGAGAAATGGGAAAAAAATACAATAAGAATGAAAAAGCCATTCCCTCTTCATGTCAATGAAATGTTACATGGGTAGAACTGGCATTACTAGCACGTGGAATTACGCTGCTTTTTAGGGTTAGTCAAAAAGACCAGAAAGGCAGGAACATGGGTAATGCTGGAAGCAATATTTGGTGTTAGAAAAGGAAGATCTGATAGGCTCATGAGACAAAAGAAGAAAAGAATTAATAGCATCTTTGCAACAGAGGGATCAGCAGGCTCTAATGGGCCACAACACAAATGCTTTTGTTGCTGCCCTGGTTTTTCAGGAAGTAGCAGTTACAGATTTTACTTTCTGGACTTTAAAAGTAATTTGTAGATCTCCCTTGAAGATTGAGGCTTAGAGTTGAGAAATGGAAGGTCTAAGATTTGATACATGTGAAAAATGTTCTCTCTAACAAAAAGCTGTCTATCCTTTACTGATTATCAGTGTAACCACACTCAGGATTTCAGCTATCTCATTCCTTTTCCTATCTATTTGCGTAGATTTAAAGAAAGAAAAACAGCACTCTTAGGAAGAATAATGTATATACCAATACAACAGAATGGAAATTTTCTCTCTTTGGCTCTAGCACCAACCATAATACTGAAGACATGCAACTAATAGTTAATTCTCTCTTGTCCTTTATTACTATGCAAATAAGACATGCCAGAAATACATGTATATTGTTATTCCTGCAGGTTGATTTGAAACAAACTCCATTTAATAATAATTTAAAAAAAAAAAGTTAAAGTAAAATTAACTTTTAAAGTGAATACTGTTATTAAGCCAGTAAGCTAAGATAAGAACACTGTGGTGTTCAGACCTTGTGATTATGTTAGAAAGCTTTGTATAATGCTGACAGAACTTTCTGAAGAAATCTTTCACGTGGTATATGTTGCCTTTTGCTCTGTACGTGGATGTATTTAAAAGTTTAGATACCTTACGCAAGGAATAAAATCCTATTTGACATCACATTCCACAGAGGTTTCTCTAAATTATGAAAACTAAATCTCTTTCTCCAGTGATATAAAACTATAAGTGACTGCTAACATACTTCTCAGATATCAAATATGGCTCCTTCAAGATTCATATTGATTTACAGAAAACTTAGAGATTAGGAAAATATTAAGAATGAATCCATATTTTAAGTTTCTTCAGGTCCTGTAATATTTAACCTAGTTGAATACTGCTTGAAGTCAAATGTGACCACTGAAGTATGATAACATGTGTTACATTGAATCATAGAACGGTTAGAGTGGGAAGGGACCTTAAAGATCATCGAGTTCCAACCCCCCTGCCATGGGTAGGGACACCTCCCAATAGACCAGGTTGTTCAAAGCCCCATCCAGCCTGGCCTTGAACGGTTCCAGGGATGGGGCATCCACAACATCTCTGGGCGACCTGTTCCAGTGCCTCACCGCCCTCACAGCAAAGAATTTCTTTCTAGTATCTCATCTAAATCTCCCCTCTTCCAATTTAAAACCATTACCCCTCGTCCTGTCACTACGCTTCCTGACAAAGAGTCCCTCTCCAGCTCTCCTGTAGCTCCCTTCAGATACTGCAAGGCTGCTATAAGGTTTCCCTGGAGCCTTCTCTTCTCCAGGCTGAACAGCCCCAGCTCTCTCAGCCTGCTTTCCTAGGAGAGGGTCTCCAGCCCCCTAATCATCTTCGTGGCCCTCCACTGGACCTCTTCCAACAGTTCTATGTCCTTAAATGATAACAAGAGAACTTTTGATGAATGTTACCACTTGATGTCAACTGTACTTCAAACATATCGCAGTTTAATACAATTCTGTAGTTAGGATCAGTAAGTCAAAGTTTGAAAATGCTGTAGAACATGAAGCCAGTGACATGATACTCAAAGAAATGTCCCAAAACTTAAATTGCTGACAACTTAGAAGCACTTAGAAGTATGTGGCAAGGAATTGGGATATCTGGGATTTAACTATGTAACCGCTGAATAACTGAACTGAAACATGGTAACACACTGTGCCCTTAGCAGCAACAGTTCATGATTTTGAATGACTAATTTGAAATACCCCTGCCCAGCCTTCATTCCCATAGGTAGTTGCTTAATGCTTTCTGGTAAGAATCACAGTCCTGTCACGGTTTTCGGTATGAACAATCACACCCTGGAAAAAAGTAATTTCTGAAAACTGAAGTCCTGAACAAACTATAAAGATCCAGGCCTCAACAACATACAGTTTAAAATTTGTTGCTGTTCTTCCTAGCAAGTGACCATTCTGTCGAGAGGCTTCACTTTACCCAACGCTTCTGCGTGGATTCCTATCTCCTGACTTCAGGAGTCACAGTCACCCATCAGTAGTTCTTCTAATCATTGAGGGTTGACAAGTAAATTGAGAGGGCAATCCACTCACTACAAGACAATTCTCTTTTTCCATACGTGAAGAACAAATACATGCTAAACTAATTGGTTTAATAAAGAAATTAAAAAAAAAAAAAAAAGAAAAAAAAAAGAACTGCTTTAAAAAGAGTTCTGGATAACATCAGGTTACAATGACAGCTACCGTAAATATTGCTTGCTTTTACATACCAGAAGGGTTCATAAAAGCCCAAGTGAGAACAAAGATCCCTTAGTTTCATAGCTGCGCACACAGTAGTAGGACAAATGGATAAATAGGTGGTGAAGGACACACAATTTCTCTTACTTAGTGACTTTACTGCCCATTGTCAAAACCGCAATAGCTATTAGGTGTGTACTGCTGTCAGATTTGTGGATTTTAGCTCTTTATTTCCCCAGATACACTTCTTTAATCTCCAGCCACTGTCCCAGTGAATGTATTCTGAACAGAATTTAAACAAATAAATGTTTTTATATCTTGATATAGAAAAATTTAAGATTTGCTGTAAATATTTGTTTATGAAAATGTCTCTCATAGGTATAGTAGCATATTAACTGCCAAGACACTTGAAAAATCAAGAAGTATATTTACAGTTATGGTAACACAAAAGAATAAGTAATAAACAAATCATGATAACACGAGGCATATGTAAAGTACGACCGAAAGTGAATAGTTAGCTGATACCAAATGATTTAAAGGTTTTCAGCTGTAAGGCATAACCAAAGGCGTAAGTTTATTGAATGTGTAGGTGTCTCAGGAAACAAATTGCTCCTGGAGGCAAGATTTCAGCAGTGTATGCAGTTTGCTATCTTTGGGCACGGTGCTCAGAACCACTTTCCTCTCTGCTCCCCTTGGTGCAAAATCAGCTGCCCAAAACATTGAAAACTAGGGTTAATTGAGATTCCACCAGTAACTATCCCCATGAGCCTCTAACACCACTTGTCCTTCCAAGAGGCAATAAAAATAAAGTAGAGCAAAGTCCATTATCTGTGCCATAGGTCCTACTCTCCAGACCAGCACATGTGCAGAAGGAGTTGCCCAGGTGTCTCAGTCAGGATTTCTAAGGCAAGTACGGAGCCAGCTAAACCACAGCCCCATTGCCGGGGAATGTGAGCAGACCAGACAGTTGTCTGTCACACTCCAGGACAGTAGTGGAGTAGTGGATCTTGGGATTTAGCTGAAATGAGAGAGTTGGATCTTTAAAAATATGTAAATAGTATTTTTCAACCTTGCAGTTTTCAACCTTGCAGTTTTCATTTATTTAGTAGATGTCACCCTAGTCATTTAAGTTCCAGATTACTAAAGTTAGATTACCAGTTTCTGATGAAGGACACAAGTACTCCAGCAGGTGCTAACTTAAAATCCAGCTGAAAGATCTTTGTATAAATCACTTTAAAAGAAGCATTTAAAGATATGACTTTGGCAGCTTCCTAAAAAGAAAACTGACAGAACACTATGAAGAGCATTTGGTTCAATATTGATTACTGTTCTGTACTGTACTGTTCTGATTACTGTACTGAAGACTGTTCAATAAGGTTTCTAATTAAGATTGATTTGTTGTGTCCTTAGCAACGAAAACAAAGATGGCACCTGAGAAAAAGAAAAGGGTCGTGTTTTTTATTTCATTAATGTGAACACACATGCCATTTGAAGCAAGCAAGAACTTGTTGTATCCCACACTTCCTCCTGTTCACGCACACATACATACAGTAAGCTGTATCATCTGAAAATGTGCTGTATCAAACTCACACTACACATACATAGCCAACTGCATCTTAGTCAGAAAGCTCTTAATACGATTCTGACTATCTGAACAGAAAGCACCAGAAGGATGCAATGCTTCCTTTTCACAGTGCCTGAAAGAACACCTCACACATTCAGAGAGGAAAAGGAAAAGAGATTACCAGGCCATTAAGTTTCTTCACAATTGACCTCCGTGATATTGGAAACTATTCTTTCTATTTCATGTCCCGCTGCCTTCAACTATCTCATGAGACAGTTAAAATTCACATGCAAGAGGATTAAGATCTCACAGTAGTTTCCTAAAGATATTTGCACTCTTTTTCCTCACTTATGCACATCTACTTTGAAGCAACTATTTCTGCCTCAAGCAAGTTACTTGCTCAGAAGAGACAGACAGGCACTAGCCTGTAAGCTCTATTACTTAGTCAGCTGAAAGCATTCACAGGATTTTGAACTTCCACAGTCTTTATCAGTATTAAAGAACGTTTAGCACTTCAGTCGGGTGTCACTTTCCTCTCCCAAAGTAGACATCATGGTTATCAGCAATGTCATTACATGACCTTGAAACTATCCTCCAAGATTATCTCTTCTAAGTAGTTTTCTTGGCCTTTCTGTAACAAGTTCCTGATTTCTTCAGGTACTGAGGAAATGCAGAAGCTGTGTCCTGTCTCCAGCGCCCTCCACCATGATTATCCTGCTGCCTCACTGCCTTTGTTTGGTAATCCCATTATGTTAACATTAATACATCTTCCAGCTGTCTGGAGGCTGTGAACCTTCATTTAAATGCTTCAAAACCAAGTCTCCATAAATTTCAGTCAAGAGCAGATTCTTTCATCACCTTAATGTAGTCTTCCTGGATTTGCACTGACATCACCAAACTGGACATACCACTTGCTATTAATGTATAGCTACAACATCACAGTGGCATAAACCCACAGAAAACTGATATTGAATGCATAAAAAATTAAGCATTTATTAATAACCACATTCATTCAGGTCCCTTACAATTTTGAACTATACTCATATTTCTGTGTTGACAGAAATTACTGCCATCTTGTGATACCTTGAGAAGTAGTTAATTGACTTTGTACTGGCAGATGCAGCTTAGGATGAGGATGAGGATGCACTAACTGTGCAAAGTGGTCAACTGCAGCAAGTAGCTTTTGCTTTCCGGAGTATTTAAAAGCAATTCAGGGTTTTGTTCTCATTAATGCAAGCAACATTTATTTATTAAGAGTAGAAGTAGAGCCTATGGCTGTCTATTTGATGTTATAAGTGGATCAGATAGGCTGTGATGAGCCACAATTTATGAGCCAATCTCAGCCTGACTTGAAATTCAAAATCCAAAAAATTTCTCATTTTATGTGCTAACTGAATCTCATTTACACCAGTCATAGACAGATTCAAATAATTTCAGCTAAACTTTGGAAATCCTTCATGTATCTCACTAAGAGCTGTGAACATTCTTCAAAGGCTAATTTCTACGTAAGTGTACTTGGCATTAAGGGCTAACTGAACCACTCTAATACTAGGCAAGTTAAATTTGTCCTATTACTTCTGCTTTATGAATTATTTAGCCAAAGAAGCAGCAGATAAAATTCTCCATCTGATATACCATGGAAAGGACAGGAAAGTTTCCCTCTGCTTTTCAATAGAAACCTCTGCTGCTGGTTGCTCTTTTACCCCTTTCTCCCAGCTGGCAAAGATGCATCATTGTAATGAAACCTGGATACTCTGGTCCCTGCAAGTAACGGGGTGGAGACAGTGAAAGAAAAGTGGCCAAGTTTTAATTAACGCATTTGTCTTTATGATTCACACAAGCCAATTGTTTCTGAGAAGAGCTCACTACATCATGACCACGCCTCAAATGTCAGCAAACCTGCCTATTAGGACATCACTTGCACACACCACAGTTTCTTTTAAATCATCCTCCTATGAAAGACCACAATTTAAAAAAGAAAACAACACCCCAACCTCTTAAGATTCCAGAGCAATTACCTTAAAAGCATTTATGCTAAAGTGCTATTGATTGTTGTTCATTAGCTTTCAGCACATGTACAGTACAACAAAAGGAGAATTAAATTTAGCTCTCTAATTACAAGGGATATACTGAATTACCAGAAAACAATGCAGCAGCTTGAGAGCAGATATTGCTGACATATGGCATGATAGTGCTGATATATGGCATGATATATGCTGATATATATTCAAACTGTATGTCTATCAATAAGGGTCTCCAAGTTTTTCAGAGAGTTGCAACAAGCTTTTTACATGCCATACAATGTATAGTATTATATGCTACTGCTAAAAGGTAAAAATCAGGACACATAATTGCCTAATATAAACAGAACTAAATATGCCATGTTACTTATAACTGAATCATATTTATTTTGTCTGGAACACTAAAATTAAAGATGTTTTAACAAAAAAGTAAATTCTTTTTGAATTGAAAAAAAAATTGTCCAAACTGAAAAATGAAAAGGATAGTCATTAAAATTCTAAACTACTTTCTCTGTCTATCTATCACTGATATTTGGAAGGAAATTAAAAAAGGTATTTGTTATTTCAAATGTGATATACTTGGAAGACATGTCCAAGTCTCTTAGTCCAGTTGCATTAAAATTTGCTACCCCAACATGTTTACAGACAGGTTTCAAGAAGCTAAAAAAAGATGGCCACAAAAACAATTAAATATAATTTAAGGAAAAAAACAACAAAACACTAACAATTTCCAGTATTAATCACAGAAGCACATAACCTTCATAGAATCATAGAATGGTTAGAGTTGGAAGGGACCTTAGAGATCATCGAGTTCCAACCCCCCTGCCATGGGCAGGGACACCTCCCACTAGGCTGCTCAAAGCCCCATCCAGCCTGGCCTTCAACACTTCCAGGGATGGGGCATCCACAACTTCTCTGGGCGACCTGTTCCAGTGCCTCACCACCTTCACAGGAAAGAATTTCTTCCTAATATCCAATCTAAATCTCCTCTTTTCCAATTTAAAACCATTACCCCTTGTCCTATCACTACTCTTCCTGACAAAGAGTCCCTCTCCAGCTCTCCTGTGGGTTCCCTTCAGATACTGGAAGGCTGCTTTAAGGTCTCCCAGGAGCCTTCTCTTCTCCAGGCTTCATCTACCAAATCATCCTGAGAAGTAGACAAAAAGACTTGGAAAATGTTGAAAATGAAGCCAATGCATCTGGTATACAAAGCTTGCCATTCAGTATGCAAAGAAACATGCATAAACATCTGTCTAAAATAATCCCATCAGTAGACACTACTTAAGAGATGGAAAATTTACATGATTTAAGAATAGAGAGGACAGAAAGAGTAGCCAGCAAGAGCTTGATATAGTAGCCTTGTTTATACCATAAGCAACCTATCTGGTACCTCAAAAATCTCTTATTTTAAAATCTTTTTAGTGAGATTTGATGACCACTCCTGTATTGCTGAGATAATTATAAGACACTTACCAATGCAGCCTAAAACTGCAGGAAGAAAGCACTGACATAAACATAGCCAGAGGATATCAAAGATGGTGAGAAACTTAGAGAAGCACACTGGGAAGATTAAAAACATCAGGATATTTTTTCCTTAGTTTTCAAATACAAGAATTGACAAATTTGAACATTTATTGTGAATCAACTGACACACAGCCAAATTAATTTACTTTCCATCCTTCCACACGAGTTTGAGATGGAAAGTCAGGCAGATGCCAGCACATTTTCTACTTGAAATATTAATGAATTTAGTTTCCACTAGAAGTTTTGTTCAGGATGGCCACCAGGGATTTAAGAAGGGAGAGAAGTACTGTTGAGGGCTTCTCATTGCATTCATTTTGATTTGATACTGAACTACCACTGCTGACTTTGCTGGAGTTACTCTACTTTGTGGTAGTGTAAATGAGAGATAACTCAGTTTCATACAGTTTATGAGCTGTCAGTTTTTTGCATTTACTGTAATCAAATCAGCTTATTTTGCAGTAGCTAGCTCTTCCCTATCTGTAGCACTTTTGCAGTTCACTAGTTTGATATCTGCAAATGACACCTTTGAAAATGATCCACAAAGCCAGCAGGTGGGCACTTGACAGATTTATACCCATTGCAACAACAAGCTGTTGCAAGAAACAGCTAGAAACAAAAATCAAAGCAATGAGCAAGAAAGAGAGTTAATATACTTTTAAAAATGTGTATAACTAGTTCCACAGAAAGAAATAAAAATAATTTTTCCTCCGCTAGCAATATTGGCCAAATGAAACAAAAACAGAGCTCAGCTATTAGAATTATTATATATATTTCTCAATTTTTATTACAATACAACTCAATCTGATGCACAATTCCATATCAGTTGGCTGCTATGAATATTATGGCACAACATAATGTACACCTCTATCTGGAAATGACTGGATTGTAAACATTAAGATCAGGACTTGAAGAAACAGTGATAAATCAAAAGCTCAGAAGCATTAGTCAAAAAAAGAGCACATTTTAGCCTATGTAGCCACCTTCTAAAGCATGTGTGCTGCCAGTGATACTCTGCATACATGTATTTGGATGTAGCTTACTACCAATGATACATGGGAACATTGTTTATTGTATGACCAGTTTACATGCATTGTTTATACAGACACAAATGTCCTACAAACACTCCTGCAGTAACCTGCACCTTGCAACAGAAGATCAATGAGCTGCCACAGTGGCCAAGCTTCTCCCTTTTATCAGGATGTATTGAGCGGCATTTTACTGCTTCCACAGCTGACTTTTCCATGGTAGTAAACAAGTTCAGATAGCACATTCAGATAGCACAAGACTGATAAAAAGATAGCCAAAGAGAGATCAAAAATTACACAAAAGTAATCACATTTCCAATTTTACATCTATTTACAGTTATCCTATATTATTACTGTAAGAGCCTTATGTTGAACAGTAAATAAAGAAGCTGCCCCCCAATTTTGCCACAGACATGCAATCTGGGAGTTTATTTCCCCTATAACATAAAAAAAAAATAATCAAGAGAGATACTTTTTTACGTTTTCTGCAAAAATCACAGGAAATATTAATTGTTAGGCACAAAGTTGTGAAAACTGTCAAGCTGTCAAATTTGTTTCATTTTGCAGGCATTCAAGTCCATAATTTGTTCTTTATTAATAATATTTTTCAGGTAGATCCACTGGGGCAGCAAGAAAAATGGACATTTACAAACGAGGTTCTGTGAGGAAAACTTGAAAGAACTAGCATTGTTTAGCCTACAGCAGTCAGGTTTAGACACTATATCATAACCACCTTCAAGTACATAAAAAAATCTGCTACTCAAATAAATTGTTTTCCAGCTATACAGTGGATATGACGAACACCAATGAATGAAAATTTCTACATGAAACACTGATATTAGCCATTGGGAAAAAATTGTAATTGTAAGGCTAAAAAAGTACTGCTCTCTATTTCCTACAGAAACTCTGGGGTGTCCAGTACCTCTTAGCAAAAATGATAAACTTCCGTATGGAATGACACAAATCCAGTTGGATTAAGCTGGTTTTGAGCTTTTCTAAATCAATGTGTCTGTAAGGGAATTCATGAACTATTTTTGACAAAATGGACACAATACATTTAATCAAAATTAAGTTCAGATTCAAGATGTTTGTTATACATTCATTTATTATTCACCCTTGCTTCCCTATTCACTTCCTTTTTCATGTGTAATGAATGTATAAGATTGTACTTAAAAAAATAATAATGAAATAGTTACACTGAAATCTTATGGCCAAGCAGCAGTACAGATCAGAGTAAAGAACCTGTCGATTTCTTCAAAATTTTTCAGTTGATTCTAACTATAACCTGTTTGCAGATTCATGAGCAAGAAAAAAAAAATCCCATATTCATCAACTAAATGATTCCCTGTGAATAATTCATTTAGCATGAGCATAAACCTATACTTTCAAAATTGAAAGAAAGCATGTTTTTGAATACGTAGGTGATGAAAAATTATCAAATAAATACATTTCTTTCTTGCGAAGCTAGATTCTAGAGCAGAATGCTTGGATTTATTCAAGTTTCTGTTGGGACTTTGTGGATAACAGCATCACTTATGGACAAAGAATTCATCTCTTTAAAAAAACAAAACAAAACTGTAATAGCCTTCTCAGAAGTTACCATCAATCCTTATTAATCCATGTGCTGTCCAAATTACATTAAAGAATGTACCGTGGCATCAGACAGCAAATGCTAACATGGGTACAAGTTATCCCCACGGGGAAAATTCTGATTGGACACAAGTGGTAAATTTTTCACAATGAGAAAATCTGCCATTGGAATGATCTCCCCAGGGAAGCAATGGATTCTCCAACACTGGACCCTTTTGCTGGCCCATCTTGTTTAGACCATGCTTCTGCCATGAAAGGTTGGACCAGATGATCCTTGAGGTCCCTTCCAACCTGTTATTCTATGATTCTAGGAACCTTTGACACAAGGCCTGTCAGCATGACCTAGGTCTTTGACCTTTACTGGAGTCTGGCCATCACTATGTATGCTTGGTGGGGAGTAACAAGACACAGTGGACAATGGCTGGTAGAGACACCTGTACTCTGATAGGCTACATGTCTGAAAAAAGCATGGTGATAAGGTTTTAGGTACCTTCCTGACCTCAGCATGGGAAAAAAGTAGTTTAAGAGTGTAATTCAGTTTTACTCCTCAATCACACCTCTGATTCTAATGGAGTTTCTCTAATCATCCTCATTGTAGGAGGCATCAATGATGTGAAGAATATCTAAAAATGTATGACCTTCCTATGCAGTAGAAACCTTTGACAAATGACATCTCTAGTGTCTTTCTTTTAGGCTGGAAGTCAATCACCTTTCAGTTATCTTAGGTGTAAATGAAAACAATGAAGTTACTCTGTCTAAAGTTAACCAACATGCAAGTTCATATTGGGTTTTTAACCTCAAATAATAATTAAAGCATTTTGATGGCTACACTTCAGTGCTAATTTATAATTAACTTCAGGTGCTGCTTTGATCTTGCTGATATATTTTTTCCCATTTTCTTATCAAGAGTCTCCATGCAGTCTGTAATTATGCTTCTTAGTGTGACAGCAACTTTGAATAAGTAGATGTATTAATATATGCTCTAGGAAAATATCAGTTGAGTCAAAGCAAGCTCATACCACTAAGCCGGAGTATCATCTGAAGCGCTGTTGATTAAAAATGTAATATTATATAAGTTCATAAAAGGTTTGCCTTATAAAAAACCAAACAATGATTCTCAACTTTAAGGTAATGTATGACAGAGAAGTAATGCTAGCACCCTACCAATAGACACACATTAAGGCATTCAGAGCATTAACATCACAACACTACAAAATGTGAGTGTCGTGTTTTATATCCACCTTGGCTCTTCCTCTAAAAAATAAGATATTTCAAACGTCTTCTGAATAGTGAAATATTGAACCAAAAGATTTTTTGAAAGCGTTAAAAGCTGTTTTAACAATGCAGTGACACAGCCTAACCTACCTGAAGCAACAAATACAAGGGAGAAGAGCAGTATAACTCATTTCCTCTGCTAAACGAATGATCTGTAATTCTCAGAAGAGAAACTGTAATCTCGTATTTTCAGCACATAAATAAGACATGCACCAGAGACAACATAATTGAGATTCTCATATTAAGTGCTTGCTTTCTGAGAAACATTACATGAAAATGGCAACAGAATGGCTAAGGGTAGCTCTTCTGTAAACACATCAGTCTCCAGGTACAAATTGGGACTGGTATGACTTCTCTACTCACAAAACTGATGTTTCACTGACATGCTACTTCAAAATCCAAAAATGGCCACAATTATGCTTGTATAAAATATACTTTGTAGCATACATTTCTTTTCCCAGACAGAGAAAGTCTGACTGCTACAGAGTGCTTTTATGACAACCACACTAACCTGCAGCATGGATGCACAAATATACCTGCTTGGTCAGAGAGGACAGAAATGGGGAGGTTAGTATTATTCTAACTATAGTACAGTGCAACCTTCTTGTGCAGAAAAGTTTTACAAAAACTAAATTTCCAGATGTGTTTTGTGATATCATTTCATGACCCTACAATTTCTAACTCATTGCTAAACACGTCAACAGCACGGGTACATACTAATCCTGACATACTGCTTGATTACTTTTTCAACTGACACAACCTCCTCACTTTAGGACCAATTTCATTCAAGCCAACAATTGTGACAGTACTTCAAATATGCACAAATCAACATTCCAAGCTCTGCTAGAAGGATAACCGCAAGGTGCATGTCACTGACGTGTTTGTAGCAAAGTATATCAGTACCTACTCTGCTCTGCCTCTCCTACCAGGTTCTGAGACACGCTGCAGAGAGGACTGCACAGCATCAGGTACAGAGTTCCTTTCTGAAAGGAAGAAACATGTGTCTGATGCAGTAACAACAGCTCCCTTCAGCTTTTGTCTCCTTCACAGTAGAAATGGGAGGCAACTAAACTATAAAGGAAGGAGTCAGAGCAAAACAGTTCAATTTTCACTCCTAATTATGATCTGGAGTATCTCACTGATTGTGCCTTCCAAATATAGTCACAGAAACATAGCCAGAAAGTACTGCTATATTAAAATAAAGCATCAATATGTCTGCTTTGCAAAAGAGTAATGCTTTTTGTGGAAATGAAAATATTCCATAAAAAATGGAGAGGGAAAAAAAAAAGCCAAAATGTGTGAAAATCACAAGCTGAAGCTGAGACTGATGGGTGACTAAACAGGAAGCCACATCTTTCATTTTATTAATTTTTCCCTTCTGCACAGCTGAGATAAAACCAGACAAAGTAGCACAGAAACTTTCTAACTACAGAGACAGCAGTCTTTCCATCATAAATCATCAGATGAAAGGCATGATGTGCTTATTTTACTGCGGATACATTCATTATTCTACCTGGTAGCAACCTGAATTTTGAAAAATAAATACCCCTAGTACAATCGTATAGTCATGCCACACAGCACAAACTGGAGATCTGCCAACTGCAAATCAAGTACTTGGAGGACCTTTTTTTGTATGCTGAAACAACCGTGCATCCTCATAATATCTATCTGGGCTATTATATTTTTTCTGGTTAAAAGCAAGAATTTTGGCGTGTGCTTTTAAGATAGAAGCTTGTGTTGTCCATAATGGAGCTCCCACTTCTGCAGAACACTACTGAAGCAGCCCTACAAGAATACCTGAAAGGACCTTGCCAAGGATATTTTTGAGAGTGAGAATTTTTTTGTCTCTATATTAAAAAAAAAATTCATTTTCCCCTTTCTAAAGTGCTCTCTGAACTCTGTTTTTTCTGTTCAAAAATATTGCAATCCTTCTTGAATTATCAAGGCTTGCATTTTGACATCATCATAAACAGCTTTTATTAAATATTAAGAAAACCCACATGGTAACCTATTTATAATGTCTTCTTGTTAGTGGTTCTCGTCTTAGACATTGTAGTTTCTTTATGATTGTATGATAAAGATTAATTTATGTTTACAATATTTTTCTTACGGTTATGACACAAAATACAAGTGATGCCTTAATGATCCATGTTCATCTTCAAAGAGTTCTATTCAGATTGTCTAGAACTTCTCTCAGAAATGCACCAGCTACAGCATATCTTTATATACGTACAAATGAGACCTTCTATTCATCTATTTAAGAATGTACAAGAAACTATGAATATCATCACTATAATATGCAAAGTAATTTATTATATACTGATCACCAAATTAAAATGAAGCAGGACTGCTTTTAATCCCTTCTTGGATTTTTGCCTTTGTGGAAGAAGTAGGCTTGGGAAAATTATACTTGAAATTACTGTTCTTCAGTTCAGCTCTTCCATATTTTTCTTCACAAATTTCATCTATACCTGTTGAACTGCAGCAGATTAGCTTGCATTCTGTGTTAGAAATTCACCGGGATCTTCAGTTACTCAAGCATCATATAGATAGAATATTTGAGGGAGTTTTACAATTCAGATTTTTCATAGAATCATAGAATGGTTAGAGTTAGAAGGGACCTTAAAGATCATCGAGTACCAATCTCCCTGCCGTATCTACCTATATAGGCAGCATCCCCCCAAAAACATCATTAACTATGCCAGAATAAAGGTCTGAGCAGAACAATGTAGCCAGCCTACACCACTGCTATAGAACAAGCATTAATTGTAGCTGAAGTAGCTAGTTTAAAACCGTCTTACATGTCTCTAGACTTCTACACAGCCAGCATTTATGAACTTTGCCTGGGGTTCTTGTCCGTGTCTGTAGTATAGTTCACTGTTGTCATAATGCCAGACAAATGCTAGTATTTTGATCCATCAGTGTTCAAGAATCTGTATCTTGGGGTTTTTTACCACATTTTCTTTCAAAACATGCCTACTGCAGCTGCACAGGACAGAAGAAAATGGGAAGAAAATGCAATTTCATCACTACTGAACTTGTTACTGATGACCGTGTTTCCTATTCAAGTAGTTTTACCCTATTCCAATACCTAAGAAGAGGTGATCAAGAAGATTAAAGCAGGTTTTACTGAGGCGCATGGCAGGAAGCTGAGACACAACAGTCATAACTTGACACATGGAAAATTATTTGGCTAGAGGACAGTCAAACACCAGGACACATTGCCCAAAAAGCTTGTGGAATATCTGTCCTTTGAGGTTTTCTGATCCAGACTGGATGAAGCCCTTGAGCAACCAGCTTTTCAATTTATTTGTTACCCTGCCTTGAGAAGGAGATAACAAACAAGCAAAACCAACCCACAAATACAGAAAAACAGCAATCAATAACTGAAGCTAAGACAAATTCGAATGAGATATCAGTCTCAAATTTGCAACATTGTGACACTTACGCTTTCTGAGTCTATTATCTAGTCAGTGATAAAACCTGTTAGGTCTTTTCTCATTTGTTTGGGGTTTGCTTTTTAAAAATGGCTTCTCTTTCATAGGCTTTTCATTAGTTATTTGAGCTGAAAAATGTACAGTCACTGTCTATCATAAATGTTTTTGTTGAAACCAATCATATGAATAAAGCATTGTTTGAGTGGTATCTGCAGAATGTGCTGCAATACAGAAAAAAACCTCCACAGAACTAAACAGATTATCCAGAGCTGCAATGGCTCATTGCCTTGTGGAATTATAGAACAGTCTTTTAGGACAGAAAATTTCAGCTCCCAATCTATTAAAATAAGTGCTTGTTTTCTTAAACGTGTTCAGTGCTACAAAGTACAAACCAAGAACTAGAATGAAAACGAAATAGCAATTTAAATAATTGAGTAAGTTAGATTCAGTATGGTAAGAATTGCATGATTCAGTAAGAATATGGTCACCTGAAAAAGTTATCACAAGCTAAGCAAAGGTATGAATGTACAACACCTCAGCTAGTTATTCATAGACGTGCTGATATTTTGTGGTAAGAAACTTCACATTAATCATGAGGTGAAGCCGAGCACCTAGGCAGCTACCAGAGAATACTAGCCCACTAGAAAATCCATACTTCACTTTCCTCATGACGGCTGGTTTATGTGCTAATAACCCACTGCAGTTTTGGAAACAAAAGCTCCTAATTAAAGCCAATTTCTTTTCAAAATTAGTTGTAGCTCTGGATGCATGAATACATTATCATAATGAATTTCTGCCTCCTCTGAGGGAAGAGGTGAGCAAATAACAGACAAAACAGCCAGTGACAAACACCAGAGCACATTCTTTGCATGTGCTGTACTAGCAAAACATGTAAATGCCACAGTGATCTCCTCACGCATTTCTGCAGCTAAATGCTTAAGGGAACAGATCAAACATTTTAGAACAAATCTTACAGCACTGTAAAGAGGAGAAATGCCAACTCAGTCCTAGAGACTAAATTGAGTGCCTTAATATACATATATACAAGTTCATGTAAGTGGAGACGGATACCTACTCTGAACATGTACATCTAGGCAGGTATCATCAGGGACCCAGTATCTTTTGATATATGAACCAGCTGTTCAGGAAAAAAAGTAATTTGTTAGCAGCAATCGTTAAGGTAACCTGAGAATCAGAGAAAAAACTGATACAGAGTGACTTTGTGCAGAAATGGCCACATGTACCTGCATCACAATGCTGTTTGATACCCATTATGTAAAGATCAACCCAAGACCCCGAAACATAAAAATACATAAAGCTACTGACTATTTGCCTTTTCATAAAAGTTCCCATAAAAATCTAGTTATTTTCCTCCTAAAGTGGTGTCATTGCAGAAGACAAAATAATCCTGAGACAATAAAGCAAGGCTCAGGCTAGCTCTGAGGGCCTTCCACAAATTCATGACAAAATTCTTGCTGAGTTCACCAGGGTTGCATTTTCACTTGTGCCTTTGCCTCAGGTTTGCATCACTGGAAATCCCAAATCACTTTGGGCTACAACTTAAGCTGCAGCAAAAGCAGCAGCCTAATCTGTGATCAGAATGTCTTACTACAGTGCACTCCTGCCTACTTCCTGAAGCTATGCTGCCTGCATGAGAGCCTCCAGGTTGCAATCTCTCCATGAAAATCCAGTTCTCCGTTTCTGATGTACTGCCCAAATAGAAAGGCTGCAGAATGCTGGCACTAACCCACTCTCTGTTTAAAAGCTGGGAGAAGGGAGGTAATACATAAATACACTAAATTATAGGTTTATTTCCATTATAGTGGACAGTGAATTGTTAAAAACTGTACCTACAAATCTTAGTTTCCTTTATTCAGCAGAACCTTCTGAAATAATTCATTCTACAACTATGCAGGTAACAACTGAACATTTTGCACTCCTACAGCAATAAATGGACTAGAGAAACAAGCAATAAGACATGAAATGCTACAAAACATACATACCTCCTTCCAAAGGGGGAGAAAAAGGCACAAGCCTCCAGCATCCCCTATTTTAACCATCAAACTTTTTCTCCAATGTTCATAAAATCCCTACTTAGCAACAAATCACTATGCATTCAAGAAGCAGTAAACACCATTGCTTCTGCAGTTTTTCATCATCTTAGGGTAAGTAGGTCAGAAGGGACTACCTTTGTCAGAGAAGACAACCTCTTTCTACAGGGAGACTGTCTCCTTGCACAGCTACAGCAAAATATGGTATTTCAATCTTTATTCTGCTTTAATGCTGCAAATAAAACTGAAATAGCTTCCATGAATAAAACTCTAAAATTTGAGGTTAAAATAAAATATTTATTCCAGAATAGAATTCATATTTTCAGCAACTCTATAGAGGACAATTCTACAACAGTTAGAAAAAAAATAATTATTGCTCTACTTCTTTGGACCAAAAAAAAACCAAACTAAAACTGCTTCCCACTATCACAGACATCTCCAGAGACAGCTCGGCTCCACACAACCCCTTCTCTTCACAGACTATTCAACTGCAAACTGTTCTTTATGCTCACACCTTGAGCATGAATCCCAGTGGAGTACTAGATTACATCCACAAAGACATTAACATACCTCCACAGGTACAAGCAAGCAGCATTGCTGAATTTCATATATGTCATCCCAATAGCATTAATTACAATAAAATGACAAGTAACCTACCTACTACATATGTGCAATTATAGCTACACTGTATGCTGCAAAAGAGGAATGCAGGCTAATTAATGGTCTTTGCTATATAAAGAAGTCTTAAACAAAGGGTTGCTATTACCAAGGGAATTGGCCTTTTTGAAGAAAGACATGCTGGGGCTGGGAAGACATACAGCACAACCTTTCTAGCCAAGCCTGACTGCAGAAAGCAGCCCACGGCATGCAGCAGTGTGGACTGCTGGCCCCAAGGGCTCTGTGGGAAAACATTGCCATCACCTCTGGGACTCTTACAGTCACCTCTTCCAGGCACGCCAAACAAGTTTTTAGGAATATGGTTATGTACAACAAATGCATTTTGAACCACAGCCTAGCTCCAGCTTCCAATAACCAAGGGCAGACAGGAGGCAGCATAACATACGCAGGAGGTGACACACCGTGGGACTGTTTAGGAAAGATTTATTAACAAGAAATACCTACGCCCAGAGTGCACAGAGCACACGGACTCACTGCACCCCCGGACACGCTGAAGGCTGCCTTGCTCAGCCACCTGTGTACGGCTTTAATACACTGACACAGGAGCCATTTGCTCCTACAGTGATTTCCCAAGTGCTCTCAATACGAACCCCTACTTTACACACCAGCTCAGGCACCATGCTTACTTTCTCTCAGATTAATAAAATCATGTTTGAGGCCTCTTCCCTGGGTTGCTCTCAGCCTTTTGAAAGGTCGAAGGGGCACAAAATGATCAGTACTCACCTCAGGCCGCTGCTGCCACCTGGGGGACAGCACCCCTTCCTGGAACCTTCTGGAAGAGTCTCCAGTACTCACGTGACGAGTGTAGCCCTCAGTGGGAAGCCTTCAGCTTCCTGCTTTGCCTGGAGAATGGTCCCCTCACAGCTGCGACCCTGCCAGGCTCTGCAGCACAGCTGATGATCAGCCCTGAGGGCATAATCACACAGAGCTGCTTCCTATCTCTGGTTATGCCTACATCCCTTACAAATAGGCAGATGGGCCCAGTAGCCAAAGAGTTCTTAGCACCACTAGTATGCCTCAGTGTGTGAGCCATGGCCACCAGGCAGGGGAAAGGCCACAGGGCAGCTGGAGCAGCACTTCTGGACTAGTATCTCCTCATGAAAGCAGCAAAGATGGGTGCTGGCAGCTGCTCCTTTGCCAGGGGCTTGGACACTCTGTGCCTCCTATGTCCAGCTGCAGCTTAAATCCCCATCTGTTTGTCTAAACCCCAACAGACCATGACAAAAATAAATGTGCCTAGGTAGCCTCTATATCTAAAAATGATGCCTGTTTATAAAATATTTTTTATAAAGTCAATGATACTACCAGTGGTCCGAGGTAAGAGTCTAAGCAGTTATCACTGTTTCTGTTTGTTGTTAGTAATCACCTCATGAATTACATGGTTTTATTCAGGGTAATGACTAGGAAGTCCTACTTGTGAAGACAATCAAATCTGCAGTAACCCCTTTGTGCAAAGTCGCTATAGAGTAAAATTTCTGTTTGTTGCTTTCTACAGTTCCAGTTTTGCTGAGAAACCAGTTTTACTTGCACACCCTGGGAGGTGGTTAGATTCAAACCTGTACCTCCTGCCTGTCAGAGGCTTTTCAGCTGTCCCTTGGCCGTGAACTGGCCAAAACGTTTCTTGACCCTAGGAATGATTTAATTTCACCACAGCCTAGCAGAGATTCGCTGCTCAGCCCATGGGCTTGCGTGTCTGCTCTCCTGCACCTGGCCCCTGCACCACAGCACTGTGTCCCAGGGACCCTCTCTAGGCAGAAACCACCTTAGAGATCAAAACATTTCAATTTAGAGGTTTTTATTCTAATACTGTCAATTTGAGATTTTACTGAGCCTTTCAGCAAGAAGTTTTGATACTTGGACTTCTTCTTCAGTTCAGGATGAAAACAATGTTGAAATAGCATTTCCCTTAGGAAAGATTCTACTTCTCAGTCCTTTATAGTTATTATTTCAATCATGACTCTTTAAACAATGTTAAATGGCATAGCTAAGCATCAAACTGGGAATTGCTAGAGAAAGCATGCTCTGACTGTTTCTCCATTTCTCAAAAATCCATTTACAGGGTTGCAAAGGTATTTGCTTTTATATGCAGCCAGTGTTTCTGCTCCCACAGCAATTGTGCTCTGTATCTGAACTAGCACTTTAGGAAAAAGAAAATGGAAATTTGTTATTTTCTGCCCTTGGAATTAGTTTCTAAACTTTGAAACATTCTCAGTCATCTGTTCATAAACAAGAAGTGGTACTCGGTTCTTTAACACCTGCTTTTATTTGACTGAGAATACCTTGTGTTCCTTTTAACTCTAGTTTTACTTAAGGAAAAGGTCCCTGAAATGCTTTCATACTCAAATGCATTATAGTTCAGATTCAACACAATATTTAACCTCCTACTCTTTTTGATATCTACACTAATTTATAACCTGCACAGAAACTTGGAGCCAAAGCACTTCAATGAAGCTGGGCCCAGTTCAGTAAAACAGTCTTTTTGGCTCACTAATGACAATAGGAATCAAGCATAAACCTGAAGTACTATAGGTATGGATATACTTAACCACTCAGAGCATGTAGCTAAGTACATTTCCCTGTAAGCTGCACTGGCTCATTTGCCATTCCTGTCCAAAATAGTCACTCTCAGGAAATGGAAAGAAAAGTTGGCCCTTGTATCTACATAATTTATACAGTTTGAGTATACTTGTACTTCCAGTTCTGTGATGCAGCTAGATCTACTAAAAATGGTGTCTTAATATAACTATGAACGTTATATCTGTAAAGAAATGCCATTTACAATGTAAGAAAAGAACTGCTAAGTTGCAGTTATTCCAGAACAAAGCTATATGATGAAAACCTGTTAAAAGATAAACAGATGAAAAATAAACTTTTCAGGCAAATCAAGCCAGCCAGTGGTAAAATGATAAAATACTTAAATAACTCTTAAAAAAATTTATCCCTAAAACTCTCAGCTAGATGAATACTGCTTGATGAAGCGTGCTCTCATTTTTCTTTTACTACATAGTATGTATAAAGAAATTCTTTTCAGGAATTGATCTGTTCACGAGTGTGTTCATTTTTCATTGGCATATGTATCTCAACACTGCATCCTTCTGCTATGAAGGAAGTTTGTTTAATTCACAGAAGTTTGGAGGTGGAACCTAATGCCTTATTTGTCCCCTGTATGATAGAAGCAGTTTCCCCATCATTCTTGTGTACTGGCCCCTAATCATGTTCCCAGAGAGGAATGTACCAGTGATGGTAGACAGCAACCTTCTTTCTCATCCTACCATTTTTTTGTTCAGTAGCTTTTCAAGCTTTGAAAATTTCTGTATGTTCTCCAAGAGAAAGTATGCTGCCCAAGAAAATCTGCTATTAGAAATACCCTTTTTGCAGAGTCTAATTAGAAATATCCTGTATGTGACCATTATATCATTACCTAAATGTTATAAAATAAATGTAATAATTTTAAAATTATATTTCAATCATAATTATTAATAAGGATTTTCAGATTCCAGTAATGTTTAATTATGTCATCACTTTAATTTTATTACTATTTTTTAATTTTCATAAAATATATTAATTCCTTATTGGATGTGAACAGATTTGATTTACCAGTTGATGACCTAGGTCACAGTCTTTCTTCACAATTAGTTCTTAAATTTGAGTGAGCAAAGAAAGGAGGAGTGTGGTGCTCAAACCAGTAAAGAACAGTGTGTATTTGAAATAATTTTATGACTCAACACGATGTCAAACAGCTAAATTCTCTCACATCTTGGTTCCCCCGTACATTACACCTGCTGTTCATATGCTGTTTTCTGTGAGTGTATGAATGATGTATTCTATGAAATGCATGCACAAGGTGGCCTCATCATCTTCTGTGGTTCTGCATATAGAACTGCATATTGCCAGCAATTAGGTACACATACATTACAAATTAGATCTTCTAGTTGCACAAGTTAAAGGATTAGTAGGCAATTTAGAGACAGGGTAGTAGTGAAAGATCTGAACCCTCTAATTTCGGTATATCCCCATTTAAACTGGATGACTTAGAATGCCTGCTTCCTCAGACAAGTGAGTCAGGATTAAAGATACAATTCAATTATTAATTATTCATTAATTAAGAATTTAGTTGACATATTGTTGGGGTATCATCTTTGCTCATCAATACCTAAAATATGTGTATATAAATTCAATATACTGCATATTTGCAAGTGCTAGCATACAGAAAAATCACCAAGTTCTCTGGAGTTACCATCAACCTAATTTTGAGACAGGATCCTTACTACCACTACTCCAACTGATGTCAGTGGCAGTGGTTTATTATTAAGCTAGACTGAATGAAAACACGGGCTTTCTGTCTGTACCTGCACACACATACTCATGTACAAACACACATACAACTTTAGGTAAAACTACGTGTGTCTTCCACTCTCCTCGTATGTGAGCTATGTAGCAGAAAATTAGTTTTTGCTCTTTCCGAGGGGAACAGAGGAAACTATTAATTCTTCTGCTTCACTGTTTTATCTCATCTTCCAAATATAAACACACATTCAGCTCCATCCAGGTTACTCATTAATTTCAGTTAAAATTGTAGGTATTTTCACATAACTCTTAGGAAAATTGAGCCTATAAAGACAACGTGTCATGCATACCTTAATAATCCAATGCATACATGTAATGCATTCAAGTACTTTGCAAAAATAACACAAAGGATGATCACTCCATGTTTGCTACTTGCAAGTCACCTGTACTTTCCTATGTGAAACTTTTCTTCTTACTATTACTGTTACTCGTATGTTCCTTTTATCACCATAATAAACTGCCTCTACCAAGAAAATTTTATTATACTATGTTTGCTGGTCCCAGCAGAAAAACATTTCACTTCTATGTAATGGAGATATGTTTGTTTTCAGGTCAAGCATGCAGTTCTACTTCTTAAACATCATATCTTCCACCTTCATCCACCACTGCTAGCCTTACAGTAACTTCTCTTGCAGCGGTCTAACCCCATCGGGCACTTTCATTATCATAAACCCATACTATGCTTAGCATAAATATTGTCAACCACAGACGTAGTTTTCTAGGAACTTATTAGGTATGTCATGTTAGCTAATCTGCCATAAAACATCCCCCTACAGGGATTAAAAGAATGACATGTTGCTGTTGTGAAAGTATGAACAAGAAAAGTGGTGATTTCCCTGACAGGCCTGGATGACTTTTGTGAGTTCAGCAACATTAATGTATGGAAAACAGAGCTTCTATGCTCTGCTTTGGCTAGAACGTGTCAATCTATCCTGTTAAAAATATCCACGACTTTAGTCAGCAAACAAAAATACCTCATCCTCCTGCCTCTGAACTTAAAGTCATATCCCACTGGGCCTCATCTGGGGAAAGACTGGACAGAAAGTCCAGCAAGCATAAAATTACTCAAAATCTTAGAATTCTGAGCCTCTGTGTCATATTTCTTCCACAACCATTAATAAATCCCTTGTCTGCATCAGCTACATCAGCTGATGTCTCAATCTAGAAAATTCACTGAACACCATGGTATTTCGATTCCTTATTCCATTAACAAGGACAGTAAAAGAACTGATGTATACAGGGTACATTCTTCTTTTGGCAGATCCTGGCTATTAAGGAAAGTAATACATTTTTTAATGATATCAGAATATGTCCTACCAGCTATTTTCACATTTTAGCTGTCAGAATGAGTAAGCCAGATGCTTCTGAAGAAGGAATTAGAGGTCCATTTGCTAAGCTGAAGGCATTTAACATTCCTGTCATATCATATTTTATTAGGAAGACCAGTAAAGGATAACAATTGTTAGACACTGTTCTTATTTCAAATCTTATGCTGTTAAAAATATTTTAAGTTACTTTTCTATCTCAAAAGAATTTGGAGTTACTACGATTCTGTCAGCAAGGATAATGAAATAGCTTCTGAGAAGCCAAAGTTTCTCTTTTCCATTCCTGTCACCACTGAACCTGAAAGATAGAAGGTTATATGACATGGGAGGCTGACACCCAATATGCTTCCTGTGAAGAACACAGTTCCATTCTGGATCAATTTTGCAAGCAAATAGTGTGATAAGGGTGATAAGCTGTTACCACACCACCCACTGTTTGAATAATTGCTTGCAAGACATTTCTGTCCTGCACTGTTCCCACCAATCCTCAGTGAGGCACGGAAGGACTTGAACATCTGCTGACTCTCTTCCCTCAATTACAAAAACCTCACTCAGGATCTGCTACAGAGTTGGGGTTTTTTTACCTACTTGTGAAGCCACCAATTAATCCCTCCTAACTTTAGCCATTTAATGGAAGCATCCAAGCTGAGGATGCAGTCCAAGCTAAGACTATCCCTCTTCAAGATTGATTGCAATGCCATAAGAACCAGAAATGCCAAAAGCAAGCATAGCTTCAGGTCTGTTCCACTGGGTGGTGCGCACTCACAGCTCTCACTGAAACTGAACACCTCATAGAATCATAGAATCACAGAATTGTCTAGGTTGGAAGGGACTTTTAAGATCATCTAGTCCAACCATCAACCTAACTGATAAAGGTAAGCCATGCAAAAAATAATGCAGCGGGTTCTTTCTATCTTTTGAAAAAAAATTTACTATTTTAATTTTTCAGGTCATGTGATTAAAAACCATGCTTGAATCTTCTTCTTTGCTTGCAGGTGTGCAGAATGCTTGGGGGAATGCAGAAGTCTTCTCTGCACACCATGTTATTCCCGGAGGTAAAGAAATGTTTCTGCCTTCAGATATCCATGCATAGCTCAGCCTCCTCTATATTTCTCTTTGAGTGTCCTTGTATTTCAGACTCCTAGGCATTTCTGGACTCTGCTTGGTTTGATAGAGCCCCTTTTTGATCCTGTCTATGGGTCACAGGGAGCACAGTTCATACATCACTCTTGTAAATTAATTATGTTAACAGATGAAGGGTGGAATCATACCAAAAAGTGTGTATGTACCTCTGAAATAACCTAAGTCAAAAGACTCCCTCCTTACACAAATAAGGTCTCTGTTTCTGAGAAAGCCTGAGGCAAAATCGGCAAGACTGCTGGGGTTATTGACTTCTTTATTCATTAAGTCAATCGAGAAATAGCAGCAGCTCTGTAGCACTGGGAACATCCCATACTGTCACTTTTTTTTACCCTGCAACTTCTGGTTTCATTGTCAGTGTTAGTGCCGTTATTCTGTGGTTCTGCTTCCTTACTGTTCCCTCTTCTCTGCCTACTCCACTAATCAGCACACATCAGATCACAGCATTTAATTTAAAATTCTTTCAAACCTTATGCACCTTCTAACAAATAATTCCGCTCTGGTCATTGCATAGCCACATTTTTCTTTGTGTTCATGTGGCCAGGGAAAGTGACTGGATTCCCTCAATCAGCAAATGTTCAGCTATACTAAACGTGTGAGATTGCACCTGGCCAGTCTATTTCTGCTAACGCCAGCATTTGCTATACATAACTACTGTTTTAAGGATCAATTCTACAACATAGCTTCTGAAATGTAGTATTTTACCTTTTCAACACACAAGGGCTTCTTAATAAAAGGTACCATTTCAAATGTACTTTCCTGTCAAGCCAGATGCCTGTGTAACTTATCTCTGTAACAGCACTATTTACTTTTTCTGCATGCCAGGGCAATAAAAGCACAAAGGGTAAGAAAGCTGGTCTAACTAATAAAACAAGTAACAATTGTGTAGCAGTTTATCTCCCTTGGTAGGAGAAAATGTCAGGAGAGATTTAATTCTTAGGGAGTGGTGACCATTTTGCTTTTCATCCTAAGGTCTTTCTTACATTGCAAGAGCTTTTTACAAAATGAAAATGAATCTCTAGTAGAACTTTAACTACAGGGCATCAAATTACAAGCTGAGGGAAATAGAGAAATAACATGACAACACTGCCAGTTCTTTTTGCAGGAGATCTGCGGCACCTCATTGCAAATGAGATGTCAGTCCTGTAATTAGCAATACAGTCAGTATTAATTTTGTGTATGTTACTTCACATCAATCACTGTCCTTTCTATGTAGTCAGAATGTTTTATAGAAACTAATTTGTAAACAATATGCATAAGTTTAACCCACTTTAAATTAAAATTGTCAAACATCTAGCATAACTTTCAGTGAATACAGATAACTGTGTGCATTTGTGTTTTGTCTCCTAAGTAGGAAAAGGGAATGTTTTAGCTATTTGCTTCTACAAATAGACTCTTAAAATCTGAATAGGACCTAAGGGAAAAACAAGCATACATTAAAGATCATTAATCCACATTTAAAACTATTGTAACCAACCCGTAACTTATTGTTTTGTCAAAAATAACAGAAAACTGAAAAACGCAGGGGTACAAAGTTGACAGTCAAAGGCAAAACTCATCCAGCAATTCATAATTTATGAAGCAATATCTAGTCTTGATTTAAGATCTGTCCAGTGAAACCTAATACACGGCTTCTCTGCCAAGTAGGGGTCCAATTGTTAAAAAAATGTTTAATCTCCTGATTCTCAATTTGTCAGTTTCAAACATCAGAACTTGCTTTATTTTCATCTGATAGATTTCAGAAAGCCCTCTGTAGGAAAATTATATTTCTCATACACTATGAGAACATATAAATTATATTTCTTGTGTAACAACAACCACTCTTTCACCTTATACTTGATTGATTAAGTACATTGAGCTCCTGGAACTCTTCCTCTTTAATACATTTTTTCCTATGCTTTCATTATTCTCACAGGTGATCAACAACCTTGCTGAATTGTGAACATTAGTCTTCCACTAGGGGACCCCTGAAAATGCCAAATAAAACAGAGCTTCTACTTAACATTCTCAGGATTGCATTAAAAACTATACTGCAAATTACATTCTCTCTCCCACACCACAACTACTTCTGACTCAAAATTAATTGCTCATCCATTGCTTGCGAGCCACGTGGATCCTATGCTTAATATGGGCAGTAGGTTCCTTAGGTGTTTCTTGCCGTTAGATTCATTAACACAACAACCATCAGGAAATTTTTCATGTGGCTAAAAGAACATCATGAAATGAAATTAATCACAAACTGTGACTCTGTCTTCTCCTGTGGAGACTTCAGTCCAGATCACAAACTGTAACCTGCCAAAAATGCAAATTTCCAAATGGGCTACCAGCTTTCTTTCAGTTAAAACCAAATTTAATCTAAAAAGTATATACATTGTACATCTTAGGCATGGTTTGCACAGTTTTCAGGTCGACTACCTGCTTACAAGTCACACTTCTTAATAATCTGTTACAGAAAATATCTATGTATAAAAGGTGTCAGAAACAGAGGGGCATCTTTTCATATGTGGTATAATTTTTCAATACCTTATGCCTTTTCCTGCCCCCCAGTTTGGGACTCACTGGCCACCACATCAGAAATGCTCACACCTCATTGGCTTCAAAGGCAGAATTAATTTGATGCACCTCATTGGGTCCTTAAAACCTGGGACTTTCATTTTAGCAGGTTTACATTTTATTTTGAAAATATAGCAGATATGCAAAGACTGAAAGCTGTGCTACACTTGCTTAAAGTATAATGCATACACAGTATTCAGGAACACCATTGCCATTATGGCTAATAGGAAAGTGTTCATTTGAAAGAGACTATGTGGCCCACGGAGTTCAGTCTTTAGAAGTTTTCAGCACAGGCCTAAACTCCGAATTCTTTATGACCAAATACAATGATCTCTTGATTAAATTATTAGTATTGTATAAATGAAATTAATGTAAATCTGAGATTAGGAAACAGATCAAGGCACATGGCACAAAGTTACAATGAAGATGCAGTGAATACGCTCACAAAAAACAAAACTAAGATTTGAAGGGGGATGGCTACAGTCAAAGTATCCAGCTCCCACTAAACCAGATGACTTTTAACTCCTCAGAATACAGTACCTTAAGGTCCCTAGGTCAGAATGGACAAGCAAAGAGTACACTCGTGTCAGTATCTGGAAGTGTTAATTGTTCTTTTCCTGAAGAACAGTTTCTGATATCTTCTCTCAGTGTGCTTGCCAGACAACTCAGCTGTGCATTTCAGCCTGCTCTTGGAGAGTTTTCTTATCTTCTGCATCCCTTATAAGCAAACGTCCAGTCATGTTGTGTCTGTTGTATCTCCATGGTAACTGCTCATTTTAAGATCGTTCTTGAAAATTCACTTGGTTTTGCCTTTCTGACTAACAGTTCAAGAGAGAAACTACTGCCTTCAGTCCCATTGAGACACAACGCAAAAGTAAAGTGAGTAACAGCATTGAGTCCTTTTTACATAAAAAAGAATACAGGGATTGACTGTTTCCTCGAAATCTGTCATTTTCCCTTCAAGAAATTTCTATTTATTTGAAAATACTACTGTGAAGTTCTGCACTTCTGAAATATTGGGCACTTTATAGGAGTCAAGACTTTACAGATTTGTTCCCTCCACCCCTATCAATTGATGTCTGGGCACGCACATGTTACTGAGTGACAAGTCTGGTGCACACTTGTTTTTGCTCTGGTAGGTCAGGATCCACCAGCAGAACCATGATATCACCTCCAAATATCATCTCCATGCTCCCGCCCCCTCTTACAAAATTAAAAAAGCAGCTTTTGTTCTTTTGTGTGTTAGAACACATGCTATTCCATGAGTAACCAACATAGTGTCTCCAAATCGCTCGTATCTGAAAGGGATATTACCAATCCATTGGACCAAATTCTTCTTTGAGCTCAGATTAAATTCCATGTGATAATGACATTCTACTCCAAGAGTGAAGACAGCTTTCCAAGGAACTAGAGGACTCACATAGAACATAATAAAGCAGACAAATAAGTTATGAAAACGTCCTGGAAATTTGTAGCAACTACTTAATATGGATGCTATGATACTAATAATCCAATCCTGCATATACAGATGAGCGATGTTCCACGCTGCTTTGCAACATTTCTGCTTGAACAACCCCGTCTGCTTAAGCTAATGTTGTCAAGGGAGCTAACGAAAAATTCTTCTAAAGCAGAGGTTTGTGATTAGCTTTTGTATCCAGTTGCACACACAAATACAATAACAGGTGGAAGATTACTAAAGAGTAGAAGGGAATGAATTTTCCACGTTATTATCTTTCAGAGATGAGAAGTACAAAGCAACACCTATTCTATTATGCATCTGGCACAATGGGCTTCTCTCTTTGTGCCAGATGTGATCTACTTGTTAAAGGAAAGTGGAAATCCAATTAGAACATATCGTGAAGAGACTGACCTTACACTCATATGAATTTTCATTAAAGTAGCTATATAAAGCACCTGGTATGTTGCAGGCTGCAGCTGTCAGCTTCAAGACTTACTTGTGAAAGTCCTAAAGAAGAATTAATTGCAAGGTAATGATTGCAGCACTATGGTTAGCTCAGCTTGCCGTTCCATTGCAAGAAGATCCATTTCATTACCAACAGCTAAAGCAGGCCTTTCCTACAGACTCTGGGTCAGATTCTAGGAAGTCTTAAATACCCACAGTTTCCAGTAATTTCAGAGGGCTTTGCCAGCATTTATCACCACACAAGATTTCACCCAGGAATAGTAATTGGATTTTTTCAAACCGCTATTCTCTTTTGAAATTTCATATATCCAGCCATACTGGATATCTGGGGGTATCTGATAGGCTAATTTGCCTTTTTTTTTGGTTTTGGGTTGTTGTTTTTTTTCAGAAAAAAAGGTGCATTTGCTTTTTAAATGTGTTTACTTTTAACAGCCTGCAGGTCTTTATTTACAAATGCAGTATATTTTTGGACAATCACATCAATTTATCTCATCTGCTGGTTTTGCCCTTCATTATGCAGAGTGACTCAAGAGGATGTCACAAAAAGAACCGAGTACAGAGCATCTTGTCTGTTCATCTCCTCTCCTAATTAAATTCATAGCTTTAAGAATCCAGACCTTTTCCTTGATCTGACAGGTAGCAGAACAAAGCACTCGTATTTTAGGTGTTGTCTGTCATGTTTTATCTGTAGAAGACATTTACATACTTCAACAATGCCAAGAACATAGCCTTCCAAATTCATATAGAAAATGGTAGCTTTCATTAATCACCGATTAACTAGGCAGCAATCCAGAAGAGCAGCTTGCTCTAAGAGCTTAATACCAACTGAACATCCATCAATAGATTTCTAATATATCTGAGAACATTTTGTACTTCCACTAAAAATTTCAGCAGTAGAAATGTCAAGGAGAGATCGCAACAATGAATAATTATTTTTTATTACTGCCAAAGAGTTAATATAATAATGGATGTCTACTTTATTCCCTGCTTGTGAGCTAACCAATTGTTAATACATGTTTTATATGGCAACATTACTCAAACTCCAAAGCATGGCATTACTCTTAGCAAAGAGGTTCTCATATTTTGCCGAGTAAAAATACCATAATGCAGAATAAATGCTACCCACTGTTGTTTTTTTTTTTTTTGCAACATTGCAGTTCTGCAGATAGCTGTGTTAAAAGCTGGTGTCAAATACTGAGTTTCTAAATTAAGATGTGTACTGTCACTGCATGCAGAAACATGAGAAAAACATGCTACAAGAACTTGTGTTCTATTTTCCACACAAAAGGCTCAAAAGAGATAGAATAATCACTATTATCTCTGTAAGACCTTCAGTATCAAGTACAGTAGCCAACAGTGGAGGCACATAAGCCTAACTGAGGAACACAAGATAGTCCATATAGGCATAAGTGATATAAAACCTTTGCTAGATGTACAGTGATATTCACCTCTTGAGCAAGTCTGAGGCTTCATTCTTCACCAAAGCCTCTTTTAGACAAACCAAGCCCCTGACACTGAAAAAGGTCTTTATGCTTTCTAATGCTGGCACTTCACTGCTACCTATTGGTAGCTTTGAGCACAAAATTTTAACGAGAAGTTTGCCTTCAATCTCTTAGCCAGGTAAAAACTTGGCTGGATGGCCAGGCCCAATGAGTAGCAGTGTATGGAGTTAAATGTAGCTGGTGGCTGGTCAGGAGTGGTGTTCCCCAGGGCTCAGTAATGGGCACGATTCTGTTTAGTACCTTTACCAATGATCTGGACAAGGGGATCGAGTGCACCCTCAGTCAGTTTGCAGACGACACCAAGGTGGAGTGTTGATCTGCTTGGAGGTAGGAAGGCTCCACAGAGAGATCTGGACAGGCTGGATCGATGGGCCAAGGTTGATTGTATGAGGTTCAACAACACCAAGTGCCAGTTCCTGCACTTGTGTCACAGCAACCCCATGCAGCACTACAGGCTTGAGAAAGAGCAGCTGGAAAATTGCCTGGCAGAAAAGGGCCTGGGGGTGCTGGTCAGCAGCCAACTGAATATGAGCCAGCAGCATGCCCAGGTGGTCAAGAAGGCCAACAGCATCCTGGCTTGTATCAGAAATAGCACAGGCCAGCAGGACTAGGGAAGCGATCATCCCTCTGTCCTCAGAAGTGGTGAGGCTGCACCTCAAATACTGTGTTTTGGGCCCCTCACTACAGGAAAGACATTGAGGTGCTGCAGTGTGTCTGAAGATGAGCAACAAAGCTGATGAAGAATCTAGAGCACAGGTCTTATGGTGAGCAGTTGAGGAAACTGGGATTGTTTAGTCTATAGAAAAGGAGGCTGAGAGGAGACCATATTGCTATCTACAACTACCTGAAATGAGGCTGTAATGAGGTGGTGGTCAGCCTCTTTTACCAAGTAACAAGTGACAGGACAAGAGAAAGTGACCCCAAGTTGAGCCAAGGAAGGTTTAGACTGGATATCAGGAAAAAAAATTTCAAGAAAAGGCTTATCAAGCACTTGAACAGGCTGCCCAAGGAAGTGGTTGAGTAATCATCCCTGGAGGTATTTTAAAAAGTGTGTAGATGTGGGACTTAGAGACATGGTTTAGCGGTGGACTTGGCAGTGTTAGGCTTATGGTTGGACTTGACGATCGTAAAGGTCTTCTCCAACCTAAGTGAATCTGTGAATCAAAATTGCCTTCATTGTTATCCTTGAAGTACTCATTTTGATAACTATTTGGTAGCTACGCTGCCTCTTTTCCTATCCATAAACCAATGACTAGTTGCATCTTTTGTGCTAGCATATTTTTCTGTACGAATACTTCATACTCTTCACTTCCATCTACCCAAGTAATAAACTCAAACTACCTGAAATATAAAACAAGGGACATTTGTGTCTCTCAGAGCAATTATGATAAATACTTTCAAGCAGCCACGAATCCAACCAGTATGGCTAGTTTGGCTGTGGCAATATAAGATCTGAGTCTGGTTTAGTGATGATATGAAACACCTCATAAAGATCATAGAAGAGTTTTATAAATAAGAAAAAGAATGAATAAGTACAAGTTTATCTAGCACAACCAACAGCAGAAATTCTAGGGACACAATATTTCACTTGGGTGGTGATTTTCTCCACTACTAAGAGGTGATAGATATTTGCAAATCGCTGGATCTGATTATAACCTGGTCTATCTCTTAATAGGAAAAAGCAGAAAACTCTTTCTGTTTTTGACAAACACATGGAGTTTGTGCCTGCCTGCAGGAATAGTTAGATATGAACTGCTACTTAACTATCCCCCAAGAAAAGACCAGTGGTTGGGAAAGGGAAGAGACTAGAGCTTTAACTTCATCTTCCCTTGCACAGATTAGTACAGAAATGTCCTAATCCATTGATGTTACAGGCCAGAAATGAATGGGTCATGTAGGGAGACAGGAATGGTTCTTCAGAGAACAGGCAGGTTGTCTGGTAGACCTGCTGTATAGCACAGCCAACGCAGGAGGTTCAAGCCTCACAGGACAATCCAGCCCATCCAGTAGTGAGAAAAAACAACTTTTCTGTCTGGTGAACAGCAAAAATTATTCTAACTGCCAGCAAAATAAACTGGTAATTTTTTCAGCCCTGCCGCACCTTTCTAATGAAATCACAGACAGCTCTGCAGGGGCAACTTTGTTCATGTTCAAAGCTTTTTAGAAACCTTGAATAATCTTCATATTCCTCCTGTGGGCAGGAAAGTATTAGTACCTGCCAATTAAAATCATTACAGAAATGGAGGCACAGAGAAGCTGTAAGAGCACAATTCAGATATTCTTAGTCAGACTGCCCACGCATTCCTGAGCTAGATAGTGTTTTGCTTCATTTGAAGTTATTTTTCCTTTGCTTTGTTAAGAACTAGTGCATCTGGTATGAAGATGGGGTTCTTACTCTTATCTTCCAAATGCAGTTGATGGTAATAAATAGGTAGGGAGATAAAATAAAAAGCTCTGAGCAGCATTTGGAGCATCAGCTCTGTTTTGCCATCTTTTAAAACTCACAGATAAAGGTTGCCTGGCTAAACATCAAAGAGAAACTCAGCTTTGCCTTTTCTGGGAACACAGTGAATCCGTTGCAGCTCAAGAACAAAAGATAAAAGAACAACTGGGGCACACTTACCTCTGAAAATTATATCCACAAAGATGCCCCAACATACTGCTTCCTGCAATAAAGGATTTTATCCTTTCCCTTCTCACCTTCTAGACAGATAATTCAAAATGCATTTTAATAATTCAAAGTGCATCAGTACTGAGGAACTACATGAGAATCCTTAAATATTTCCTGGTTACAATATTTTTAAAGGGAAGAGAGGAAGATAACTGAGTGCAATTCACAGTTCTGAGAATCTATGGTCCATCTTTCTAACCTACTGTACAAAAAAAGGCAGTAGTTAAGACACAGATATGAAATCTTGCCTGCCAGTTGTAATGGAAGGAGGCGAACAGAGGGAAGAGAGTAATTTTTCACTGTTCTATCCTAAGTCACAATCATTGTACAAGTGGAAAATATTTGCAAGTGGAAGCCAATTCTGCCTGCCTGAACTACAACTTTTGCCTCACTTCAGAAAGAAAAGAGTAAGAGCTGAGATTCACCTTCCTTAGGCAAATAGAAGCTCAGTCAGAACTTCCATCACAGGTGTTTGCCACTCCAGCAGGAGGTTGTGAAAAGGCATCTGAGAGTTTTGGAGGGCACATCAAACTAATTGTGCTTTCTCTCCTCCTTAATGAGAAATAGCTGTTCTGGTTGTCTAGACTATAGACAAAACAGCTATTTTCCCACTCACAAAGGTGAGATCCTTCACAATCACGAGTGTTGGCTCCAGTCTTCCTTCCATCTAGCAGGATCAGTGATAACAGTAACAATCACTGAAGGTAAACACTCAGAATACTATATCTCTAGTCTAATCACAAATTTGTTTTCCAAATACTTTTTAATACTTTTAAAATTTGAACAAATAGGTTTAAAAGTGGTTTTCAGCCTGTAGTTTGAAGATACTTGATTGAATTCGTGGACTACTTTTCATGTCTAAAAGACATTCCATCAAAGGAAAGAAGCTTATGTCAATAAGATTTAACTAATTAGGACTCAGATCATCAGTGAAAAATGTTTAGAGGTATGTCCACCAAAAAAATTTGAAATATTGTGTCAGGGTAGCTTTTTGTCAAATAATGCTATTTGAAATACAAATAACTATTTAAAGATATATCAGGTCTTGCTGACTGTGTGAACATGATTGTTCCTGCTGTATTTTAACACCCAAATGCATTCAGAATGCATAGTAGATCCAGGTATCGTATACAATTTCGTAGATCACTGAAAAATTGAAGGTATGATACTGTAATGCAATCAGAGGAACAGCTGGAAGCTCCGACTTGAACATGCAACTAGATTGGAAAAAGATATGGAAAGGTTCCCAAGTTGAGAAAAATAGTATTTTACCTAATTGTGGGAGGCAGTACTTTCCTAAAGAGCTTTGCATCACATAATAACCAGCACTGACTGGATACATGGCATTGTTTAGTTAAAATTCCAGCATGAAGTAGATCTCTGCCAGTTAAAAATTGCTTTGGCATGTCCTTATTTTCAGTATTGCTTCCCAGCATCTATCATTATCATGTTATAATGAAAAAAAAAAGGTACATTCCATTGAATTTTACTGCCCACGTGCTCTCTTTGTTTTCCCTTCCCTTGAAAACTCAATGCTGGCAAGAAAGACAGAAAGACAGAATGAATATTCAAATTTTCTACCAAAATGAGAACCAAGGAAAGTGGGCACTGCAGGGGTGTGTCTATCATGGGCTTCTTATATTCTCTGCCTTCTACATTTTGTGGAAGCCAATGACGAATAGTGTCCCCAGGGGTCAGTGCAGGGACCCATACTGTTTAACATCTTTACTGGAGACATGGACTGTGGAACAGAGTGCACCCTCAGCAAGTTTGCCAATGACACCAAGCTGTGTGGTGTGGCTGACAGCCTGGAAGGAAGGAAAAGAGACCTGGACAGGTTTGAGAGGTAGACCTGTGCGAACCCCATGAAGTTCAACCAGGTGAAGTGCAAGGTCCAGCACCCCCGGGTCATGGCAATCCCAGGCACAAATACAGGTTGGGTGGAGAATGGCTGGAGAACAGCCCTGAGAAGAAAGACTTGGGGGTATCGGTGAATGGGAAGATCACCATGAGCTGGCAATGCACACTCACAGCTCAGAAAGCCAACCACAGCCTGGACAGCATCAAAAGAAGCATGACCAGCAGGTCGAGGGAGGTGATTTTACCCCTCTACTCTGCTCTGGTGAGACCTCACCTAGAGTACTGTGTCCAGCTCTGGAGGCCTCAACACAGGAAGGTCATGGACGTGTTGGAATGGGTCTAGTGGAGGACCACAAAAATGATTAGAGAGCTGGAACACCTCTCCTATGAAGACAGGCTGAGAGAGTTGGGGTTCAGCGTGGAGAAGAGAAGGCTCTGGGGAGACCTCATAACAGCCTTCTAGTACCTAAAGGGGGCGTATGGGAGAGATGGGGAGGTACTCTTTATCAGGGAGTGTAGTGATAGGATGAGAGGTAATGGTTTTAAACTGAAAGAGGGAAGATTTTGATTAGATACTAGAAAGAAATTCTTTACCATGAGGGTAGTGAGAGACTGGAAAAGGTTGCCCAGAGAAGCTGTGTAAACCCCATCCCTGAAGGGGTTCAAGACCAGGCTGGAGGGGGCTTTAAGCAACTTTGTCTAGTGGGAGATGTCACTGCCCATGGTAGGGGAGTTGGAACTCAGTGACGTTTAAGGTCCCTTCCAACTCTAACCATTCTATGATTCTATGATGTTGGGATATGTGCACCTTGAACTCCGTGTCAGTCATTTACATCTCTCCATAGAGCTAGTCCTCAGTGGATTCAAACTGTGGTGACTTAAACCAATCAGCCCTCCTGGCCAACCTTACATCCTAATGTATTTCTGCAGGGTCTACCAAATACAGAAATTACATACTGATAAATTAAAGCTACAACCTAAGGTTTTAAGGAAGTATTTATCACTTTCTTCTGTACAGTTAGATACCAGTCACTAGTCTGGTAGGACATAGTCTAAGTTTGCTTTCTACTGCACTTGCCTTAGCTCTTTGTGGTCTTGTCTTAAAATCAGCTAGAAAATAAATGTATTTGAAACCGCACAGGCAGAACTGAACAATTCCATCAAGAATTCTTGAAGCAGGAAGTTTTATAGGGCACTCTGCCCTGATGCACATCTGTCAGATTCTGAGAAATGGAAAACAATAAAGTGTAAAGACAGAAGAATTTAGCATAAACTGTAATCTATATTTTACAATGGAGCTCACAGTAGCTTATCTTCAGCCTTAATGGAAATGCTTGTATTCACTGTGCAAAGAATTCTACCTCAGACGAAATGTGTGGTATTGCCTATTTCTTGCAGACAGTAGAGTCTACTGAACAATGGCAACGCTGCATTTATTTTTATGATTGCTATAATAAGATGGTATTTTTACAGAGATGCAGCATGAAAAGATACAATATTAGACTATTTTCTCAACATTTGAACTCAATTACTATACTAGCTAAGGTCTGTGGGCTTTCTGTCTCAACTCACAAATTGTAAAATAACATTCTCCTGTCTCCCCATTTCCCTTCCCTGCATGTTTATTTTAAGTTGAAGATAATATAGAAGCATCTGTATTATATATGTCATTGGCCATTAGAATGATGAACTTTTAAACAACGGAAGTCATGATGGTCCAATAAGCTGCAATTCAAAGTTACAACTTAGACTCCAGTACTTATCAGCCTTGAGCATCTAACAAATCAGAACAGCAATGATCTGTCAAGTTTTACAGCACAATAAGGACCAGACAGAACAGCATTAGTTGGTCATCCTCTTCTTTAGTTAACTGGTAAATAGACTGATTAATTGATCATTTTTTATTTTATTGCATTAAGGTCACAACCAAGATGAACATTGCCCTGTAGGTGATATGTAGTACATTAACACCTAGCAGAAGACAGCTCACTCTCCCTCTAATTAGCAAAACCAGGCACAATGTAGAAAACAGAAATGACTCATTGAAGTCCAACAGCAGATTAATGATTAAAAAGATCCCAAGACTCCTAAGGTCTAATTCACCAGTGCAGCCTCCAGACTACAAAGTGGTCGAGGTATTTTTCTGTGACAATAAACTAGCATATCCAATCCCAGTACTAACATTAATCAGTAAAAACAAACAAAACCTCCCAAACATTTTCTAGAAATAAACTCTGAAAATGCATTGGGGAAATCTTGGAACTTCTATTTACAAGCAGCCAAAGTAAATGTTTTATTTAGTTCAATCTGCAGCAGTATCGTGTTGGCATTTTGTGCATAATAGTTTGCAAAGCTACAATAACAAAAAGTGAAGTGCAAGTTGCCTGTGCACATTTAGGTTGATCTATTGCTGAGAAATGTGTGATCTGTTTACTATGCATTCCATGCTATTCTTTGGATTGCCAAACGCATTTCTTCTCAGGGAAATGTCTTGTTTGATACTACGCTTTTCTTTGGTTAACAGACATGTCCTCGTCCTGTTTCTTTTGATAAGAGTGATAGATCACGATGTAATTAATGGATACACACAGTGAAGTTTGCAGGCCTGTCCCAAGATGCCACAATGTAGAGATGCCAGAAGTTTTACCATATAATTACTTTGAATGCTACTGGAATCCTAAAAACACAGATCCTCTCTTTGAACCTCCCTGAATGGGTAAACTGCTACAATTATCATAAGAGTCAAGATTATTTTTTAAAATTTTGAAATAGATTTTTTTTCCTTCCTTTAAATTGGGAGGAACCCTCTGAAACCACCCCAATATACTTAATGGGAAGTGCTTAACTCCTCCAGCCATTCTCACCTAAGTCTTATCTGAATACCTGCCAGTATCCTGCAGCTTTGACAACCTTGTATAGAAACGGAAGCATCTGTCAGTCCTTTCTGAAACACCAGTTTAGTAGGCTGTCATGAGGTACAATGATCTCTGAAAACTCAACATCTACCCTTGATCACCACACAGCAGTATCTAAGATAACCAGGGGAAGGAGATACTACTGTGTACCAGCTGCAGTCACAGCAGGTTTTTATGGTGATAAAGTTAGTGAAAAATCCCTATAAGCATATACATACATGAGAAGGAAAATGAAAAACAGAAGATGTGAGAGAGGAAGATTAGAAAGGAAAAAAAATAGACAAAATGGCAGCTGGAATAATCTTGGAATGACAAGAGGAAGAAAAAAGGCCATATACCGAAAAAAGAAACAGAAAAAAGAAACAAGGGGCATATGATAGATAACTGGAGAAAGAGGCAGGGGCCAACAGATGTTTGAGGGCTGGTCTGCAGATGGAGCATGTTACAGGAAGGAGGTTTCCTGTAGGCATACACAGACAGTCATTATCAACAGGTTTGGAGTGGTAAACTCCCTAATGGTTATCTAGCTCCACCAATTTAAAGAATAAAAAAGGGGCTTGTTCTCTTTCCTAGATGGAAGTAACCCTACTGGGAAAAAGAACCTTTATACCATCTGCAGTGATGGTGATGGCAAGTAAAGCTTTTCAGTATGTGCAGGATTTTGCATGCTATTTATCTCATGCTATTAGAGCTAAGGGATCTTATTTCCCTCAAAAAGATATTTAATTGTCCATTTTCCAGAAGTGAAAATGAATCAGTAGAAGTATTTGCATCAAACATGAGCTTTTATTCACCTATCATTGTCAGAATTCCTTCTTTTAAAAAAGCAAGTGGTACAAAAAATAATCCTTATACAGTTTTCTAGAAACAAGGATATTAATTCCCAACATATATTTAGCACTGAAGTAGCAGAGCATACAGTTGCAAGAGCCGTATCATGCAGCCACCAGGGTTTTATGTGTTCCTTTTTGTGATTGGTACCTGGCTCCTTCTCTTTTTTCATTTGTCTCATCCTGTAATTGCCATTTCATCTTTACTTTGACAAATCCATTACACAAAATGTCACTCAAAACAACAGAGGACAGACCTCTACTTTCTCCTACTAAATATCTAAACAACTAGTCCTGACTGTATTTGAAACTTTGAAAAGAATATTAGAGCTGCAACTTCCCTCACCATTTCATTTTAGGTATGTTAAATGTAGTCACTTTCCTCACAAATATATTAGCTCTACAGCAGCATATTGTGTTTACTGCAAGCTTTTAATGGATTCAATGTGATTTTTCATATTGCTTAATTCTAAATGCTCTAAGCTACTGTCTGCATTAACAGCCTTATTGGGCTAAATTCAAAAGCTTATAGGGATTTTTAGAAAATGGCTACTTGTTTGTGCTGTTTATGCTCTGTTTTATCAGAGTCCATGATCATGGACTGTGCCACATTAACGCCTCCTTTATCAACCATGGAGTGTTTCAGAGTAGTCACTAATGGCCATCAGGGGACTTCAACATCACAGAAGGTGCACCCACATAACTGGGTAAGGTGTCCAAAGTGGGAAGGATCAGAATTCATTTCGCTGCAATCTATCACGATTCCAGGACAGTGTCCATGGTGCATCTTTACTAGCAATGCCTTTAGATGGGATTCTGCATGACTGAGTGCACACCATACCTAAGAGTTAACTGCTGGAGAACCCCACCTCCACATTCCAGACAGTAACCAGATACACAATTTCAATCTCAAAGAATGAAACCACTGAGCAGACCACTGACAGCTGAATGCATACCCCAGGACTGACACAACACAATAGTGTACAATAAAATATCCCTACTTCACCCCGAGTTGCTAATTACGTGTACAACTAGCCTGTGTAAACCCTTCTTCTAAAAGCTATGGAATACATAGAATCATTACATTATTTATTAGCTCCACATTGAAAACAGAGGTACTAAGTGGGATTACTCACAAATTCTCTCTCAAAAATTCAGCAGGAGTGTCTGGTTTCTTCAAAACAGAAGACAAGCATGTTCCAGTTATGTGATCAAAATGTAAATAAATTATCATAGGTTCATTGAGGAGGTGAGGTAGGACACTGTGTTTTCTACCTTCTGACTAGGTTTTCGAGTAATACATATAAACTTGGGATTTTATAAGGAATTTTGGAAGGGTCTAGTATACTAGGAACATTATCTTATATGTAGGGTGCATATCATTGATGTATAGTAATCATATTCTTTCAGGCTGAGCTGACTCAGCTGACATTCTGAATCACTTTCAGAAAACAGAAAGGATGCATTTTACATATATATATACATATATATGTATGTATGCACACACAAGCACCTATCAGATTTTTTTTACCTTCAACCAGAAAAGAAAAAAAATTTAAAAATTCATGTTTTTTCTATAGTCTTACAAAAATTTTATCTACTGGTAGTAATTTCTTTGTCATATATATTTCCACTTGGATATACAAATTAATCAAGTTTTGTCTCCAGTTATTTCCTCTACCAGTTCACCTTCTTTTTCTTTTTTTTTCTTTTAAACTCTGGAATATTAAGCGGTATCCCTGGTATGTCAAAAAGCTTAAACTAGGATCTTCAGAAAGATCTCTATATCCAGGACACAGAAAGTCAGTAGAGCTAAGCTCCTCTTGAAGAAACAAAGTAAAAACAGGGAGATCACCACAATAATTCACTGTCAACAATCTGAGTAGCTTGTAAGAACAGCAGATGGTGAAAGATGGACTGGTGAATATTTGGCCTTGGGAAATCTGACCCTTTAGCCAAAATATTATTTGCTGTAGTACAGGGCTTTCCAGAGTGTTCCATATATGCCACTAACTGTATGTGAGCTACATCTAAAGGTCCATGCTGCCTAAGTACCCAAAGCCTCCCTCCTCAGGAATCTGCTGCTCTCTCCTGAGACTGCCCTGTAGCTAAGGCAAAGCTGAAGCCTGGCATCTCCAAAGAGAGTGGGTAGAGGCTCACATGCCTTTTCCTGCTCTTGCTCATCATTCTTCCCAGCCACAACACTGAGCAGCTTAGGTTAGAACATGCAAAGTGCAGAAACCCCTGTAAAACACGTTAGAAAGTTTGCTAGTAAACAACTGAAAACACACTGGCTTTTAACCTCTGACATGCCCAACAGAACTCTTAAATAAACTAGTCTTCTGCCTAATACAGTACAAACATTTCAGACATATCACCGCCAATCCACGTATTGTTAGCTTCACCCATAGTACCAAGGCAACAACTGCTTCTAAATTCATCAAAACACAAACTAATTTTTCCTCAGTTTAGCTCTAAATGAGGTTTCAAAATTAGCATGTATTTCAAAATGCTTTAATTTACCTCCTATGTAAAATTATTCAAAAGTTTTGTGGGTGTCCAGCCTGTGGTACCTGAAAATGGCCTAGTTTTCAGATCATGCGGTTAATACAGATATCAATCAAGTTACTCAGAACTTTAAATATTTTTTTTTAATCCAGCAATGGGAAGCTTGTATTACTTGATACCATGACATATCCGTAAACAAAGATGCAAGAATCAGGATCATCATTATTTCTGTTAGAGATATCTCTAGCTCTACTTTTTTCATTGCTATGATAGCTCACCAAATCAGAACTTCTTGATAAATGTATGCTCTCCTAGTATGAAGCAACAGTAAGCAGGCATTTCTGCCATTGCAAGGAAGACAAGAACACAATGGATCATGAAATAAAATGGTCTGGAATCAATTTCAAGCAGTCAACTAGACCATCTCTCTGCCAGAACACAAGGTCAGCTATGTAGAAACTATTTCCAGTATACTAGAACAGCAGTATTGAATGATATTAGTTTAAACCCTTCAGTTGACAACAGATTCTTTTTTACCTTTAACCATTGACAGCTACCAAGGATATAGGCCTTAATATGTGCCATAAGTATTCACCAAACTACCTTTCAGGTTCAAAATACACAATTACAGAAAGTGAAATCAATTATCTCCACTAAAAATGTTGCGTCAGATTTATAAGCCAAATTGTGCTTCTAGTCAAAATTAACTCCAGTAGAATTATTCAGTGTAGATAATAGTTACTGAAGACCAGAACGTATTTCTGCAGCTTGGGTTATATCTCCATTTAACAAGGCAATGGTACATGCACTAGTGTGTGTAGTACACGGTATGAGTTTCTCATCCTGCACACCAGCATGGAAAATGCACTTATACAATCTCTGATCTACTCTACAAACTGTAACAGCTGCACCAGAAAAGAGATGAAAAGTATAGAATTATTACAGCATATTAATGTTCTAAAAGCACACAGCTCTCAGATTATAAGTTCTTCTGCTTTATGATTTTGTGACTGTCACCACACTCTTAACCTAAATTTAAATGTAAAATCGTATTAATTATACTATTACTTCTGTGAGCACATGTCAAAGTAATATTCACCTTTTTTTTTTTTTCAGACACCATTTAGTGACCACAATTATGGTTGTGATAAATAACTGAGGTTTCAGTTTAAGCACAGAGCAAGAAATAAATAACATTTCTGTTTTTCACTTTAGTATGCCTGAACAATAGGTTCTTGAGCAAAGGGCCATATGGTGCCAGCCTTGGTAGCAGCCTCTTTGCTCTGCACAGCTGTCTTTCATTGCTAGACTGACAGCATGAATTTAAATGAGCAGCCAGTGATGACTAAATGACCCAGCAGGAGAGCAGGAGTAGGGAAGTGATGGTGCTTCTGTACTCGGCACTGGTGAGGCCACACCTTGAGTACTGTGTTCAGTTCTGGGCACCTCACTACAAGAAAGACACTGAAATGTTGAAGCACGTCCAGAAGAGAGTTACCAAGCTGCTGAGGGGTCTAGAGAACAAGCCATATGATGAGAGGCTGAAGGAGCTGGGCATGTTTAGTTTGGAGGCTGAGTGGAGACCTCATTGCCCTCTACAGCTACCTGAAAGGAGGTTGTAGAGCGGCAGGTGCTGACCTCTTCTCCCAAGTGAATAATGACAGGACCAGAGGAAATGGTCTGAAGTTGCCCAAGGGAGCTTCAGATTAGATATTAGGATTAATTACTTTACTGAAAGATTGGTCAGGCACTGGAATGGCCTGCCCAGGGAGGTGGTTGACGAATTATTTATTTAAGGGGTATTTAAGAAACGTGTAGACGTGGCCCTTCATGGCATGCTCTAGTGGCCGAAATTGTAGGTGGTTTTTGTGTGTGTATGGTTGGACTTGGTGTTGTCAGAGGTCCTTTCAAACCATAACGATTCTGGGATTCTGTGATTTCTGTGGAATTGTTTTGTGTGCCAGAAGCACACCTGTTACACTAACGTACAAACTTCAATGCTGTTTCAGGACACTGCCATGTAGACATACATGCCATGATACAAGACAAATCTTAACACAAAAACCAATCTTTCCTTATTAAAAAGGAACACAAGTACTAACCTACTCAACATGTTACACTGGCTGCTGTATTTGTATTACTTCCATATATGTACATTTATTTTTAGTGAGAGTATATATATTGTAAGAGTAATAAATACTTCTGCCTCACTAGAGAGGTCTTTTATTCCTATGAACTATGCAATTTACATATACTAATTGCTGAAACAAGAATAACAGAATATGGTACTTGTCTGTCTTGCACAATTAGTTACAGATTATGTGAGGATGCTACTGGGTTCACAGTTAGGAATGAATAATAAAGCTCATAAAGGAAGAAACAGTGTCTTTCAGTACATATTCTTGATGTTGTGATAATGGAGGTAAGTAGAGATGCAGATTGCATACCCAGAGAATGGAATAACTAACACACAAGTAAAATTAAGGAACAGAAATTACTTGACTAAATTTAGATTAAATTCTTGATGTATTTATCAGAGGAACTATAAATTCTCTGCTGGGATATTCCATTTCCCTGCCAGTGGTGATTCTGAAGTGATTCAGGGCGTTCAGCACCTAAGAGCTGACAATAACAGCACGTAATGCCAGTGTAGTCAGCTCTGTTTCAAAACATGTGGCATATTTTTATGCTGCCATTCTGAAAGTTTTATACCCTTAGGCAGGTTTAACTGTTGAGGAACAGCTGGCACCTTTTAAAAGTCAATATCCTTTTAGATGAAATATCCCGGGTAAGCCAACAAAATACGGAATCAAAATCTGGCTTCAAACTTGCAATGCTATGAAATACAATCACCTGAATGGGACCTACATCACAAAAAGAGTGATCTATGTCCCAAAAATGCTCCTACATTGTTAGTGATGCTTCAGATTTGGTGCAAGAACTGTACCCGAGAATACCTTTCTTGTCATTTTGCAGATTGCTGAACATATACTCCGTGAGAATTTGACCCACAGTGGAACAATATAAAGAAAGAAGTTTTTCATTCCCATCAGATCAGAGAAAAAAGGTCCTGGATGTTTCTTAGTTCTGATCCATCTTGTAAATCAATGTGCTCCAATAATAGGTAAATCTATGGTTACAATATCATCAATGAGTCAGCATGAAATCATCTCAGTGGACAGAGATAATTTGCTGACCTATCGTTCTTTTCTTAACATGATTCATGTTGCTGGCATTACAAACTATCTTTGGGTAAGCAATATTTCTGCTTTTATGACAACTTTGCCAAAGAAAGTGGTGTTCAATTTTTTCTTAATTAGAATACCTATGCATTTAGGCAATATCTTTCCTTATACCAACTGATAACTGCTGGAAAAGAGCAATCAGATTTTCAGATATACACTCTTTCTCAGGCTTGCTTCCTCACTATCTGTCACTTCATCATGCCACTTAAAAAAGCATTTTTGACTCCTGTCTATCATTAAAAATGGCAAGCTTGATACATGGTGTCATATTTGCCCAGAGCCTGCCGATCAAACCAGGCTATAAGCAATACAAAGGAAATGAAGAACACAGACGTGCTGACCCCTCCACGCACACTTTCATGTATGTGGGAAAACCGCATGGAAGACCAATCCTTAGTAAGACTCTGAGAAGTCTTATTGCTAAGTACAATGAAGATTTTCCATCTAAAACATTATTATATCTTTGGGCTTTAAGTGCATGCCTTCTGTCTCACAAAACAGCGTCACTGTGCCAAATGCTGCGCACAGGAAAGAGACAGATCGTGCACTGAAAAGCATATAATGCAAATGTGTGGAAAAGACAAATTGCAAGAAAATAATTGTACCCTTTTTGTAGGAGGACAGTGAGGCACACAGATAAAAAGACTTACTTGAGGTCTTGTAAGAAATTCCTAGTCTGGTTGGGAATTTAACCTCAAATGTTTTGAGTCCCAGGCTTGTGTTATAGTCACCATACCACTCTTCTGCTGTACGTAAGCAGGCAAAGCTCAAGATCCAGTGCTGAAGTGCTTCAGGACTGGTATTTATTTTTGGCATATTTTGACTCTTGCTTCCTGATGTAGAATTGAGGACTTGGTAGTACAAGGTGATACTCTCTGTTTAGAATGCATTTGTGACTTTTGAGGTTAAATTCTTTCATTGCTACACAAACAATATTGTAACTGCATTTACCGCTACACAGAAGCGAGTGCTCAGTGCTGCTGTGGTAAATAGTTCATTCACTTTAAGCTACCCACTCCTCTTAGCTAGTGTATACACTTGCTTAAGTGTCCATATTTTATCTTTTTCACACTGTTTTGCACTCTGAGCACTTCGCCTTTATTTATCTACATAATTTATTTCCATATCTAGAAAAAAAAAACGTTAAAACATTGACTAAAGATATGACCGCTTGTAATTTGCATCTCCCAAAAAAGTAAATCCATCAAAGGAATCTTGAGATATGTCCCTATGTGCTTGCAGAAGACACTTAAATGTAATTTTAGATCACTTCAGTCAAATGCTTCTTACAATTCACTGATTAAAATAATGAATGTTTCTAACCAATGCAGAAAATTAAAATTATTCACAACCTAAAGATTTATTGTTTAGCATAATCATCTTTTAGCTATTCCAGGAAATCAGGAGCCTTCTGCATGCTTATGTATAATTTGACTCAAACCAGGTGTTCTGCTGAAGAAATCCATATAGGAAGCTGACATACAAAATAAATTCCAACAAAGTAACAACAACAAATTTGATAACACTTGGGGGCGAGGGGTTGGGGGAGAAGTCTGCAAAAACAGAGGAAACTTTTAGCAAAGCCAAAGCCAAACACATGCAGGGGTAGCCCCTACAGTCTCAATACTCAGGCAGCAAGAAAGGATACAGGAAGGCATTTTGGAGTAAAAAGGTTTTTATATTGTATTCTGGGTCAAAAGCAAATGTGAAAAAAATTGAGACTGTGAAAAAATTTACTGGTGGTAAAAAGTAATGGGAGAGGTTTAAAAGGAGCTATGTAATTTCATGTACATATTTCTCTTACCCAGACATGAGCATATTTAGCTGTTACATTAGTGTTTAACCTTCAAGTACTCGTTCACCTCTTAGTTTTAAGTGGCATCCTAAGAACTCGGTGCACCAAGTTTAAGCCCCAGCAGAAGCATGCAGATTGTCCTACTGAAGTCAACAATCATCATTCGGCCACACATGCATGTACTATAATCAGGTAGAAAATGGCACTTCAGTCAGTCATTCTGTCTACGTACAAATAATGTTACAAGCCTGGAAATCTCAAAGGTGCTTGAGTTGAATGTTATTCATTGCTTAGTACCGATGACTTTAATAAAGCTTAGAACCTGTCAGTAAGGTTTATGACACTTTCAGAACAAAGAGCTTGCAAATCATAGTTGTTAGCATGCATACATATCAGTTATAAATATATTTCAGGAAATTATTTCCATAAAATTTAACAGAAATATTATTTGACATTGATGCATTTTAACTAATATTACCATTTGCCATCTTGCACAAAATGGAATTAATACAGTATGATTTCTTTAAAATGAGGTTATCTCTACTAATTTTGAAACCACTTAACTACTCCTGTGTATTAAGTAGACATATTTTAGTGTGAAGTATAACAAAAAGTAGTGTTACACTATAGTCTCATAGATAAAGGTAATAATATGGAAAATTCATTCAATTGAGTTTGCACCACTTGATTTGATTCAGAATTAGAAAGAATTTGCTTTATGTTTAGTTTTCTAACTCAAATGAACAAGAAATGCACACATACATAATTTTTCTCTAAACTCTGAATCCAAGTAGTCTCTAGAGCTTGAGACCGTTGCTGTTCAATACACACAGAATTTCAACTACCTTCATGAATTTTGGCACAGGTATAAGGATCTCTGTGTGAAGAAACAATTGCAGAAATGGGGCTTTACTTCCCCATCCTGGATTCTACTTATTGAGGTATATTTCTAATTGAATTGCCACATTTTTGTATGTGTCCTAATTAAAAGTATATGAAATTTTAGAAACCCTGAAATTCCATGTTTTCAATGCCCTTGAGCATAATCCCAATATTGTAACCACAAAAGCTGACATTCGCTTGGTATTTTATAGAGGATCTCTCAAGAAACTGCACAAACTTGATGGATGGGACATGCTCGTTTTTTCTCTCCTAAGTGGTCAGCCTATGGATATTTTTCTCTTTCACAGATCAAACAACACAGGAAAGATTGTGGATAAATTTACTCTCTCCCCCACTTTAGAAATTTAGACTGGTTATTTTATGAAAAGCATAACTGTTAAGAAATGTTCAAGCAAGCATCAGAAAAGAAGAGATGAAAATCAGGATATTCGCATCAGTGTTTTGAACCCTCCCAAGTTTGGAGGTAACATGTATTATATGATAGCTTTGCCCAAAAAAAAAGGCATTTTGGAGAATTGAGCCTCTCAAAATTAGCAAATTTAGACTTTTATTAGGGAGGAAAGACTAGGGGGCGTAAGCTGTCTAATGCAGGATATTATGCTGCCCATTAAGATGGGATGGCACCAATATATTTCCAGGGAAGAAACAAGAGATGACATATTCTCCATATGTGATAATGCTTTGTAGAAAACTTGAACAAATGTAGCAGACACAGTTTTTCAACAGGAAGAAAACAACTTAATGTGTTGTGAAATAGTGCTTATATCATGGCAGAGTATTAAAGATTCATTACTATATAATAAGACAGCAACACTTCTTGTTTATCAAAATGGGTGTGTGAGAAAGTAAAAATTTGCTTCATTTAATACCAGTATGAAAATAATGAGGAAAGATTCCCTATGTTTGATACTCTTTAATATGACCATGGAAAAAGTAACGCCTTCATTATTAATTTTCAGAATGGGGTGAACTGAAGTAGATTGAGCCAATACTTTGCTGATGAATTGCCTGCTTTAGAAGTCTGAAAATATTATGCAGGTTTCAGGAAAGGGGGAAGAGAAGTAGGACTTAAGATCAAGACTGTAGCTGTTGGCATGATGAAGAGATATTAAACAGGTTACTAATCAATCAACAAACAAGAATATTAGCATGTTGGTTTAAACACCAAGAAGGAACAATTATTCATAACAGTTTGGAAAGAAAACTAATGCAAAAAGGCCAATTATTTTCCTTTATATACAGGATGCAAGACATGGATACTTAGTAAAATGGGAAGAAATGTAAGGACTTTTATAAATACCATGCAAGGTTGAAAAAAAGGTCCAAGAGAACATGGCATAAAAATACATAAAGAACTAAACCTAGAAAATGCAGTATAATCCTATTGACTTCATAGGCAAGACTTACAATCAGGGTAACAGAAGGCTGGTGTCCTTGGAACCCTATGCACTTGCTGCAAAGCTACAAAACTAACTGACCGAACAGAAACTGTTCTTGCAAAGAGCTTGCAAACAGGAATATCTGCTTCTTAGGTAGGTTTGTATTCTTCATAGTTTCAAAGGAAAGCCTAAATGACCAAAACTCATTGGACTACTTACACAGATTTTGCTACAGATTGAATATATAGATAAAGCAATCACAGAATACCTAAGGATTTGATATTTTTTGCTTAATTAAACTAAATTTATGAGCTCAGCTGAAGATTCTTCCTGATATTCTTACATTTTAACTATAAAGTTTAAGCATGGGATTCATTTGACCGATCTTTTGACACCTAGAATTTAGGCATCTGGCCTAAGCTGGATGTTCCTGCTTAGGAGAGAGATCTCCCTCTCTAGTCAGGAGAGAGAGGGGAAAAAAAGGCAGTTTCAAAGCAAGTCTAATGTTATTTCTCTCTGACATTATTGTGGTTAAATATTCAATAATACAAGGCTACATACAGATGAAAACTAGATTCTACCTGTAAGCATGGTTTGCTTATGAAACAGTGCGCCTATCCTGTCTTTCTTCTATTAGAATAGCATTTTGTATCTCAGAAAGTGACTGAGAGCAAGAAATTCTTCTGAAGTTGGGTTATTGCATACTTTTACAATTCATTGTCTCAACACTAAAATATCTGTCACTGTAATGTGTTCCTTTTTATCAGACAATGATTTACAGCTCTTTGGTCACTTAAATAATAGTACATTCAATAATAAAGTATTATCAGTGGTTCAGGAGTTTTGTTGGTGGTGGTTTTGTCGGGATTTTTTTAAGTAACCTTTAACTGTGGCATGAGTCCAGTATCCTGTAACAGTATCTTACTACACTGAAAGCAGAACTGCAAAATCAGCTGGAAATAGACAGTCAGTTTCCCTTCCTGAACACAAGATGACGTTTTTCAGGTAAATCAAAAGCTAGCGCTAAAAATTTCCAGTTGTTACTTTTCACATTCAAAAGTCAGCAACTTGTGTTGGCACTGAGGATAAAGCAACATTTTAAAATGTAAAAATAAATGAAACTATTCAGCAAAGGATGCCATGTGAACTTATGTTTGGTGGCTGAAGAGATGCTTACTAATTGCCTACCTTGAACATGCAGTGCTGTTGTAGTCATAGACAGTGATATGACAAGAACTGTGAATCCAATTCATTTATGTTAAAATATGCAGCTATTTCTATTACTTGTTCTCTTCCTACACTTCCCTCCATCTGTTGGTTTCATTTATCTCTCTGTCTAGTTGTTTAGACTGTATTTGTTGAAGACTGAAAACTCTTCCTTATGTTTTGTGCATAACTACACAGGCCCCTGACTTGGATGGAGTTGAGATGTCCAGCTAAAGAAATTAAAATACCTCTTAAAGAGTTGAAGTGGTTTCACCTTCTTGCAGCCTCTCTTTACTCTTCAGAATCAACCGGCTAGTACAACCATTTACACCTTCCCTCTAGAGCATGAGCTGCTTTTAAAAGAACTATCTTGTCTCAGATCTAAAGATATTTCTATTAAAGCTTTTATCTTTTCAGAAATCATAGTAATTTGAATAGCAAATATCTTGAATCAAGAAGTTCTTAAACTTTGGATCAAATCCACCAATAAGTTTAGCAGATACAGTATATGTAAAAAGTACACGCGTAACTAGAAAGTCTATAGCATTTGTCAGGAACATTCAATATGATACTACCACAATGGCCACGGGAATTTGAAAGGTTATAAAAACAAGTCAGTGTAGACATGGAAAAGAAAATGTATGGTCATCTAGTTTATTTAAGCACTCATAAAGATTTTAGATTGAGCAAAAGACTGCTTCTACCAGTGCCACTAAATCAAATTTAAAAAAAAAATAAAAAAAATCACTTCATTATGTCCAACAGGCTCCATTTCTACATTGTTTCTCATAAAATTAATTATGAGTGTCCCTTCCTCATCTGAAAGATCCCAGTAGGACTTGGCTCATATTATCCCTTTCTGACATAGGCCAGAGAGTATATATCACCTTTGTAAAAACTGTGCTGTTGCTTTATTCTCTGAACACATACATGCTTCTAAATGGAAGCTACTTTCAACTACCTAGAGCTGTGGGTTGAGGAAAAAAAAAAAAAAAAGAAAAAAAAAAGAACCCAGCCAAATATTTTATTAAGCCTCTCCTGGAAAAAATTACTATTATTTTAATTATATTCTTTCTGCTAATCAATAGAGTCTTGACTCTTGGAAATTAACAAAAGGGATAAACCACTGTATAAGCACATATGACCAGAAGTACCTCTATTTTATGGCATTAGCTATTAAAAAAAAAGAAAGAAAAAAAAAAAAAAGGAAAAAAAAGAAAAACCACAACAAAACACAACCAAAAAACCAAAACACAAATCCCACAATTTATAGTACCTGATTAGTGGTTAAGTATTGCACTACCAGAATTGGAGTTTTGTTTTAAATCACAAAGTCATTTTGATGACACAATACCTCATTTAGTAATGTGTATCTCTTCAGAACAGAGTGACTTTGACACTAGAATATAATGTGCTACTCATCAAGATAAATAAAACTGGTTTACTGTGAAGAGGAGGAATTTCTTGAGTATTATCTACTGAGTACCCCTTGCATTAGTTCTGTCATCCACATAAACTCCAGAATTTGACACCTCCATCAGTACTTGCTGAGGAATCTAAGAAAACTGAAGAGCAAAGTAACACTGGCAAGGAGTGAAATATGTACTGCTCTCATCCATCCTGTTCCAGCCTGTTAACATTTCCAATCTTTCTTTAATTCCAGGGTGACTGAAACAAAGATTAGAAATCAAGGAAGGAAGAAAATGTAATTTCTGCCTTCCAAAAACTTGTCATTTCTGAAATGCTGCTCATCACAAAAACAACTGTCCCCTGCCCCCAAAATTTGTTTTCCATGAACTTGAACTTGTGTAAGTTTTCTTTGGAAGTAGCAAAGTATTCAGAGGTGAAAGCAGAGACTGCTTGGCTGATTTCAAAACAGGTGAAGACAATGCCAAAACAAAACATACTGACCTGCCGGGCTCTGAACATGAAGGACATTTTATTTCTTTCTCACCGTTTTGTTGTAAGAAAAGAGTAAAGAACTGGGCTGCAGTTAGCTCTTGGGAAAACCTGCCCTTTGAACATTCTCCAGAGGGCAATGCCAACAGACCTACAGATGCAACAGGCTGAATTCATTCCTGACATAGTGCTGCTGGCACTTGTTTTGGCTGAATGTGGTTTATAGATTCTATTATGAATTTTGTTAATTTTTTTTTTTGTTAAAGTTAATAAAAAGGTCTCTACTCTGTGTCCTGGTTTCCAGCAGGGACGGGGTTGATTCTCCCCTGTCTCTATCCGGCACAGCTACTCCACCCCAAGGTGTACCAGGCCCAGGGGCAGCAGCGAGCTAGACGGGGAGGGGAGGGGCCACAGCCGGGAGTGGGCGTGGTGACGTCACGGCGTAGGCGTATATATAGGCGGGCGGCGGCGGGGTACATCTCAGCGGCATCGGTGGCGGTCGGGTCGGGGCGCGTCGGGGCGGTCGGTATTGTACTCATGTTTGTCTCCTCC